>CM075855.1:23354358-23564800 GCA_037975125.1 Latrodectus hesperus | reverse complement strand
AGAAGATGACCCTTGGCCGTAGGTGTGAAACATGTTCTGGTTAGTTAGTCCACCTTCAGAGTAATGCAAACCTACCTTGTTTAATTCCCAAGTATGTTTGGTAATCAATTTTATTGATCCAAGGGACAAAAAGCTGAGAGGGGAACTTGCCCAACCTAAGGATCAAAACCTGGACCTGTGCCTTGGAAGTACAAAGCGCTACCACTATGACATTAAGCTACTTTTAGAATTATACTTTTAACATTTTAAAATCTTATCCTTACAATGCTTAAAATGTTTACAGTATACAACTCAACCTTACATTATTCAAATAACTCATCAGTAAACAAAAATATTGTATAACTTGCAAAATAAAAAACACATAAAATATAAATTGATATTTAAATGTTAAATGCAATTATATTAAAAATATTTGTATAACTTAATTTATATTTAAATACATTCAACAAAGGTTTCTGTTAATGCATCAAGGTCCTTTTTAAAAAAGGAAATTTAAGCAGAATAAAATATTTCAGAGAATTTAATAGATTAATTTTGACAAATTCTGAATTTCAATATATTTTTCATAAATTACAATAACTTTTATCCAAAACAAAACGTTAATAGTGAATAGTTTAAAATTCTTGAAGTTAAAAACAAAATGAAATATGCTTACAATCAAGTTCAGAAGGAAGATAATTCCTGCTCTTTTGTCAGATATTTTTTCAATATTATAACTTTTAATTACCATATTTTCCTGTATATTATCTGCGGATTATGTATTAAAAAAAGTTCAGAATTTCATTGTGCGTATTATATGCCGCCGCAGATAATCTGATAAAAAAATATTTTTCACCAGAAAAGCTTACAATAAAATTTTGAAAGAAATGTCACTTATATTTCATAAAATAAATAACAGATGGCGCTACGACTCAGTTGAATTATTTTAACTATAATCAGCATTGTCCAATTATGTTCAAGAACGAATTCAGTTCTTCTGAATGATATTAAAATTCCAATTTATTAACGTCATTTCGCATTTTATCTTGACCAGAACTTTTTCACTGTGAAAACATTCAAATTCATTTATCGTCATAGTAAAGTAAAAATTAAAAAGTTACTGAGAAAATTTTAAACTGAAAGCTATAGATAAGATAAATGGAAAAAAAATGTCGATAAGCATGTAACGTAAGGTGAGAAACAAAGCATGCTATGTACAAAAGAAAAAATGTATTCCATGCGCAGTTAGAAAATATATAATCCATTTCTTTCATTTAACTATTATTCAAACAAATATAGTTTATTTTTATAATATATCTAACTTCGTTTTAAAAGTTATTAAAATCTATAAATACATAAGATTTACTAGAATCTTTCCTGATCTTGATCGATGTCATGCATTCATTTCAGTTAATAGCACCTTTCTTTGAGGTGTATTGAAACAGATCTTTATCGCTATAAATATTTTTTTCTGTAGAATTTGATTAAAAATATAATAATGTGTATTTTTTAATTTATTTGGCACCAAATTATCTGCAGTGTAAGTTTTCGACTATTAGTCAGAAAAATTGCTGCTGACTATACGTCGCTGCAGATTATGTGACGCTTTTTTTCATTTGCTCGAAAAACGGGGCTTGCAGATAATATACTGCTGTGCATTATATACAGGAAAATACGGTATATACGTAATAGTTTTTTCATTGCAGAGGTATGAAAATAAATGAATAATGGATCCCCAATAGTTTTAAACTTATAAACAATGTAATTCTAAATATTACATTTTGTTACAGACAATGTTATCAATTATCTCGGTTATATTTAGAAATTCTTAAGTGTCCATAATTATTTCCATATTATTGTAAAAATAAAATGCAGCTTACCTGTAACATACAATCTTACGTTAGACATTTTTTACAAAAGTTAGGTCGTAACAAAAAATGTAGCAACTGAGCAGATTTGAAATAAGAAAATTTTATTATAGTACTGTCATCAAAAATATACATTTAACTCACATTTGGTGTTGAAAATTCAGATTGTAAGCTTCAGATTTAAATTTTAAGTAGCCTTGGTAAAAATATAAAAGCACAAGAGTTTAATAAGGAAAAATATAAAGGGGGAAAATTTATTCTTTAAAGTTGAAGTTTGCCTACTATGCTAAAAAATAAACAAAATATTGTGTTTTTATACAAAAAATATACAAATTTTATAAAAAAGAAAAATTAGTAAAATAGTAAAGTTATTAAAAAAAACTTTCCTTTGATTTCCAATTAATTCATGCAATATTATCTAAAATTTATGCACATTACTGAAGATATATTACAATATATTATTTTTTAAATTAAGAGTTAAGAGTGCAAATTTAAAAAATTACTGAGTTTAACCTAATAATCTGTCTATTATTGAAATGAAATGCATATGGGACTTACTGCACAATATAGGAAATGATATGTCGTGAAATTAAAATATATGTGGGTTATTATAGTCAAGAATGGGAATAGAATTTTAAGAGTAAAAAATTTCAAAAATTTAACAATAAAATTATTATTTTTTTAGTAATTAAATATTTTATTTATTTTTACTTAAATGTTTGATCAAAGTATTTTATATTTTAAAAGCAAAAGTTTTTGTAATTACTTGAATTACAGCAGATTTGATTTGTTTTTGTTCAATGGTCAATTTTTGCCCAGAAGTGCTAATTATACTGGGAACTACAGTTTAAGTAGACCACCACAAAGACTCCAGCCCAACTTGGGACTTGAACACAATGACTGTTGAACAGGAGTCCATATCATTCAGCTCCAAGCTCAGAAAAATTATGCAAAAATATTCTATATATATGCAACATATTTAGAATAATGAAATTTATCCCAAAAATTTAGTGAATCAAGAATATTTCAAAGTTTTTTGAAGAATTCAAATGACTATTTAAAATGTATTCTGAAGTATTAAATTTTAGTTGCTTATGCAAAGTGAGCAAAATGTGAGTAATTTAATTCCACAAAAGAACTGTGCTTGTCAAAACAATACTGAAAAATCTTTTATTGTTTCATTTTAAAAATTTCAGATTTACAGTTTGAAAAATATTTTTAACATTTCTTACGATAACCAAGGAATTCTATTGAAATGTTTTATTAAAAGTGAAATCTATAAGAATTTTCATATGGTAATCCAATAACCCTAGTAAGATAACGAAAGAAGAAGTATTATTTGAATACATTTTATTTGGTAATTATATATTCAAACATTTTTATATATATCAGAAACTCTGAATAATACTGTAATGTTATCTGAGAATTTTAAATACAATAAAAACTATAATAGTAGTGAGTGCATTTTTTTATTTTTATGTATTTACGTAAGGTTGCAATTAAGATAATTGCCTGGCATTTCAATTATTTGACATTGTGAAGAATTTAGTTATTTAAACAGAAAACAGCAAATAAACTTCAAGATGCAGATAGAAAGGTATGCCTTGTTAGAAGAAACAATAAATTATGCAAGCAATTTGGAGAAAGAGTGAGCTGTCACTTACTGAGAGCTGTGAAAGACACGTGACAAGGTGCCAGCCAATGGCACATAACTGGAGGCATTTCAAAAGAAAAGAAATTCAGCAACAATTAATGTTTACACTTGAAATTTCTATGACAGTACACTATAACCAGAAAATTAAGAAATGAAGGGGCCTAAGCTCCTGAATAGGCACATTTATAAAGCTAGAAATAAAATAGCTAATCACACAACAGCCAGCCATAAAATAACACAGTGAAGCACAAGTGATCTTGGGAATAAAATAAGAGCTTCAAAATAAAAACATTTTTCATAAAGCATGATTACACTGAGCTTCAATTAGATTCAAAAGCATAAATAGGTGTCATAGATTATGAAAAAATCTAATACATTTGAAAAGTTAATCAAAGATATAAATAATCCATAAGTATAAATCATAAAAAAGGTAATGCTTTGAAACAATTTAATATCTTAAAGCAGAGGATATGAGTAAAACGAGTGAAAATAATAAAATTCATGAAATAATAGTTAATATAACTTTAGATTAAATAACTTATTTCTTGAAAAACTTGTTTATTATTCTAGTTTAATTATAATAAAGAAAACCAAAAATGTTCATACAATTTTTTTATTTATTACATATTGAGCACAACATAACGTAAAAAATAATGAATATACCAAATTTAGAAACATAGTGTGAAAAATAAACATTACTCACTACCACAAAAAACAATTTTATAGGAAACATCTATGTAGTAACTAAATAAATTTTACCATTTAAAGATACACTTGACTACCAAAAGATACCTTAATATAGTCATGAAATGATTCAGAATTAAATATTAGGAATTTCAGAAAAAATTAAATGATTTGAAAATACAGTTTGAGAAATGCTGATGTATTTCATACTATGTGCATGACATATTTCAAAATAATTTTAATAAAATACCTCAGTAATTATCATAAATATTCCAATACTTCTATATTCCATATGAAATTTCCTTTCTTGAATCATTATATGTATGTATGTTTGTACATAATATATCCATGTATACAAATATATAGCTATAACAATATATTAAAATAAAAATTGTATTGCAAATAACATTATTTGTATCTCATGCTTAATATACCATGCCAAAAGCAATGTAATACCACTATTTGTAATATTGTTTCAAATTAACTACACAAAATATTAAAAAATTGTATTGCAAAATATAAATTTCACTGCAGCTTAAAATATGAAATTTAGTAAAAATAAACATTACAAAGTTCATTTATATATTTGGATCCAATAAAAGTATGTCAGATTTTGTCCTTCCACCAAAGGTATATTCCAAATTGCATTTGAAAATAGTAAAGGTTAGAGTTCATATCAATTGAGATAGGAAATTACCTACATACTTAACAATTATAGATTGTAATAAAAGTTAAAAATTTAACAGCTATTGACAATCATAAAAAAGAGCTGCAGCA
This sequence comes from Latrodectus hesperus, assembly GCA_037975125.1. Lineage (NCBI taxonomy): Eukaryota > Metazoa > Arthropoda > Arachnida > Araneae > Theridiidae > Latrodectus > Latrodectus hesperus. The sequence goes on along the minus strand of CM075855.1, from coordinate 23,559,838 downwards.
GCTTGGTAAACTAGAATGTAATATTTGTGGATGAAAAGTTGCAGGTTCAAAACCTGAACAAACCTAAGACTGCTATGCTCACTGATGATAGATGAGGTAAATAAAAAAAATGTCAAGGTCATAATATCCTTCAAGTAAAATGATACCTTTGAATGTTGCTAGTCATGTCTAAAAGTCCTCTGCTTAGTTTAACATTTTAAATGAAGAAGGTCTACATTATGGATAACAATGGCGTATTTAGGTATGTCCCTGATACATGTAGCCATCAATTCTACCATATGAGAAGCAAATAGATTTAAATGTACCACAAATGGCTAGACATTTATAAAAAAATTCATGAAAAAGTAAAAAAAATGTTTGAAAAATTTCCCTTCGGGATATACACACCACCAAATTTGATGTTTTGAAGGCTATTTCTTAGTGTATTAGCAGAGCTTTAAAACACTATCTCTGGATTAGTTCATGATATATATTACAGTTAACTTTATTTGATATATAACGTGTGTGTGTCCTTAAAATGAAATACTTCATTTGAAAATTTGTGTTTTTTGTGTATGCCTCAGGGATTTTGTAACAATCAAAAATAATTTTAACAAAGCTAATTCAAAAAATATTCATTTTTTGATATTGAACACCACAGAATATTAAAACTTCTATGTTTGAAGCTAGTAAATTTTATAAACGTCTTTTTTAGCTTTCATGGAAATCAGAAAATTTCAAAATACATTCAAAATATAAAAAAGGATTCTAGATCTAAAGCAATTTGTTTGCTTCCAAGAAGATATAAAATATAACAAAAAAAGCATTAGAATCCCCGTATCAGTTAATGTGGTTGGTTGGTTGGGTTTTATGGCGCAAGGTTCAAAATTGGACATGCTGCGCCACAGTTAATGTGGAACTGATATTAATCTTAACAGGAAATTATGACATTAAATTGAAAGCATCAAGAAATCCTAGATAAATTACTAAAACAGTAAATAAGAACATTATTAACATTTTTCACGACGGGGCGCCTTTATTTAAGACGCGCGATCAGGACGAAGCTGAATTGAAAGGAATGATATTACAGGACGGGGGTTTTTCTCCGCTAGGCCTAACTTTCGAAAAAAATTCGTAAAAAATAAAGTTAAAGTCCTATCGCCGTGATTTTTGGTAGCATTTTAGATTATCACATAATCTATCTTATAACATTAAAACTAGACTTTAATAATGTTTTTCCTTCAATTTATATGAAAATATATATATATAAAAGTTGCTTACTTTGAGAAATAATTTTCGACAGTGCAATTCTAGTTTTTCCAAAATTTTAATTGACAAAACACTTCAACATATTTGCAAATTAATAAAAACTATACAAGGGCTATTTACAAGAAAAAATAACAAAATTTAAAATGAAGACTGCGTATGGAAAATCTCAAATCACGGAGAAACGCAAAGTCCGACATTGCATGATTCGCAAGTATAAAATATTTGTTGTGTTTTTTTTCTTTTATCACGGTTTGTGAGCAAACAATGCACTTTCTGCGACTTTTTTCTCCCTTTTTATTCAAATTAAGGGTAGAAAAATGCCTACCAGATAATCCTCGCCATAATAATCTGGAGTCGAGAATTTTCAAAATAACAAGAAAAGTGAGCAAATATAACCGAAAGCAGTAAAAACTGTAGCGAAACTGACGCTAAAACTGTAAAAGACTTCCAATAGTAGCGAAAAAAAATAAAAAAGTGTTCGGAGAGCTATCAGAAGCGAGAATGCTTAAATCACGTGGATAGTTGAAAAGCCGAGCTGTGTTTGTTTACACTGAGATTTCCTCTCTCCCCACCCACAGCTGATAATCAAAACACCAAAAAAAGCAGGAATACGAAAAAAATGAAGGTCAGAACACTAAAATTACGTTCAGTTTAAATGTAATGGACACATTGTGCCATCTAGTGATTATTAAAAATTGTTCCAGCTTAAAATGCATATATGCACCACCCGGCCCTCACTTTCGTCCGTACGAAATGCATATATGCACCGCCCGTCGCGAAGAGGTTAAACTGATCACACTCATAAACATGGAATTTCTACCTTCAAAAACAATTGAATCTCAAAAATGCTGTGCAACTTGATTGAATTTCATACCAAATATTGATTTAGCTGTTGTGTGCATGTGAAAACAGCCCACAATCAATATTAATATGGGTCATTTATCTATGAAGTATTCCTAGAAAATAATTGATTAGTAGATATTAAAATTCCACATAACAACGCTAATGTGTAATGACAGCCTAACTCATTTAGACATGTGACAGGGTTCAATAGTTCTTAACCAAATATAAATATAATTATGTTTATACAACATATTTCAATTATATTTGTAAATAATAGAAAATAAAACTAATTCCAAAAATTAATGAGAATATTTTTTATTTAACTTAGAATTATATTTAACGATTACTTCATAAGCCTTCAATGAATTTACAGCTATCACAGAAAAAAATTATTTAAATAATCAATACTCTTCATATTACTGGATTGTACATTGTATAAAATAAAGGGTAAACTTGGGTTTTTTAAACATCTTCAATATATTCCTAACTATTAATTAATTTTGTATTTCAAGATGTGTGTATAATAACATTGTTACAATTATAAATATAGTTACTCAAAGCAAATACAACTATTAGATAAAGTTTCCAGGATTAATTTTTTCCAAATTATTATTTAATAAGGGCAATTCTAATTTTTTTCTGTTTACTTTCAAACTTTTTTAAAACAATACAATTTCCTATCTATATTCTAGGCTTTTCTATTTCTTCAATCATTCAATAGATTTTCTCATTTCTCATTACAAAATTTTGCTGATAATGTAAGCTTTCGGAAAAGACAAGCACATCTTTACCAGCATTCTTAACTTTTCCTTTCAATATGTTGGAAAAATAAGCTGCAATTCCAAAACATGTTAAATAAGAACACTTTTCTCAGCACATCTGAATTGCTTTGCAAAAGCATTATCTGCAAACATAGCTTGAAATACACAATTTGTATTTCTATAAGAACTTTAGCTGAATCCACTGCTAAGAACATTAAAAGTTCATAGAATTTCAACTTTTAAAATTTCTTTTGAAGAAAGAAATGAATCTAAAATTTCAGAATATGCTTTGGGTTCACATTCTTTAACAGGAACCACAGTAGTGAAAAAATCTTTTAAATGAGTACATTTTATGACAGATAAAACCCAATCTAATAAATACATGTTTTTTACCTTTGATATAGGATTTGACTGCCAATTCACCCATATTTGAAAAACCGAAGTATTTCTTGTAAAGCAGACGATAAGCATGTGTTTTTTCTGAACCATGCAAAAGTCAATCTTTCTATAGCTTTTCCAGAGATCACTGGTCAGTGAAAAGGCACTTTCTACCAGGCATATTAAATAATTTGATTCACTGGTAAACTAATTTATCCTGATTCACTGAAATTAAATGCAACTTCCACCAAGGGAGACAGTATGTAAATGTAAATATTAATATTCAGTGAATTTTAAAGAATATAAAGAAAACACAGAATATAAAGAAAACAAAATCAAACAGAAAATAACAATTAAAATCACAAGTCTGATTGCACAACATAACAATCTTGTTTGGTGATTACTTCACTTCGCACACAAAAATCTAAATGCCACTAAATTGGGTTATGAAATTATAGTGTCTGAACTAGATCTTTAAACAGTTAAGAATACAATAATTAAATAAAGATATAAGAAAAACAATGGTTTAATACCAAGTTCATTTAAAAGTAATTAAAGGAAAATGAAAATTGACATGAACTGGACATAGACTAGGAAATATGAAGAAATTTATTAATTCATTTAATTCTACAGAAAATATGAAAGTAATATTCAAATTTTTTTACCATAAGTACAGTGAAATATTTCCAAATCACAGAAAGAAATAATTCACTATATAGAAAAAAATCAAAAAGACATTGCTTCTTCAGAAGAATTGTAAATAAACTCAAGGAATGTGAACAAATTAAAACTATTTATCAAAATTTAATTAATAAAGGAAAAAATTTAAATTGAATTAAATTAATTTAACCGAAAATTAAGTCTTAAAATGTCTAAGTTTTCAATGGTTTATGTTAACTATTAATAATTTAATTGCAAAATTTAAGAATGTCATAAGTGAAAGAAATATAAAATAAATTTCAACATTCGTAAAGCATCTCCAAGGAGTTCAATAAAAATGGATTAATTGCTTGCTTAGACTTAATTCAATTTAACTTTGAATTTATTTTAAACAATATTCATAAGTAGCTGTTAACTATAAGAAACCTACTGGATAATACTGTAATATTTAATTTTATAAATAGTGACGCAACATAAATAAATAAAATGCTAGGAGTAGTTTAATATAACAAATAAATCATATTTAAAAATAAAGTAATGATAATTTGATTTGATAAAAAATGGACCAATATCTATTATAAGTTACGTTAAAATGTTGCTACACATTTTAACAAAAAAACGAGTCTTTTATACTGATGATATTTTTTGACTTAAAAAACTTATCACCAATCATATCTAAATTAACAGTCAATTACTATAAAAAATCAGTACCTTAATTTCTGGAAGAAAAGTTGCATTGGCATAAATGCTGTATTAAGTTAATTGTGAGGTACTGCTAGGAAATTCATTGTAAATTATGCAATATGTTGTTTTATTTAAGAAAAATGCATAAAAAACGATAATGTAACTCAAAAATAAATGATACACTATGTAAGACATATTGAAAATATAGTAACTTTCATTAATTTATTTCTGTTCACTAATTTAAAAAAATGTCGCAACATTGAAATATTGAATTGTATATAAAAAAATTTTTTATTTGCTAATAAAAATAACTATAGCAAACTGTGCATTATGTAAAAATTTCACAATTTGATTCTAGAATATCCAAATTAAAAAAGATTTAAAGATCCTGATCTAAATTATAACTTAAATAATTGAAGTCTGTCTGATTGTCACATTTATCTTTTTACTATACATTTTTATCCATGGATATAATTTCAGAAATTTCGAATCTAGGTATTATTGGTGCTATTATAACAAATTTCATCGCACTTCTTACATATTTCACAAACTACAATGAAGTGTTTAAATTATTTTATGTGTAAGTGCCATATAGAAAGAAATAACTCACTAATAAGAACATAACTTGGAAATATGTAAATGTTTAAGCATTTCATACAAAAACTACAGTAAATTTTATTAGGTTTATTTGTCACTCTACAGATGCTTCATACACAAGGGCCAATTTGGCTAATGCTGGACTTAAACATACAGTTTAAACAAGGATTCACAATACAATAAGTAACTGCATTATGAAAAACCTTGAGTATTTTTTTAAAAAAACACATGAAATCAAACATATAACTTCCTCTAAAAAATGTAATGTATAAATTCTAAAAGATTATTTTGTGTGTATTTCTTAGCTTACTTATTTGTGTGTATTTCCAAACTATAAAATTAATTATAATAAAATAAAATGAGTCAAAATTTGTTCTTTTCAATGGAATCTAACCAATTAAGTGATATCAATGGCTTTTGATCATCAGAAATATAATTCAAATAAGAAAAATAAAAACATTTTATAAAAAGGAATTTAGAGAGATTAAACTAATAAAATACATAATGAAGAATATTTGTTAGATCATACATAGTATAGACTATGTCTTAATTTTAAAAACATTTATTATTGTTTGGTTTTTATACATTTGAATATGGGGTTTTATAAGGCATGAAGAATTTTAATAATCATTTAATGCAATACATACAAAATTACATGTTGTAATACTTTAACATATGTTATAGCAGAAAATTTATTTTCATCACTTTTTATTTGGTTTGAAATCCACAAAATATATTATCAATTATTATTTGCAACATTCTTTTTCTACTTTAAAATCAACAAAAACATTCATTTAACTTTGAACTTTCAATTGTTGTAAATATTTAATTCTTAAAAAATTATTTCTAATTAAATAAGGCTATTAACATTTTTTAAACACTATATATAGAAATATGTTTTAAACAATTTTATATTTCAATAAGTTTTACACAATATTTACCATTACAAATTACCACTAACTATAATATTAAAACTGAAAATAATAAAATATAAAAAGGAGACATAAATAGAAAATGAACTGCCAAATCAAGAATTACAAATTAGAGAAATATTTTCAAAAATTCCATACAATATGTTAAGAAAACATTAATATTACATACATAAAAATATGAATATTCAACTTTCTACAAAAAGAAAAATTAAATTAATGGTAAGCAGAATACAAATTTATAATACAAATGAGATATCTGTGGTACTTAAGCATTCTTTAAATGTTATAAACTTGCTGAGATTAAGAAATTAAAAGTTTTAAAATGTTTCACTTTTATGCTTATTTTCAGACCAACAAATTTTCATGGAATTTTTTTTAATATAACAAATTTGAACAAGGATATGTTATTTAATAAAACATTACAATTCAAAGTAAACTATTTTCAATTGTGGTTCTGTTTTAATTAATTTACATAATCAGTAAATTATCATCTTAAGTGTGTTATATGACACAAACTTTCAGTAATCCAGCGACTGAAATTTGCAGACTTCTAAAAACTGATAGCTGATTTCTCAAATATTCATACAATTCCTTAAATATTATAATAAAAGAATGAAAATGTTCTGTGGAAAATGTTAAATGTACTATACAAAATAATTTAATGAAATACAAAATATACTTTCATATTACAAAATAGTTTAAATCCATGCAAATTATTTGCATATGAAAATGAAATTTCATTCAAATGTGTAATGACTAACTATTTTTAGCACTGTAGAACTAATAAAATTTTTTTTATCATTATCTTATATCCAAAGTTGAGAAATAATGACTTTAAGTAAACATGAAATATTATTTTTTATTGTTCTGATTTTAAAGGATTAAATTTGGAAATCCTTTAATCTGATATTTGTGAATTAATAGTAACTTTTCAGAGCGATTTATAATTCATAAAATTTATGACTTTTCCTACAATAAATTACAATTGAATTATATATTGCTCAATTCAATATTTGAATAAACATAAATTCAAAAAACAAAAGTACAGTCTATGTATTTATATAATAAAATAAGTAATATAATTTGTTAGACAGCATTATTTGCATCATACTGTTACATTAATAAACTATATATTAAATTTGTACTAAAATTCAATATTTATAATAATATATTGTTTCTATACATGAATTCTATTAAATAAATTTATCCTTAAGGAGAACATAATCACTCTGCTTTAAGAAAAGTCAAGTAAAAATAAGGTAATTCTATTTTCAATAACACAAAAGAATGTTAGAAACTAGTTATCAAGTTTCTATATAATAACTAAAATATTATAATAAAGATCAAGAACAATACCTTAAATTTGTAATAAAAATGTGTTATTTTGTGACAACCTGACAGACACTAATTTTCAGAGCTCATAACTGGTCAAATTAAGAAACCTAAGGAATTTTATTTCCATTGGAGAGGACAATAAAAATAAATTATCTAATTGAAATCAAAAATAACAGTAAATAAATTCGATAATATATAAACACAATACATAAATTAACAACAAAATTTAAAGGCAATCAATTTTAATTACACTTAGATTTACTGATTTATAAATTTATATAAACCAAAATCATGCAACTATAAAGATGCTACTATATAATCATGCTACTATCTTTTAATGCAATAAAATTCCTTTTAATGTTTATTTTAAGTGCATAAGATTTTTGATTTTTATATATACCTTTATAATGGTTTTACTTATTTTTTTATTATAAATCTTCTTAAATAAAGAATATTTTTATGAAGTATTTGATTGAGGATGCCATGATTTTCAATTGCACTAACAGTTTTCTTAACAAAAATATAATTACACTGATACATAGTGAGTGAAAAATAAACAAAATCTAATAAATGCTAAGAAATAAAATTCTCAGCAATGAAAAATCTTTTAATTTATTTTATGAAGATAAATTTTATGAGATGGCAGATATATTTTAAAAAATAAACATTTATTTCAATAACTTTCAATATAAAACTTATGCAAAAAAGTAGAATAGTAATGACTACTGAAAAGTTGCATAAATGTTTATTTTTTAATTAAACATATATAATAAAACTGCAAACTGCAGCAATTTGATCACTAATAAATAGAATTCATGTAGCAATTTAAATTTTATGCCAATTTGGTAAAGTATATATAAGATTATCGATGTTGAAATGTAAGATGCTGTTAAAAATAGTTTAATTAACAAAACTACAGGGAAAATAATCCCTGAATGCATGTTACTATTTTTTACAAAAATGCAATATACTTTGGTTATTAGGACAAAACTGGTAAACATGAACATTTGTTGAGAAGACTTTTTAATGATGTGTTTTAAAATAAAATTATTAAAACTTAAATTGTTTATAATGTAATATAAAGTGTGATCATGAGGGCAAAAAAATTGTAAAAATCTTTATAATAAAAACATAAGTTTTGTAGCAAATAAAAAACCTGTTATGAGCCCTATTTTAATTATTCATAACGAAATATTATATGCTGAATCTAATCAGTAAAAGTAATATTAAACTTATATACAAACCTAATAAAATAGATAATTTCACACTTCTTATTTCAGTACAAGCAATTCAAAATCAGCAACATATTTAATTATGGACATAAAAATAACTTCATTTCACATATTAAAAAAAATCTGTACTTACTGAGAACTTTCAAATAGACGAGACAACATAGCAGATAAAACGGGTAGATCAGAAAAGACTGCAGTTGTTATAACAGCATTAGTAGAATCATTTGAGCGGCATGCTTTAAGACTGCCACCTGTAGAAGGTTTTAACCCAAGAATCCAAACTAGATGCTGAAAAAGATGGCAATAGAAGCACAGAATTCTAATATAATATATTATTAACAATATACTATTCTTTTCTCATATATTCAAGAAAGCCAGATGATATTTATCACACTTTAAATCTATATAAATACCTACTAGCACAAGTTATGGAAGTTCATCAATTTTAAGCAGAAAAACAAATTAGTAAGTATTTTATTTTGTTTATTTCTTTATTTTTTGAAGCCTGTTTCTACCTAGCGTACCTGAGAAAAGACGAAAAGCAGAAGTAAAGAATATTTACTGACAAGGATGATGACTCTAGAAAGAAGGAAGAGGGTGAGCTGCTTTCTTTTGAAATGGGGTACCATTACAAGCAGAAAGTCTGATTTCTTCCCCACTTTAACATATAAGCCTTATTTAGGATTTGAACACCAGCCCATTTGGTGAGAGCCAAGGGTCATAACCACCATACTGGCTTTTATTATTTTATGAAGTTCAGTTCATTCTTGGGTATATTTCAAAAAGTATTTAACAAGCATTTGAAATTATATTGTTACTAAAACTTTGTGTGGATACAGGTCTTATAAGAAATAAAGGGAATTCTAAATAAAAATCGAACATAACTAAGAAAAAGCAAAAATAGACTGAAAAATTTTTTAAAAGCTGAATCATATGGTTGGTTTTTGGTTTGTTTGTCGCTCAACGGTCATTTTTTGCACACGAGGGCTAATTAGACCGGGACCTACTCTGAATCATATGCAAACCAATCGAAAAATAAATATAACTGTAACATTACATTGCAAAATTGTTTCATAAAAAAGTTTAAAACATTACTTTAAACTAATAATTAAAATTAAAATTGTATAAATGACATCTTCAAAGTAAAAAATCATAAATATATAAGAACTGGAAGTAAAATCCATAAACATCTATTGTGATTCTAAAATGCAGTGTCTGACATTGAGAAAAGTCTGATTCAAATACTAAGTAGAGGAGGTTGGTTAGGTTTTTTCGTCACTCAATAGCTATATTTTGTACATGAGAAATAACTCTGAACTGAGAACTGCAATTTAAATGGAATCCAAACCACTACAAGCATCAGCTTGAGTTGGAAGTCAAACTCGCAAACTACTGAACCATAGGCCAGACACTCTCAAGAAACAAAACATTGAGGGTTTCAAACTGTTTTCCTGGTGACATAAAATTTTTCCAAGGGGGTATAGACATTCTCATGTATAATAATTCTTGTCAGCTGTTATGCTCAGGTTCAATAAGTATTATTACTCCACCACACAATACTTTTGCTCAAATAAATAATTATTTATGTACAAATCAATTTTATTAATTATATTTTCTAAATAATGATAATTCTTTGAACAATTTTAAACATGTTTTATGCATATATTGATACACATTTTGGATTTATAATACTTTTGCATTTTTTATTTCAATTTGATTTAAAATTAGATTATTTCATAAGTGCTAAATGAGTCAACTATTACAAAAGAAAATTTTCATTTCAATATCCAAATACTTTATGCATAATTTGCAAAACAGACTGCTTGATTTTTAAAAAATTATTAAAACTAATTCATTTCTGCTTTTTTTAAACCCTACAACCATATGCTTAATTTTCCAATTAACGTCGATGTTAATTCATTCTGTTCGTTCATTTTGCAGAAAATTACAAATTGGCATTATGATGAAACATTAAATTTTATTAAATTATTATAAAATGGTGTTTTAGCTCACAGTATTGCACAACAAAAGAATTAACACTTTAAAATTGCTATAATTTATAGCTTTTGTATAAGGGAAGCTATACTATGTTAAATTAAGTTGGGTAGAGAGTTTGAGAATCAGCAACAAAAACTATGAGGAATTCAAAATTTTGCATGATAAAAACATGCGCAGAAAAATAAAAAATAAATTATAATTAAAAAACTATTATGTTCCTCCACTAAAAATAATCTACATTTCTGCTTTTAAAGACAACAGTTTATTTTGTAATTGTTTTCCTTTTAATACTCGTTTATCAGACTTTAGAATGATAAAAATATTGCTGTAAAAACTTAAGTTTTTGTTAAATGAAACATTAGAAATAAAAAAATCTCCTTTAATTATTTTAAAAATTAATTTAAAGTAGTTATTTTTTTTGCTTCATATAATAGATAAAATAATATTTTTTCTTTCATGATAAAATAACAATACTTTATCAGAAAAAAATCTTATTATAAGTTTATGCAATATTACATACATATGAATATGCTGTATTTTTCTTAATATTATCTGAAGCAGCATATTATCGACAAGGGCTTTTTTACGAATAAAAGAGAAGAGCATTGCGTAATCCATAACAGCCTAAAATACACAGCAATTTTTTGGCCAGAATCCTAAATATAAAGTGCTGATAATTTGATGTCATGTAAAATAAAAAAAAATATGATTAGAAAAATAATAAATTTTGCAGAACAAAATATTTATTACAGAAAATATCTGTTTGGATTCTATTTGAGTCCCCCTCACCAAAGAAAGTTCAGAAATATTAATTTCATGTGTTTCTTAAATTAATAAAATAAATAACTGTATAATTTAATAAATAAAATAAGTAATAGTTAACATAAAATTGCTCACCTGAAGTGTAGTCAGAACAAGATGCCAAGCTGTACCTAAAACAGCTCCATGACAATGGGCTAAACTCAAAACAGCTCTCATGCATTGCAAATTCTTAGCAGTTAACTGTAAATGAAATAATGATCAAGAAATAGATAAAGAGAAATCACAAAAAAAATTTTTAAAAGAAATAAATATAAAATTTTAGAATTATAAAATTCAAATTTAATAATAGTTTCAAGATGTTTCAATTAAATACCTAGAATAGGCAATTTTTATAGGGATTTATCATAATATAAGAAAAAAATGTTTTTAGAAAAACTCATAATATTAAAGGACACAAACTGTGATATAAAAGAATAAATTGATAATTTAATATAGTATCAAAGCATTTTATTTTTAACTTATCAAAAGAAAACAGCATAATGATTACAAATTTTCACTAGTAAGAAATAAATGAAATTATGCTATTCCAACATTATCTCTATTCTGACATGATTTAATATTGAAATTAATTGTAGAAATTACAAAAATAAAATCCAGTTCTAAATGAAATATAGGCTTCCAAATAAATTAATTAATTGTTCATATTATGCAATAATTATTTCATATTTTTTAAAAACACACATGGATATAAACTTACAAAATAGTTCTTACTTAATATAAAATAAGATATTATAATATTTAAATTAGCTATATTTCAGCAAGAATAAAATGTTACTGGTAGGAGTAAAAATAAACTGTATTAAAAAATATCAACTAAGTCTGGACATATATTAATTATGTGAAGACCTACAAATTTAATGTTGAAAAGTCTCAATATTGAATATTATCAATAAAGTTTATATTACTTATTAATTTAGAATTGCAGGTATGCTTTAAATTTTTAACAAAAAATGTAAGAATCTTTCATACAAAAACAACTTTTCTGACTTAAATCAATTTGTGATAATTTAAAACATTAACGTTTTTCTAAACTACTATTTGGTATATTGAAGAATAGAAAAATAAATGCATACAGCAATAATTTTTTTTTAAATTTTCAAGCTTTTAAAAATACATAACTTAAAAAAAATCATTACTTTTCCTATTTCCATACTTTTTTGATTACAATTCTTGATACATAAATTTGTAAAATTCAGCATGATGAAATGATATTATTTCAGCACTTTGAAAATGAAATTTTTTGTAATTCCACCCCATCTCAAAGAAAGTTTAAAATGTACAAATAAATTCTTGTATTTTACATATAAAAATGTCTATATTTTGAAAACATATCGAGATGATATTTACAAAAGAAGATGTAAAAATGAATAGAAATTTTCAGACATAACTTCTAAGTTAAGTAATTATCTGTAAAGTCATTAAATACTTTATTAGCATTTAAAATAATATCGTACACAATAAAAAAATTTAAATAAAATTTAACTTTGTGATTTTATTTCAAAAAATTAAATGTAGATAACATGTAGTTAAGGAAATTAAATTTTATTGATTAACATAATATTTGTAATTTTCCCATGATCAGAAAAAATTTAAAATAAATTGATCTTTGGAAATTTTCTTTCGAAAATTCTACTTTACTTATGTAAGAGTAGAATGTTTATAAAGTTTATAATTTTTAAACAATTAGGATTCCTACAATCTTACATGATTTGTTAAGCAAAACTTGTTTTGTATCCATTTGTTTCTATCGTATTGATACTATTACATTGTTTTATAGTGCAACAGAAGTTATAGATAGCTGCTAAAGTATTCAAGTATTTTTCATAAATTTACTACCCATTGGATCTATTTAATATATTAATGAGATTATATAATGTTGAATAATAAACGATGAGTTATTAAGTTTATTTTCTCCTTAATTTTTATAAGTTTTCAATAGTACTATTTCAAGCAGTTTCCCATATACATCAGGAATTCGTTTCAAGGAAAATAATTCATCACACATGTGATTTCCTGTATGAGTAGGTATGTTTTTAGTTAGCTACGAAAATGAACGGGGGTGTTTATTTATGCAAAAAAAGTTTTCCGATTATTCTAGTTGAGAGATGAGAAACTGGTTTCTCATAGTGATTCATTACTATAATCAAATTTAGAAGTGTGTTTTCCTCTCTTGAATGATTTTCAGGTCTAAAGATAATAAATTTTGAAATTTATAAGTAAAACATTTAAATTTTTTGTCAAATTCTAATTTTAAGAAACATTTAAAAAAAATGGCTAGTGACCATGAAGATGAAGTTCCTCTTTTAACTTCAAGTCACGTATTTTCTACTGAATCAGATAAATCTGACAATGATGATGTTAATTATGTCAGACAATGGTGTCTCGTGAATAACAAAATTCCAGCCCCACCACATTTTCCATTCACGTGTTGTCTGGGAATAAAAGTACCAACTCCCGATTCGGAGGATTTATTCAATTTTTTTTATTTATTTATGAATGACACTGATTGAAATGACTGTGGAGGAAACATATTTATGGTGAAAATTTTTTGCAAGTGAACATTCTCATCCTAATGTTGAGATCACGTCAGTGGTATCCCACTGACATTCAAGAAAAGAAAATTTTTCTTGGTCTCCTGATATTATAGGGAATTATTACTAAACCCAGGGAACAATTACTGAAAATAAATGCATTCAAACAATTACATAAATTTTTCACTGCTTCAATTGTACACTACAAAACTGCTAATTTTTTTCAATAAGAAAAAAACTTTCATAGCCGAACACATTTTCTTTTGAGAACTATGAGGAAATTTAGAAATATAAAAATCGTAAGTAAATCTATAAATAAACACTTTCCAGTCAATTTTTGACGTTTAAAATTTCTAAATTGCAAATTTAAAATCTAATAAATTAAATTAAAAAAAGAAAGTAAGCATAAGAAAGGATTTCATATTTAAACATATATAATTTCCTATTTAAAGGAACAAAAATTTGTCATAAAAATATAATTGGAATATTTTTTTATGAATAATAGTAAAGTAAGAATCTAATAAATTAAAAAAGAATACATATGCAAAGAAAATTAATAATTCTCAATTAAGATTCAAATTTTTCATTAAGAGACTAATTAATTTCATTCATTCTCCTATACAAAGTCTCTTTGAATTTGAGATTCTATAAAAGTTTTATCTTCATAGTATTATTATGCTACAAATGAAAACATTTTTATAAAAATACTTTTTTTAATGAAAATGACATTTTAGTATATCATACATTACTTTAAGTGAATTGAATTATAAGTCCAAAAAGAAAGCAACTCTTTATAATTATGATTCCTCTTTTGCATTTTTGTGAAATTAAATAATAAAGGTTATTTTACTTTAATTTTTAATTACATCTAATTTTCAGTTCAAATATGCAAGCAAATTATTGAAAAATAACTCAAATAATAAACTTGTATAAACAAATCTTCCATTTAATTTGAAATAAATTAACATAAAAACAGTTTAAACTACTTAGTAAATGCACTGAAATTAGATAAAACAGATTAACCAATAAAATTAATATTCATGCACTTTTTTCCTAAAATATATGGCAAGTAATATTTTATCTAAGATTGACCAGTTTCAAGTCGAGGAAAAGCAATTTAGCTAACAAATTTCTGCCTTAACAACTTTAAAGAAGCAAAATATAACATTTAGTAATCAAACAGAGCATAAAAATTCCATAACAATGATTTAAGGATAATTGTTATCCTTTGTACTTCATATTATTCGTTAAGTTACTATGAAAACACTGAAAAATTTCATCATAAATTGCACTATAAATATTTATTATTTTTAGTTTCTAAAAATAATAGAAAAATGTGAAGTATGTTTTTATTTGGATGTACAATTCATTCTAGCAAACCTCTAAATATATGCAACCCTACCGAGGTTAGTAAAATGAAAAGTAATATCCCCTATCCAAATTCAGTATTGTGACAGTTTTCAGTGGGAGTAAGAAATTTTCCCAATGAAAGCGAGAAAATAACCGACGATTTTTGGCCAGTTCAAGGGAATTAAGTAATGAACAAAAAAGGACAACACCTGGTTTTGAGGGAACAGTTTTTGCATACTCATAAAATATTCTGAGACGCTGAGTCAGTTAATACAGATGTGATTTCCTGACCAATTATTTTTTTTAAAATCAATAATTACTGATTACCTTTAAGAATTATGAATACTTAAAGTTATTATAAATATTTAATCTTATTATGAATATTTAAATAAAAGAAATGGGCACACTATACTGTGAAAAAGTACTTACTGGTCAACTTTAAAAGAAAGCAATACACAGAATTATTAATATGCAAATACCTACTGTTACATAGTTTACATTAAATAAGAACACTTAAAGCTTAGAGATGTTTCAATAAATGTGAAAAACTGTAATACTTTGAAGTGTTCTAAATATTAAATTAGATATATAATCAAATATTAGTGAAGCTTATTAAAATTCTGGTTGTAGCATAAAAAATATATTGAGTGTGGCGTAAATACTATTACTCATTTCTGCTTAACATAAAATTTCATTGTTTAAATCAAATTTTTAGTTTGAGGCACGCATACCTCAAATAATATGTGGCAAAGTAATAATCGTAAAAAAAAACTAAGAGGCTTAGGTGAAAAAGTTATATTTTTGACTCATAAAAAAGATAATTTAATTTTTTTGACAGTACAAAAAAATGAAGATTTGGATGTAAGCCAAATATTTATTACATAATTCTGAGAACGTGAATTAAGGGTGAATATTTTATGTAAATAGTATATTAGAATAGTTATGAAGAGATATTCTCATAAATAAAAAAATTGTATCAAAAGATGTTAAAAATTACATTCTGGGCATCACTATTTAATCAAAAAAAATTTGCAATAAAAGCTATTATTTTAAGTACTATATAAATTTATCTCCTGCAGTGATTTTATGAAATGTAACATCAGTAATTAAATAATTAATAGTTATTTTTTAAATGTCTCGCTATACCCAGAATTGCAGTTTGGAACTTACAGAAAATAAAAAATCTAGAATTGAATACCAAGCACAGTAATGTCAGAAAAAAGTAGAAGTAAAACAAACGTGTATGACTACAAACATTTTTCATCTCCTTTGGTGTTAAAGATTAGGAATATCACAAAGATTAGAAACATAAATGAAAGGCACAATGAAAGAAGACTTTAGTCATAAATGATAAAAAACGTTATTTGAGGTCAAGAAATGCTCTTACAATATTTCACTAAGAAATGCATTAATTTCTTGAAAATAAATTATCCTTAGTTAAAAATTTTTAAAGAATCTAGTATCTAATTTACAATGAGTAACATTAGTTTTTCTAGAAAAATTTCACAAAATGGGAACATCTCTTTTTTGGATATCTTTAAAAAAACTAAATAAATATATTGCAAGAATTCTTTTATTGGAAGATAAAGGGATTTTTGAACTGTAAAACACAAAAGCAAGCAGACATTATGGTGGCTTATCTTTCAAAGGATTTGCAAACATTTTGCCCTGTACATTACATTAAAAACATGTCCTATTGTTTATATGACAAATGGATTTGTTTAATTTAAATCCTATACTATTTCAGCAAATAATTATAAGCAATAATATTTTATTTTAGTAACTTTGCAAATTATGATTAATATATTTAAAAAAAATACTCACCATAACTGGCCCTTGCTGAGCACCAAGAGGTAATGAAGCTGTTGGAAGAGGAGTCCCAACAGCAACAACTTGTTGCCTCATTTCATGGCCATCACATCCACCTAAATAAAGACCTAATGGTAGCTGAGATGCACCCGAAAGATTATTGCAATTTACTCCAGAGTGACTAAGATCACCACAATCTCTCCCTCGATCTCCTGATATAACAGACATGATTTAAAAACTACTTAAATAAAGAAATATTAAATATGAAATTTTTATGAAACTACAAATACAATTTCAGAAACAAATTTTCATATAACTAATAAAAATTACACTAATTTACATAATATAATCACTAAATATAATTAATCCCTAGTTGCAGTATAGAGAGCAAGCAATATAACAATGTTTCCAAAATATGTATGGAGGCTAAAAGGATAACGAGAGTATCAAAGAGACATTGTTGCTTGAAATAAGCTAGTTGGTATAGGGTAGTCAAATCAGCCAAGTGAAGCAGAAAATAACCAATAAATGGATCCATAATCATTACAGAGATTAATCACTTAATCCACACTAATTTAATAGACTAAAAGCTGATCATATTTCAGATAGTGAAAAATAGAAAAGAAAATTTTTTCTTTTAAAGAAATTTAAGTGCAAAATATGAGAAAAGAATACTACCATTTGCAAAACACCTTTCTTTTTATACCATGTGTTCTATAAAAAGAAGTATTTACAACAAAAGTTGACAATATTGACATCAACATGTCATATGAAATAAGCTGCAATTTTAGATGTTGAACACAAAAGAATGTCTAATATTAAATATACAGCTACTCAATGAAATCTATGTAATATGTAACACATATTACAGACAAATAGTAATTGTACAACGCTGTTAAACATAACAAACAAACTTTTGATAGTCGTAATTTAGAAATACTTGAGGGGAAAATATTCATATCAATGAATGTATTAAATTTCATCTTTTTATGCAATTATAATTTTTAAAATTCTTAAATTTAAAAATGTTAAAATACTCAAGACTAATAATTTAAATTAATTATTTGTTCTTAAATCTTTAAACATAAAACAACAGTAGGCCTCAATCCATAAAACAAAACATTATTTAGAAAAAGAAGTTGCATATAGATTCTGTGTAGTGGTTACTAACAATTATCTAAGCAAAATTCATATAATTAAGGAAGAATATTTTTAAAAAAATCATTTAACAAATTTAGAAGTTTCAAAATGTTTTCCAACAATTGAGAATAAATAAAAATTGTCTTTAAATTTTTTATTAAATTTCATAGAAACTATCATTCTCTGCTTTTGTATGAAAATTGCACTCGAGAAAATTTAAATTTTTAGAAAGACTATATTGATGTAAACGGTGCATTGAATTGATTTCTGTAAAATATCACACCATACAACAGTAACAAAATCTTGGCATCTGCCTTATATATAACATATTAAAGAAAATGCATGAAATGAAAACAAATAACTAAAAAAAATATATAAATGAGAAAAGCTGAATGAAAGTATGGTATTCATAACTTGTTATAAAGAATATGACAATAATTAAATATTAATCGAATGAAAATTTTTCTTAAAAAAAATTATAAGAAAGCATATATCAGGTGAACCTTTTAGCAAATTCTAAACTAAATTAGAAGTTAAATAGTTCAAGCCTTCTATAACATCATATACATTTTGTCATAGATTTGCATCATAATTTTGTGTACAAAAAGTGATCGCAGAGCATTAATTAAGAATGCATTTTTCATTTTACAAATGTAGGTAGAAATCTTTTCAATTGTGTGCATATGTCACATCAGTAAAAATGGTGACCTGCTGAAAATTTAACTTTTAGACTTGTTAATATAAGAGAGATTTTTTTTCTAAATATTGGAGTAATCATTATTGAAGTTACTATATTTTCTATATAGTCACTAAAATAAATTTTAATTACAAAAATTGAAAATTTGAAAAAGATTTTCAATTCCTTTAAACTTACATTTAAATTAAACAAAAAACATTATACATAGATGTACAGTCAATGACATAGAAAACTGATTATCTTTCATTGTTTTACAAGTTTTTCACTTAGTTTCATTTTAGACAACAATTTTAATAATATACTAGAAATTGTGTTTCTCAAATCAAAATTTGTTTGGATAAAAAAATTTGGAGAAAATGTTCTTGACAGAACTTCATTTATAAAATAAAACTGTGGCCATAAAACAATGTTATTATCATATAATATTTGAAATTAAAAATTTTTAAATTATTCATCAATTAATTGAAAAAGTTTCATTAAAGTTTAAAAAATTAGAACTTCATTGAAAATGGATAAAACTAAAAAATCCTATAAATATAAGGATATTCAAAGAATGAGACTATTAGACATAGAGCACACTGAAAGAGCTCAGTGGAATTTTAAATTATAATGTATATCAATTTATTTTTGAAAATAATATCAGTTTAAAAACAGTTGCATATTTAAAAACAAGAAACAAAATAATTTTACTCGTAACATTAATACAAGAAATCTTTGAATTAATAATGAAACAATTTATTTGCCTTTAAACAAATGTTTGAATTTAATTAATATAAAAATTCAATAAAGCATTACCTCTAGAATCTTGCTTCAGTAAGTTGGTATTTAATACAGTTAAAGTATAGTGAGGTGGAAGAGATGCTTTGCACATAGCTGTAATAAAAGCATCTCTAGGAATTCCCATGTTCAAAGTACCACAAATGCTGCTATAAATCTGCATTGCTTTCAGAATATTTTCAGTAGCTGTTTCATCAGTACTATTTGAAAGAAAAAAGTTTAAAATATTATAAATACAGATAAACTAAAATCATTGATTATTGTTAAAAATACTTATTTCTTAAAGACTTTTTCACCTATGCTAATGTATATGAATAAAATCAATCCCAAACTTAGAAATTATCTTAAAAATTGGGAGTTGGTTTTTTTCTTTTGTCGCTCAAGGGTCATTTTTTTGCACACGAGGGTTAATTAGACCGGGAGCTATGGTTTAAAGTGGATTCCAAACCACTACGAACATCCATGCCCAAGGTGGGATTCAAAACCACGAATTCTTGAACCGAAGGCAAAAGCGCTAACCATTCTTAAAAATTAGAAGAAAATAAAAATGATGTTTTTCAGCAATTTAATGCTTTTCAGTTCATAAAATGAAAGAGAAAATTAATTTCTCCAGTTTTTAAAAATTTTTGATTTTAGTTTAACTTGGTCCCTTACATATTATAAAGTTCCCTTCTGAATTGAAACCATATGAAAAATAAATGGTTACAAATAAAACTAAAGGATCTCATCATAAAACTTAAGATTATGGAATCTCCTTCCATGTGGAGTCATAATTAGCATATTGGATGATTTAGCTTATAGTAATGACAACATCTGTGGACGATCACGGAACTGCAGATAAAAAAAAATCAGTGTTTCTACTGTTTTACCTCAATTTTTATTTAAATTATCTATTAATAAAGCTATCACAAAGAAATCTTTCAAAAGAAAATTTTCAAATATAATTATATTAGGAATTATTTACCTAATAATTTGAAACCATTTATAAAAATCAAGCTTTTCTAAAATTTGAAAATTATTTCAATACTTTCAAAAAAATTAATGATAAAAAATAATGGAAATTTTAGTTTATTCAATTATTATTTATAATCAAATAATAAAAAAGCATATTTTTTAGATTAAAAGAGGTTACAGGTACAAATATCATTGAATCAATGTTATAATCTGTACTATGCAGGATAATTTAAAGTAGCTCACTTCAACCTAAAAAAGTGATCAACAAATAGAAAGGGTTGTGTATTTTTCTAATAAGCATAAAGTGAGTTTAGTTATTATTAAAAATAGATGAACTAAACTTAAGTCTACTAAATAACTGTATTCAAAGAATGAAAATTCACAACAATTCATATATGACTGGTAATTCTACAAAGTACTTTTACATTATCCCTGGAACAAAATTATATATATTGGTTCATAGAATAAATACAATTACTCCTAAAAATAAGATTAAAGAAGCTTCGCAAACATTTTAACTGAGCTTATATGCAATAGAGAAAATAACATACTGCAATTTTTATACAAAATATATTTGAAAAACTTCTATTTTAATGCTTGTATTAGAATAAAAATACTTTTCAATATGTTTATTGTTAATTAAAAGCATTTGAAAGCATTGTTTTGTTTAAGACAAATATTTTTAAATAAGAACTATTAAATAGAATGATTAAATCCTCAAATTTACATGTGAATAAGATTATTACAAAATTTGCAGTTCTGCTGTATGGATAAAGAGAATCCTAAATTTGAGAAAGTACAAAAACTAATGACCAAATATTGCTTGAAAAAATAGTGACAAATCGGAATGAGACACATTCTTACTAGTCACAATATAAAAATTCTTTACATTTTTCCATTTAAAAAAAGAAAGTGGTTAGAAAATGCCCAATGGATATAGTAAGCACATATTATTAAGGGGACTTGTGGTAATCAAGAAAGCAGTAAAAAACCACACTAGAAATGGATCTATCTTTTGATGCCATTAGCATAGAATAGATATCTCTCTATCAATTAATTTAATGAGTACTTTAAGATATGTATAACAATCACCTTTCAAATGTAAATATACTTATTCAAATCAAATATAACTATTAGATAAAGTTACCAAGATTTTTTTCTCAACTATTATTTAGTGAAGGTAATTCAAAGTTTTTCTTTTCTTTGCTTTCAAATTCTTTTAAAATTATACAATTTCACATCTGTATTCTTCAAATGGTTTTCACAATGGTATCATTCAAATGATATACACAATTCTTGGTTATTTACATAAACAAATATATAACTTGTATGGCTTTTCCAGAATTCACTGGTCAGAGAAAGAGAAAAGATACTTTCCAACAGACATATTAAATAATTAATTTCAGCCTTTATTTCTTTAATAAAAAAATTCATATCAATTCACTGAAATGATATGCTATTTTCAAAAAGAAAAATATGGAAAGTATATTTTATTTCAAAAATTAATATTCAGTGAATATTATACAATATGAAGAAAAACAGAAACAAATAGAAAAAAGAAGAAGCACTTTCACCCATCTGATTGCACAACATCACGATCTTGTTGGTGAACACATACACACACACTTCACACACATAAATCTAATTACTATATCTGATCCTGACTTAATAGGATTGTCATGAAATTATTGTGGTTGAACTGGGTCTTTAATTTAGACAACAGTTATGAATACAACCACCTAATATTGATCTTGCCACCATCTAGCGATAACATTAAAAACTAATACTAAATTAGGTTTTTGATGAATTTCAATGAAAATTTCAAAATGTTAAAATAAAACTCAAAAAATAACATTTTCTAACGAAAAATATATGCATCAAGGTAAGTGAAAATTCCATTAGTAATTCATGATTTTCAAAGAGTCCAATTCCAGGTGTTTCAAGGACCATTAAAATAATTTTTGAATTCCAGGAGTTGCAAAAACCCTTGATGAAAATGGAAGATGTAAGTAACTGGCAAATGTAATTATGTGTAATTATTTTAACAAAAGTCAAGGCTATTTCAATATCAATAAAGAAAATTATATAAGACGCTAAACAATTGTCGAGGAGATCATTGACATAGATACCTTCTATATCATATAAAATAGGGATGGACAACAGTTAATTTGACCAAATACAGTCACAATGAGAACTCTGAATATACAGGACATGTGGCTAAAGTTGTAGAAATCTTATAAATTTATTAACTTTAAAAGCTACAAAATTATTAACTAATGGTTCATTTTTTATATTTATCGAAATCCAACAAAAAATATCATGAAATTATATCAAGGTAAAATCCTTATATACATTTCACTTAAAAGTAAATACACATGTCAAGCTTTAATTAAAATTGTAACAAAAAACTTTAGTAAAGGCATGATAAAAAGAATAATGATAATTGTACTTATACACATATTGTGTACATAAAAGTAACAACAATTATCAACAGTTATGATAGTGATGAAGTTCTGGAGCTAGAAATTTTAACAAGTCAAAAACTCATGACAGTAAATATCCTGACATATAAATTACAATCAGTAAATTAGTTTTGAATAAAATAATTCATTTTTTCTTTTGAATAAGTGTATTAAATAAGTATAAGCATCCAATTCAATCAGCCACAATTCCACAATAGTGTTACCACCACAGATTAATAAAATTGCTCATAGGTGAAAATTTTTCAAATCTAAAATATTAAGTACAATAAATAATTTATTCAGAAATACAAAAAATAATCTAAGCAGGCTCACAAGTAAATTTTTCATTAGTAGTAACGAAATTTCCTAAATATCAAAGAAAATAGAAACATAAAATAGCAAATATGTAATAATCTCTTTATTACATACAGTAACAATTTTAGTAAATATTTTACTGAAACAAGAAATAACAAATTTATGCTTCAAATTAAATGGGATGAAAATAATTCTAATAGAGTTGTTTCAGTTCAATAACACACATCGTCTGCATTTTAGAAATAATTTTTAATTAATGTTCAATTTTTATTGCTAAAAAACAAGTTTACATTCTTGAGGAAACTCTCAATAATAAAATGTATGTATTAATATTTTGAAATAAATGTATGTATTAATGTTTTGTTATAGAATACTAGCATAGAAATGAAAACCTATCAATAAAATGTTCGAGTAAATGAGCACCAGTGTGTTTTTCTGTACCTGCCTCGGAGACAGGCTCTACCACTTATATAGAAATTGCTCAGTCAGGATTTCTGTGATTTAGAAGCAACAACCAAACAGATGAGCCCCAATACATAACCTGCTACAACCAGAACTATTATTCACTTGAAGGACATTGCAGCCTAGTCCTATTTAATGTGGCCCAAACACCTTTTTTGTTAAGTTGAAATTCTAACTCATCTTCAGTTAATATATATAAGTTGGAATTCTAACTCATTCCAACTATGAAAACGACAGCCTAACTAACCAGGCCATCACTGCCTAAGAATAAAAGGTATCAACATTTTATGGCATTGCAGGCATCTTTAAAACAAAGCATATATTAAAAAATCACAGCCCTTCATCTTATCTTGAAACAATACTGCATTAACTAAATTTTTTGTTATTAACTACAAAAGACAGGATGAATGGAAATTTATTTTCAAATCAAAAAAAATCAACACTCATTTAATAAACTATATAATAATTTGCATAAAAATACAAAGAATTTGTAGAAATTAAGTATTTACTGCAACTTTGTTACAAAAATCTTATTTTTAATAGAAGTATGAAAGCAAGAATTAAAGAAAATTTTTAAACATTCATGAAAATGAAAATGGGTAAAACACGGATTACAAATCAATAATTCACAAAATATCATATTTTACCTTTCAGATAAATCAACAAATCCCAGCTGTACATTATTAGAAAAATCACAAAATAAACTTAGATTCAAAGAATTATTTTGTTTTTATTCAATGATTACTTTTTTAATTCTTAAGCTAATTTAAAGATTGACTTTCACGACAAGTAATAATTTCCAAATGATATAAATGGTCCTTAGATTATGTAGACTGAAATAAATAAACATAGGTATCATTTTTCAAGTTCAACGAATCTTAGAATAATACAATGTAATCAATTATGCATCTATAAAAATTTATATAAACTAATTTTTTTTCCTTGCAAGCATCACAATATTTTCGCCAACAACTCAATAAAAGGCAATATGAATAAAAAATTATGTCATTTAAAATTTTCTAAACAAATAGATGAATTATTCTTTGCTAATTGTATAGAAATTCCTTCAAATTATCATTCCCTTTTTTAACTATTATTTAAACTATTATCCCTATTTAAAATATTATGAAAACATTTACTGTATTAAATATATAATTATTAAATAAATGATCTGCCAGTTGAATAAATTGCAATAAATTGAAAGAAAGAATTTACTTTATAAACAAAATTTTAAGAAAAATATCAGTTTTTATTAATTAGCAAATGTACACAATTTGAAACTATCATGCTTTACAAATATATATGTTGACCTAATAAATTATAACAAATAATAACTAAGTTGTTTAAATACAATAAATTGGTATCTGTAAAACGTTTTAGTAAAAAAATGTTCTTTTGCAATTTTCAGTTGATATTAAAAGAAAAAATTTGTTTTCAGCATTTAAAATAATTTAGAAACAAATCTACATTGAGTTTCATAACATATAACATCTCAGAATTAAAGTATAGTATAACATCTCAGTATTAAA
Source organism: Latrodectus hesperus (assembly GCA_037975125.1). Classification (NCBI taxonomy): domain Eukaryota; kingdom Metazoa; phylum Arthropoda; class Arachnida; order Araneae; family Theridiidae; genus Latrodectus; species Latrodectus hesperus. The sequence goes on along the minus strand of CM075855.1, from coordinate 23,534,322 downwards.
GTAAAGTATAATAACTAAAATGGAAAAAAGTAAAATATGATTTTGCATGCAAGAAAAAAGCTTTTTCCCACACAAGAATAAAATATGGGTTCAAAATTTTTAAAAATATAATTAAGAGTAAAGAAATTAATGAAATGAAAAAATTGCAGTTAATAATATTTTCTTATCAAAAGTCAGTTTAAGTTAAATACAGATCAAACCAAGTTTGGAAATAATTGGTTAATTTCTTTCATTATTTTAGCAAATACAAATTTTGGTTCTGAAATATTATTGTCCTATTTTCAGCTTATTAACACAGATTAAAGTTCTGAAATAAAACACAAAATAGTGCAAAATATTTCATACAAAAGTATTGTAGAAAATTTTCGCAAGTGAATTTTAGAAGCTAACTTATTTAAAAATATTATAAATTAGCCAACAAAATATTTATTCAAATATAACATATAAATATTTAAAAACACATAACAGCTGACGAAGTTAAATAAAAGTATAATGGATGCAATGTACCTATTTCTATAGTCATTGTAATTTTATAAATAAAAATTTGGAAAACTGGTTTATGTAAAAAAAACATAAACGTTTAAATCATTTAATTAATCAAAAACAATATAGTGGTTCTTTGCACTAATTTATTATGAAGAACATAAGCAAACATTTGCCATAATGTTTGGATGAGAAACATGATATCCTTTAGTTAAAATAATTCTACCTATACTTATGATATCTTCACTTAAAATGTTTTCAAATTTTATCAAGCATTTTATATTGTGTTCAAATTCACTAAATATTATGCACTGACTTTCTACATAAAAATAAATAAAACATTTAATGAAATGTGGTTTTAACGTTACTTTTTTAAATGAGCTCAATTGTCAGGACCTAATGCTTAAAATTAATGAAGTGTGATTTTAATGTTACTTTTTTAAATATGAGCTCAATTGTTCAGGACCTAATGCTTAAAATTAAAATTTTAAAACACAACTCATATTAACGCCTGAGGTGTCGGTAGAACCCACTAACTGTTCAAATGAATGTGAGAATGCTAATCATTGAAGTATTAGCTTGACTAATATTTTATTAAATTTAAATGCAGTACATTGAAATAAAAATAACATTGTGAAAAATTGTTTACAAGAAAAAATGTTGAATCAAATTCTCAGAAAAAACAATGTTTAGCAAAACATAGAGGCACAGAAAAAAATTAGTTGCAGTTATTTTTAAGCAGTGATGTTACAGAAATATATTCTATACTGAACAATAGTATTACTTTTAATAAAGAAAATTGCTTATACTTTCTACTTAACATTTAGAATGTACCAAATTTCATAAATCTGTAAGAATGATTAGTTAAATTAGTTAAAATAATGTAGTTAAGTTAGTAGTGATATAATATAGTTAGATTTGTTTAAAAAAACTTTTTGTTAAATATTTAGTAGCCAACTGATAGCTAAGTAGTTAGCGTTCCTGGCTGCTAGCCTGTTGGTTCCACGTTTGAAACCAGGTTCGGGAATGGATGTTCCTGTTTCTTTGTGTTTCTCTCTCTTCTTCTGAGATGATGTATGAATGTGGCCCACCCTGTAAATGGGTTTTTAGGGGTATGGCATAGGTAAAGCTACTCACCTCTGTGACTTGGCTCAGAGGTAGTCACCGGACCATGATAAAATGAGTAGCAGTTTCCAACCTTGCTGTGGTGAAGGGTTAGTCACCCAGTGTCCGCCGTTATTAAAAATATATATTAACTAGTAAAACACTATTAAATTTAAATCAAAATTTAATACTAAGCTAAAAATTAATAAAGGCTTCTTTTTAAAGTAGCATACACCATATAATGAGATTAGAATCACCATTAAAATGAGATTAGAATCGCATTTACAAATAAAGGATGCATGCTGTTCCAAATAAATTATTTTATAAAGAAATAATATTTTTTTAAATATTGCTTAAAATATTATGCTGATAACTTTATCAAAATCGTTAACGAGTGTTAATTTTAAAGCAAAAGCAAGATGTTGCTATAAAAGTAACAAATATACCATATAAGGAAACTGCATGTGATAAAAATCAGAAATGCATATAAAAGTTAAAGTTGCAGGCTTATTTTAATTATTAAAAAATTGTTTGTGACTCCTAAAGAATGATAAGAAAAACTTTCAGTAGGATATAACCAGTTAAATTCTTTTGCCCATAAATTTTTAAATGCACTAAAATGAATGTATGTAAACTGGAGATCTTAAAGATTTCAATTATATTTAACAGCTTTTGCAAATAATTAGCGTTTTAAATGAAAAAAACTTTGATTTTAGGATAGGAATTACATAAGCATCAAGTGGAAAATACATATAAATAAAATTTATTTTATTTTTAAAGTTTATTTTATTACGATATATATAATCAACTTCAAACAATCTAAATAGTACAAATAATTCAAATCTGGGGAATAAAATTTTACCTTGCATCAATAAGTAATGTGAATGCAGTTAAAAGTCCACACCATGTTGAATTAATAATTTGTTCTGAAAGCTCTATAGAACAGTCAATATCACATTTTTGATCACATATAGAAAGTTTAGAAATTTGTTCTGTCACCGGTGGGATTTCATGATGGGCTGGAGCTGTATCATCAGACTCTACGATACTAGACTCAGTCATAGCAAAAGCTTCTTGTTTTTTACTACAAATAATAGATGCAATACTGTTTATTACATCCAAAAGACAAGCATAGGCCACTGATATTCCATAACCTTCTGGAACAGCAGGCGCTTCTAGTCTATCCAATAAATCTAAACTAAAAAATAATCAGCATTATTAATAGAAAAACCAAATAAATACATCTTTCAGTACGTTGAGTATGTTTACATTTATAAATATTATCAGTTTCAAGTAAAAAAATAGATTATACAAAAGACTGGATTTAAAAAGTAGTAAATTAGTTCATATAATTTTGCTATTAATACTATAAGGAAATTTTCACACATATTTCATACTAACAGTTCATCATAATTAGATAAAAAAAAAATCAAAAAATATACTAATTATTGTCAAAACTGTCCAAATTAGAGATCAGTGGAGATCATAGTATAAATAAACGAAAATTGTAAAAAAAAGATAGAGTAAACATTTAGATGTTTGTTTAAAGGTAATTAATACAAATCCTCGTTTTTTTTTTTTTTTTTTTTTTTTAATTTTTAATTTTGTTAACTTGGAAAATTTTAGAACAAATTTATGATGAAAAATCACACAATAAAAGATAAAGAGAAACTTTTTGTAACAACTAAAAATAAATAAGAAAAGGTACAGAGGAATACATGCATCACCGTAAATAAAAATAAAAACAGCATTGTGCACGAATAATGACCTTTTATTGTTTTGAATAAGATTAACATATTTTTACAGCCCTTTGAAACAAACTTACAAAATGAAATTAATTTAAGCATGTTTTTCTATTTAATGAATGTTTTACACCAGCTTTATATTCAGCCTTAGTAAAAACAAAGAGATATTTTACAACTAAATATACCAAGAAAAACGTGGCCAAACTTCGTCTTAGAGTAGAAAAATGTGCGGAGGGTAAAATGCGCCAAGCGTGCAATAAAGTGCACCAAACTGGCTTAAAGGTTAGGAATGTGTTTGCATGATGTGATTTTCCTTTTGACATAAAGTGATCGTATGGCATGCGCGAGATTCGTTTTACGTGCAGCCCTTCAAAAGTTTAATGAGTAATTTTATTTGTTTACAATTTAAGAATTAGTTACATTAGTGACCCTATTATTGGATTTCAAATTTTTTAAAGTTATTTATTTGGAATTTTTAAAATAAAATTTCAATTTTTTGAAAGGTACAGTGTTTGGAATTTTTTCAGTTATAGTATTTTGAATTTTTGTTTGGTTGGCCATTAAAAGATCTGTGCAGGGTACTAATCATATTCATGGTCAGTTTGATTTCTATTTCGTGAAGTATGTGTGGCGAAGAAATCATAAAAACATTATAAAAAAATTTTTAAAGCAATAAAAACGGTTTATTCTCCAGCTGGTTGTGATGATTGCCAAACACTGATGATAAGGTGAATTTTTTTTTCATTAAACTTTCATTCAGAGTAGTAATTTCTAGTTTTTATAAAAATGTATGCTTACATGAGTAAATACTTTCTTAAGTAAGCTTTACTAGCTGTATTACTGTAAATATCAGGAGTACTTTTATTATCGAGGTTTTTTATTGCATTTAAATTATATTAGTTGAAATTTAAACCACAAAGATTAAACATAACTTATATATATTTTCATCAATATGATGCTTGAATACTAGCCAATGAAAGTGACCACTATAAAATTCTTTAATATATTTTAATTCAAAAGCTAATGACAATTAAATAAATAAAATAAATTTAAAATTGAAAAAATAAGCATGCTGGCAAGAAAGGAAAATAATATATTATTTTCCTTTCTAACTTAAAAAAATAACTTAAAAAATTAAAATTTCATAACCAAATATTAGCATTTTTATTTGTTATTCGAATTCATAGACAAATTCAAATTCATATATTATTGTTTTGTTATTGAAAATTTTAATATAAACCATTAACATGATGGATCAACATATCTACAAACAAACAATAAAGCCACTTATTAGTCATCAGAACAAAAACGCAATTGGAAATTCTCCATTTTTAAAAATTGTTATTCAAAAGAATTCATCCAAATATGAGTACAAAGAATAAAAAAAATGGTGAAAAATCTAATTTCAATAATTAGTTTAGTTAGGTGCTTTTGAAGATACATTAAGCTATTAACTATTACTATAAAAAATAAAGTAAAATCTTGAAACAGGAAAAACAAATTTTAGATTTAACAAAATATAACAGCAATATAGCAAAATTTGAAAATGGGGGGGAATGTGTTTCATGACGGGAAAAATAAAGTGAAAAGTTACTTTATAAAATAGTTTAATATAATTATTAAAAACAAGCCATAAATAAAATACATATTATTTTGATTTCATAAAGATATTTTAGAAATAAAACATATTAATGTTAGCTAGTTTCGATATCTAAGCTAAGAAATTCTTAACTTATGATTTTATAGCTATAATGTTAAAAACTACCTATTTTTTACTCTTTAATGAAATAAAAATATTTTTTATTTATAACATTTAAATAATCAGAAAAATACAAGCTTGACGAATATTTTATGATGTTAATTTTTTTCACAACATATGGTTTAAAAGTGTAAGATTACATTTCCTACATTTTTACCTTAATTATTTTAAATATCATTGAAGTAGATGAAACAAATGTTAAAATAATAAAATCAGAACTTTTGAATACAAAGAAAAAGAATTTTTCATAAATCATGCATTAAGATATTAAAAATTACTACTGATATACAGTGTCTCTTACTAATTATCAATAAAACTATGATCTAAAAAGAAACAATAACAGAATAAGCAAATAAAAAGAGTTTAATTGAGAAATGGACTGTTTAAAATTACTTAATAAACATAAGGAATAAAACTGAACTAAGCATGAAAGATAAAATACATTGAAAATATCAACATCAGTGACAAATATTCTTACATATTAATGTATACAAAAAATTCTCTTCAAGTGTCAAAGTAATTTGAAGATATAAATAATGTATTTACAATATTGGTTTGCAAGTCCCAGATGGCACTGAAGTAATAGGAAGCCAAATGCCTCGATACAAAAATCCTGCCTGTGGTGTTATACCAGGTCCAATGGGCATTCCTGCCAGTAAAGCAGGTGATTGACCTTGTACTACTGCTGAAGGAGGAGCAGTACAGCCAACTGATAAATTTCCAGACAAGACAGGATTGGTAGTACTCGAAATTATGAACATTGATTGTACATAGGAACCAAGTGCATTTACAATGTCTTTAAATATTTACGTGCTATGAGGTTTCATATCATATGACTGGCAAAATGACCTAAACAATAAAAACAAAATATTAAAACATGGTAAATTCAAATAAAAATTTTGACCATATTCTCAAGACGATTTATTAATATATAAATTGAATTTCATGCATATAAATTAAACAAATTGTAAACATAATATAAAGTTGAAAACCATATAAAAATAGATAGTACTTCTATTATTCATATAAGTAACACCAATAAATATTCATAAATTATATGAAATTACAACCAAGTAGCAACTGAAATATTGTGAATCATTGTTTCCCATTTTTTACCGTAAAGTATTTTAACTCAAATATCATAAATAACTGAATAATAAACTATTATACTTAAAAAACATTCCAGATAAAATTAAACAATCAAGAAAACTTCAAATATCTGTACATAAATATTTCAATATTAAGATTGTTCAAAGGACTATGGAAGTTTTTAAATGTTTGATCATAAGATATTAAAGGAAGTAAGACAATGAGATAGGTTATACAGAAAAAATTTCACTAGTAACTAATGCAGAAAATTTTCAATAATATGAAACTTAACATATATGGAATTCTTTATTTTATAAATAGCAATTTACATATAACATGTACTCATCTGTAATAAATAAATTAAAACTTATTTTTACACAAGATTAAAAACATTATTCGAAATAGTGAAAACAATAAATTACTCTAACTTAAAGAAAATAAATTAACTAGATTATAAATCTACGTTATTAAAAGGTTTACTATTGGCTACATATTCATTTTGAAAAAGCGTAAAATTAAAGAAAAATAAAACAGTTGGCACAACCATCTTAGAATGCAAAAACTAGTGAACATCTCAATGATATTAACACCATTTAATTTTTTTGTACATAAACATTTATTGTAAAAAATAAATAAAAGTTTCAAAAAATGTAAACTGGATCTTATGACAACATATATTTAGTCCATTATTAATTCATTGCAAGATAAGCTTTAAAAAAATGATATTTAAAGCTTAACAAACTTTATAGTTATTTTTGATACAAATGCGAATTTTATTTTAATTTTTAGTGTAAAATTTTGAATACAATGAATTTACACTATATGCATTTTATTGCTTTAACTTTCAACTTAAAAACTAAAACTACCAAGCATACATTGATAAATTTCCTGTATCAGATAATTGACTCTTCAAAACAGTAAATATGATATAAAGTTCTTTTCATGACAACTGTTCCAGTAAATCATATCATTACATAATAAGTTTAAGTTTTTATACAGCTGTTTACTTAAACCTTGAGTTGATATCAAATCACATGTTTCATAAAGTAAAGTTGTCCATGTTTTTCATACATAAAATTTTAAACAAAACATTGCTAATGTAAAACACAGAATTAAAGACAAGTTCATTAAAAGCAAAGATAAAATTAAAAAAATTCAGTATTGAACAGTAATAACTATATAAACAAAAATACCTACTTCAATAGCTCTGGTTGTATACACATTTTATGTAACACTTCTAATGCCAAAGCACGTTGCCAAGGTGGTTTGTCAACATCTAAAAATTTTACAACTAAGGAAAGGAAAATTTCACATTCTGTCACCTACAGATCAAAATATTAAAATAAAAATAATAAATATTAAATTTAAAATATAATGAATATTAATAAACAAACAAAAATATATATTAAAAATAATTAACAGAATAAAAAAGATTAAAAATATTTGAATACATATTTTTACTGAGACAAAATTTAAAAGCTAGATAAATTAACTTAATATACCTTTAAGCTAATGTCAAGATACAAAAGTTATACATATTTATAAAGTAATAATATACAAAATATATTTTTTACTAAGCAACATTAGTAAAAATAAACCTATGTAAACAGCTTATATACGGGCCAAGGCTTACAATGTCCATATCTGTTTTTCTAACTGGGGATGATGGGGAGCAAAGCAGATGTTCAAGTTAGGTGGTCAGTTCCAGTGTTTAGTTTCCATGCATGTTTGCTACTAAATTTATTAACTCAGTGACCTGGCTGAAAGGCTGAATCGACTTTGTTCAGTCAGAGGATCAAACCTCCAATATGTGCCTAGAGTACGCAAAGCATTATAACTAAGCCAAACAATAGAAGTTGGAAAGATTAAAAAGACAAATATTATTACATCTATGCAAGAAACTTGTAATTTTCTATCATATGATTTAAGTTTCATTTCAAAATAAATTAATGTTGCCTAAAATACTAACTAAAGTTAACTCAGACATTTTAAGGATATAAGCCTTGAATTTAAATTTTTTAATCAAAAACAATATAGCAATTGTTTAATGGTAATAAACACAAATTCCTAGATACATAGCTTGAATGTGATCCTCAAAACAATATGAAATAGATTACTTTAAAAAGGATTTGAATCTTAAATTTGGAAAATAAACAATGGTAGAATACTAAGTGTTTACTATCAAAATAAAGTTTCAACTGTTGAATCATGCACTGCCCCACTGGTCCTGCACTTGGTATCACGGTTGGGATACACATTGTGTTTTAATTCTGCATTTCTCTTGTATGCATTTACACTGAACAGTCAATGCTGCATCTATGAAGTATTGGAGTCTATGGACCTCTCATACCTGTAGCACCTGCCATCAATCATATTCAACAGGATGAAGTGCAACCACAGGTAGTATGCAGTGTTCAACAGTTCTTCAGCTATCACACTAAACTGCTTTCTTTGTTCATCTGATCTGTCATCAAACAAAAACATGGTCCATGTTTTACACAACTGGAACAGGAGACACACCACCTACTTCCATATCAGATCACTTTCGGCAATATGTGTAAGTCATATAGACTAATGGATACATCCAAAACCTCGCTGAATCTATGGCACACAAATTGATGATTTTTATGTGCACTTTACAAGAGGATAACTTCAATCACTTAATCTTTACATAAACATGTTATTTGCCAAATAAATTTTGTTGTGGTATCTGAGATCTTTCTTGGAGTTGCATTTGGGTGTCCAGCAGTGTATTTAAAAAACCAAATTAAAAATAAACCTTTAAAATCAAACAATATGAACTATGTTTAAGCTTACCAAAAGTAATAAAAAAGTTAAATAAACATTGTTTATATGCAGCTTTTTAATCATATATATTAAGAAAAATTATTTTGTAAAATTAATAACTTATTGAAATTAATAACTTAAAATTAATCATAAAAATTAATTATTAAAATTAATAACTTAAAATTAACCTACTCCCACGGCAGCTACCACTTGACAGAAAGGAGAGGGTCATTTTCACCCCACTTAAGTGCTAAAGATTTCACTGTGACAAAACTTTAACTTTTGAGGGTGATACGTCACGCTAGCCTTGCCGTAATTTTCACAAATTCGTTTTTTCCATTCGTTGCTTAACATACCAAATTAAGAAACGTTACAAAGATTTTAAGATTATATACATGTGTGTATGGAACAAATTTAGTTTGTTTTGTAAACTATGATATTGCATACATTAATTTATTATATAATAATTGTTTAAAATAATTACATGATATATTTCATAGATTTATTTGACTTCTAGCCATCAAAATACACATTTAAAATAGCAGATTTTTTAAAAGTAATGAATTGCACTTGGTTATAATAAAAATGACAAGAAATACACTATCTAAATATTTCAAAATCATTCCTAAAAACAGCATGTATGATATTCAAAAATGTAAATAAAGATGTTTTGAACTAATATTTCTTTTTATAAGTACATGTAAATTACCGAAGTAGCATCTGACAAAAAATAAAAGTATTTTGTGTGTTAACAACAGTAATTATTTTTGTTTTCTTTTGATTTAAGTATTTTTATTTATTACTAATTTCTATATTCAATGGATTAAAATATATGCTTTTTTATCTTCCACTTTTAAGGAAAAAGCTTAAAAATGCAATTTTCCTTTCTGCATGTTTCTGTAACTAAGTATGAAATGTTTCGGACAATGAATGTAACCAGATGAATCTTGAGTTTCTACTTTATATGTAGTATTCAGGTTGATTTGTTTGATGAAATAATATTTGTCATAAAATAAATAGTAATATCCTGTTCATTTCTCAATAACTGACACCTTAAAAATGTTCATTCAAATAGTACATTCCAAAATATACTCATAATAGTCTTAGAAAATATTTTTATAAAATTCTTATCAGAACATTAGCTTTATACTAAGCATAAATTGTTATCCTTAGTGTTTTAAACTTTTATAAAACTGTACTTATTACATTGTTTTGAAAAACCAAAATTGTGATTATTTAAACTTTATGCAGAAATTAAAGATGCATAGAAGAAAATCTGACACAACTAACTATAAGGCAACTTTCTTAAATATCTACATTTCAATTTATAATTGGAAGTATTTTTATTTATAATTTAATTTATTTTTACCCACATGTTTTCACTGTAAGATTAAAAAATACAAGGTAGTCCTGAAATATTTTCCATAAACAATATGACTCATTTAAATGTCACAAGGAAGAAACCAAGAAAGATGGCTCGCATCTATTCCAACATATGTGCATATAAGAAAAAAAGTGACAAAGTGACATTTTTAATCAAAATCAAGGATACAGAGGAATATGCATCAGACACAAAAAAAAACTAATATACTTGGATTCACATTCATCACAGCAATTAGAATCACTAACTGCAGAATTTTCCTCTAATAATTTTTTAAATTTCTTCATCATTCAAACCCTTATGACGTGAAGCCATCGAACATTTTTTTTCTAGTGACAAAAAATAAATAAATAACTGATTAGAATGAAAACATTTGCTAAAATGAGGATGAATATGCTTTACTTTTAAAAAGAGGAGCCAATAAAACCATTTTTTACCAAAATTCTTCACTCTGACAAGTATCCCGTTTTTACGACTTTCATATACAAAAGAGCAGCAATTAAATCTCCCTACACTGCCCAAAGAAATTTGAGAATGAAAAAGTTGAGCTCTTGAAGGTTGGAAAATGGTACAACTGCTGTACCACAGCCGTCTTCTGAGGCACTCACTTTCATAGTACAACAATTATACATTCAGGATCAAAAGATTAAATTAAAAATATAGATTTTCTACTAAAACAAATCTACAAATCAGCTTCAAATTTTTGTTGAACTATAATCAATTTTGACATGTTTATTTATGTTTCCTAATTATTTAAAAAAAATAAGATTGAAACATTGTGAAAAAAGCAAAATATTATAACCGTTTAGTAAACGATACTTCACTAAACGGTTGAAATATTAGCTTATAATAATTTTCAACCTAAAAAATTTATATCTTAACCAATGGAATTTGAAAAGAAAAGAAATTTTAAAAAATTGTAAAACTAAGAGATTTCAAAGATATTTTTTACTAATATCTTCTTTGTCAAATGGTTGAAACAAACCCCATGAATTTCATTTTGAAAATAACTCTGAAATAATTATTTTATCTTGATTTAGCATTATTAAAATTAAACTCCTGCATGTAGCGATTTTTACTTCTCCTTCAATTGTAAAGCTTAACTTTAACCTTGTCTTTATTGTTGCTTTTTCTTGATAGGTAAATTTTTTTACTGTGGTGGACTTGCTGTGTTTTTTTCTCTTGTGTAGAAAAGTTTACTTAAAATATTTTGTGTAAAAGTTAGTAATAATTTTAAAAAGTATCTAAACTAATTTAATATATCTCCTAAATTTTATTGAGATTATTTTGACATTAAATGAATATGATTTTATATTCATTATGAGATTCTTGATTATTCAGTTATACAAAAATCAATTTTCAACATGTGAGTAGTGTTAAAACTATACATTAGAGTCCATCAAAAATGCAGCTTCAGAATAGTCTAAAGCATGAGAAATTTGGTTTATACCCATATGAAAATGATACATGCTGATAATTATTATTTCAAGGAGCAGCACATCATAAATAATAACAATGACACATACAAATTGTGTAAAATGAAAGAGTACTGATGATTTGAAGGATTTCAATCACGTTTCTAGGATAATTTTACTTTTGTATATTAAGTAAATCAAACAGAATGGAATGAATGCCATTTGAGAGAGGGATATATAAGTTTAATTGAGGAAAATTTTTGTTTCCTACCTTGACTGCAGATTTAGTCTAATATCCTACATTTTTTAATTAAATTTTCGACTTTCAAAATCAAATCATAGTTACAGAGGATTTTAATAAATTACAAATAGTTTACTCAAAATCTAAAATTATTGAAAAGCTTTTCTTAAACAAATTTGTGAAAATAGAAATAAATTACAGACTATTAAATATTATTAAAATACTCATTATTAATAGAATATAAAAATATTAAAATACAAGAAATGTATCAGATTAGTAAACATTAGTTATTACTATGGATGGAAAAAAATGTACATAATATTTTATTAAAGTAATAGCACAGCATAAATTAAATTTATATACAAATAAAAAGTATTAAAAACTCAAAGAAATGCTTACTGATGATACAGCTTCTTGGGTGATAAGTCTCTGAATAGAAGTTAATGACATCTGAACAATTTTAGTATTCTTTGTATCACAACCAATAAATAATGGCTCTAATATTTCTGGGCTCTCAGAAAGAAAGGCTAAAATAAAAAAAAAACAAATCTGTAACAAAATATAATAGCTGAAATATTTATAAATTCAATCCAAGCATTGAATTCTTCGCACACAGAAATAGTGTGTAACAAACTTCAATATTCCATTACCACAACTTTTGAACACAAGGTATAATTTGATTATAGTTTAAGTATGAAGTCATAAAAATTTTTAAAGTATATTGTATATATGAAAAATGCAAAATGTGAATAAAGGAAAATAAAGTAAACTAAAATGTTATTCACATCTTTAACAAATAAATCCATGAAATTAAACAGTTATTCATATAACAGAAATGATTATTAATATGAAATTATTTTTCAATGAAATTTACATTCCTTGAAAACAATTCACCAATTTGATTGGATGTTCTAATACCTTTAGATTTCAATTTTGTATTATGTTCAAAAACGTAAAAATCAATGAATGACTTGGAGAATTTGGATCGCATAAACAGAACCTATTCTTTACTATACCATGCATATACAAGTACTTATTGAGACACACCCCCATTAATTGAATCCCATTATAGCCAAGATTAAAAGTTGATATTTTTCCATTTAAGAAACAACAATAGTTTTCAAACTAAAATGTTGTACCAAAAAGAAATAAATAACTAATAAATTATTTTATTATATTCATGTCAATATATCAGATTACTATAAAAGAATTACTGGAAATTATAAGTAAAAATTCAACTAGATGGAATTGGTTTTTCTGCTATTCAATGGTCATATTTCACATGAGCGGCCAATTAAACTGAGATCTACAGTTTAAAAAGGATTCTGAACTATGATAAACATCATTCGGAGTTGGAAATCGAACATACAAATTCCTCAATAGAAGAGTACTAAAGATTCAGCATAGCTATTTTCTATGCATACATGGTTGTCTTGACATCAATAAAATTTGGTTGATTGAGATGTATAATTGTAAAAATTTAACATCCTTTCAGCTAGACTTGACTAAAAGAAAACGCTGCAAACTCATCTAAAAAGCATCCCAATTATTTAACTCAATACTTGAGTGTATATCATACTTGAAGTATCAATAATTACAATTCACTAGAAGTACAAGCAATTGGTAACTTGAAGTAAAAGGTTTAGAAATCACTAAAAGACAACTTTTTCACGTAATAAAAATTATAACTGTTATAAAAAGCCTCAACGTTTGTAAAAGATATAAACCCACACTCAATGAATAACAAATAAAAAAAATCAAGCACATTTGAAATTTGTTCACCATTAGAGATTATAAACATGTGAATGCACATACAGATATGTAATTTTTTCTAATTGGAAGTATTTTGTTCAACTAAAATAATACAAAGCAATCAAATTTATCATATCTATTATGAAACATATCAGAATATAAAGGTAAATCATTTTTTTTTTTTTACATTTAAAAACGTTTTTACTGTTTTTGAAAAGTCCATTTTTTGCACAGCCCTTACTTTTTGTGAAGCATGATATTCCCCACTGAATTTACAAGTGTTGTGTTCATTTAAATAAATGGGTATTAGAATGAAACAAGAAAAATTAAAAACAAAAATCTTCAAATAGATGAATTTCCAAGATTCAATTAACCACATAGTAATTAAAAAAATTAATGCAAATGTACTAAAATATGAACAAATAAATTTTAAATATAAAACTTTTAAAAGCATTACAGAGAAGTACAACTTTATTAAAGGAAAGAATTTAATAATATATTAATATGCCATTTTACTTTTGCATTATAGTTAAGGTAATGTTTGAATTGATAAACAATATTTACAGTATGAAACAGAATGAGTTATTTAAAATTTTTCTGTTCACAAAGTTCATATCAAAGATGAAATATTTAGTTAAAAAGAGAGAATTATTCACTACTTTACTCAGGCTAAAAATATTAGAGAAATAACATCCATTTTAATCAAAAAATAAAATGAATGCAAATGGGTCAAAAAATTTAAGAATATTACATAAAATGCATTTCGATCAAATAATAGCAATATCACCACACTCCATTTCAATAATTATATTTTATAAAATTAACAATATATTTACAATAAAGCAATTTATAACATCTCAAGTCAACAAATGTTCCGTCAATTCAGCAATTTTGAAAAATTGGAAGTGGCATATTAGATTCAGGAGAAGTTGTAATATGGCAACCATGATCTAACACTGAATATTGTGAAAAATTTCAACATTCAAGGTATGAGCAGTGAATAAAATGAAGTAGAAACTCCTTCCTTCAACTAAATAAAAAATGTTTAATGAACTTTGAAGAAATGAAATTTGATTGAAGTAAACTTGACTACACATATTTGAAACAAAATAAGAGAAAATCTGTGTTTAAAAGATTTGTAAAGTTTATATAGATCAATGCAACTGCTGTAGCAATCATTTCCATTGCACTTTTTGCACTTCACATTTGCCAATTTAAAGAAGGAAAAAAATTATTTAAAAAATTTCATTTCATTTGATTTAATCTACAACTTTTCTAACGTGAGAAAGATTGTTCATTTGTTTTGTATTTTACATTCATTAGAGAGATTTTTTATTTAATTAAGTAAAAGTTATGTGAACTGCAAGTCTCAACATGCAAATTACTGTAAGAAACTTAGATGAATTTAAAAAATGATATAATGCAAAAAAATTGGATAAGATAGTTAATTTCGATAGAAGCAATTAAAATAAGAAATAGAAATAGCATTATTTTATAGACTTTATTTCTCTGATAAGAATAGAGCTTTAAAATCTAAAATCTCATGATAATGAAAAGTTTTTAAAAAAACTGAGCATTATTTAATGCAGACAATCTTCAGCAATTTAAGAAATAAAGATTAGCTAACTGAACAGAAATCAATAATTAAACTATAGTCTGATAGTTAAGCTTACAAAATAAGACTAATAATTAAGAAATTTATATTAGTCATTTTTTAATAACATAATCACCATTAACAATATATACCTTCAAAGAATCAATATAAAAGTACATTTATACTCTTCATCTGGTATAAATTATATTGTATAATTATCTTTTAAGCAATGTATGAAACAAAATTTTACAAACATTATATGAATTTTGAATAATCTTTTGAAAAACAAACAATATATTAGGAAATAATGGATTACATAAACATAAGTATTGTATTAGTTTTAAAGTTAAATCTATAGAAAAATTTAAACCAAAAACAATAGCAAAAAATGTTCTAATTGTAAAACAAAATGGAAATTTAATCTTTTTAAATAAAATTCATATTAAAATCATTTATGATAATCATTTAGTAAGTCTTCATTATAAATCAAATACACATAAATCACATAAACCAAATTCTAAATACAAAAAATCTTTATTTGCAGAATTGAACTTCTGATGAAAATACATTTGCTGTTACTCTACAAACAATTCATTAAATTGTATTCATAAATACAATGCTTTATGGGTTCAGAAACATAAAACATTTTTCTATACATTGTACTAAAAAAATTTTGAAATTAATTAAATCAAACATGCCCTTCTATTATTGGTATAATACTGGTTCAAAAAAATATATTGGTAGCCACATGAGTAACATACATAAGTTTTGAAGTCATGCCAAATACTTTTTAATATTTAACTGAAAATTCAAAGCAATCGGGTGAATTTAAACACTTTTGGTCTCTTGGTAACAGTGTGATAGCAATTCTCAAATCATTAAATTCTACAAAAGACAAACATATTTAGCAATTATTCATGACTGATATTCCATTCAAAAATGTACCGAGACTGAAAGAGAGATACCTTCAATTGACAAGTTAGTTTAACCTGCTAACACCGTAACAACTATAAACTGTATCAAACTGAACGGCAATGTTTCCCTGCCTTTAAGTGATTTTCCAATCTACTCCACAACTGCTCAATATGATTGTTGTCAGAGTACTTACTAAGTTCACCTTTTAAAGCAAGTAAAACCTTGATTAATGTTTCTCAAACAAATGAGATAGAGTAAGAATTTCATTTTAAAACTGATAGTTTATAAAGAAATACAACAGCCTTAGAGAACCCATGTTATCAGTAATAATAATGAAGTAATTTGAGTTGTTCAGAATTGTCTGAAGAAATCAAGATATCATATATGTCTGGAAAGCACTTATACTGTATTCCCACAGTTAATATCCTGAAGAATTATCATTTGAATGGTGAAACTCGTGAATTCATTCCATTTTCTGATCTTATGATCAGCATAATGATATTTATCTCATCAGGCTTTATTTTCTAATTTTCAGATGATTAATTCTGCTGTTCTTTGGCACATACTAGTACTCACAGTAGCATAAACTATTCTTCTATGATATTGAAAGAACATTTGATAGAGAGAGATTGTATCTTATTCCTAAAAACCATCCTTTGAAAAGTATCCCCTTGCATAACAGGATGTGATTTATGATGCAAATTCAGTTGTAATTTCCTGTTACTCTTCTTTCGTTCTAGATTGTACATGTTACTTGGCTTTCGCATTTCTTACTTTTACTTAAGTCTATTTTGACCAAAAGAATTCTTATTGCTTGAATTTATTTTCAATCGCTGCTTTATAAACATTTCAGATAACATTTGATGAGGAAATCTTAAAAAAGATGTTGACGAAGATTCTGACACCAAAAATCCTATCTTGTTTAGTCTTGTAATTACAGACTTTTTATTTTACTACACATCTAAAGAGAAATTATCTTAAGTATTTGGTGATATTCACTTTCAGAAATGAAATTTGGAGTACACATTAGACAGAAGCAAAAATTAATGCCATGCCTTTACTGATGAAAGAAAATTCTATTCTTTATAAATGTAGCATCTATCAGTTAATTTCATTGCTTGTGCTAGTTTGTTATTATAGGTGACTGTAACCATTAAAATTTACATAAAAATATTTTCAGCTATTTATATAAAGCATGTAGTTATCACTCAATTATAACTTTTTAGTTCAGTGGTTAGTGTTATGGCTTTCAATTCAACAGTTTGTTGATTTGGCAACAACATTGGGCAAGAGGCAGAGGTGTCCTGGTTAGTTAGGGTGTCGCTCTGTGTATCGATAAGAAGAGAGTTCAAGTACCGGTTTAACAGAAGAGTTTTGTGTTCACTAAAGATAGCTAGGGTGCACAAAATAAGTTGTGGCTGCAATGTCCTCCAAGTGAAATAATACCTCTGGAAGTGGCAGATCAAGTATAGGATCTTCTATTTAGTCCATGCATCTAAATTTAGAAGACTCCTTCCAGATTGCTTCTATCAAAATGGTAAAGCCCAACTCCAGGGCTAGGTACAGAGAAGCATACAGATGCAACAACCTTGGGCATGAATATTTGTAATGGTTCGAAATGCACTTTAAATACAGGTTACACTCAAAGACCTCATAAACAAAAAATGATTTGCAAAATTAAGAGTAACAAGCCAAACCATAATTTCAATTATGATTTTAGACTAAATATTTAAGGAAATTTTAAAATTATTATTTTAAAAGAAATTTTTCCAGTGTATATTGAGTACAAATTTTCTTCCTGCCATGTGAGTTACATTTTGTTAGCTGAATTTTGAGAAGTGATATTTTTATTCTGTTTCACACATGATACTGAAAATATATTTTGTCTAGATTAGTATTTTGTGAAATAGATAGAAATTTAGAAAATTAAATTGGTTTTTTTATTCGGAAAATAAATGAAAACAGCAATTTTTATTCACAAACATACGAATCATATATATCCCTTTAAATATATATCATATTATATATCAAGATCTTCATAAGTTGATACTGATATCAAAATCAACACCTCTAAGTATATACCCATGATATTTATCAAAGTGTAAAGACAAACTTTTTTCTGCTCAACTTCCTGAAAGCAAAGCACATGTAGATACTTTAAAACTAGATCTCTTAAGGATGGATATTAGAGTAATTTATTTGTGAATTCAATATTCCTATACACATTATATTTTTTAAGTAATAAAAATTATTTCTTAAATGACTATTCTATAATATAAAAAAGAAAAAAATATGAGATTATGTAACTTTTTTAAAAGAATTTTATTTATTAACAAAGATGTTAAGTTTTATCCATATCAATTTGACAATAAAGATTTATTGAAACCCACAGTATTTTGTGATAATATATATTTTATTTACAGATAAAGTAATTGCATATAAGATTTCATTCATAATCACAGCACTTTTTAATAAGTATTTCTTTTAAAAAATAAGCATTTACAGAAACAATTAAAAAAGTTAAATTCTTCACCTAATCGAATGTCTTTGTACTTTGCAACAGTATTTTGTACTTTTGCAATTCCTGATTCAGCAGCCTGCAAAAATAAAAATTCAAATTAAAAATAACCATTTTTGCAAGAAAATACATATTATATTACATTATTATATAATAAAACAAAGTTAAAATGAAAACCCTTTAAACAAAATATTTAGATTTTACTTCACAGATCTTTATGATTTATTTGTAAGAGGGTGAATCTTGTTACTAATTTTGTTTACCAAGAATATTTTTTTTTCTAAATCTTTATCGAAACAGATAAGAATATTAATTCAAAAACTATTTTAAATTGGATAGAATATTTTTAATTTTTTAAAACAATCAAATTTATGAAGGTACAGCAAAGTTTATATAAATAAGAAAGGTGCAAGGACAATATAGTTAATTAGAAGTTCCCTAGCATTAATTACAAAGAACTTGGATTCAACTTTTCTTTCTATAGAGAACTTTACTAATAAATGAGGTTGTATATATTATAAACCTAGCTGTAACATGGTTTTCAGAAAAGATTCTGAAACTGATTCCAAACACACTCTTAAATGAGAGGTAGATGTTCCTTTCATTATGTACATCAGAGATGGACAGGATAATTACTTGATTTTCTTACTTGTGAAACATAAGATTCACTATCTATGAAATCTTTCTGGAAGACAAAATATAAATGTTGAAATAGTTCACAATTCTTTTAATGTTAGACTATTCAAAACAGATTCATTAAGTATATAGATATGATAATACAGAATTCATTTTAATATTCAGTATAAGCTTTTTTACTAAATTAGCTCAGATTTTTCCATTCTAAAATAAATATTACTTTACAGAAGCATTAAAAATACCAAGAATTAATATATTTGTAAGTAAAGTATGGTAAGATTAGCTGCATGATATCAAAACATTCAGTTTATTATTATTAGAATGGATAAAAATAACAGAAATGTCAAACTTTCAACAAAAAGATAGTTTGGTTCATTTGTCGCTCAGTCATTTTTTACTCACGAGGGCTAATTAGACAGGGACCTACGGTTTAAAGTGGATTCCGAACCACTACAAACATCCATGCCCAAGGTGGGATTCGAACCCAAGAATTGTTGAACCGAAGCCAAGAGCGCTAACCATTCGGCTGCCAGCTCGGCTTCAATAAAAAGAAAAAAGGCTGTCAGATGCAGCAATTTGTAACATAGCCAAATATTTCAGTACATTTAACCCTTTGACGCGCGCAATATTTTTTTTTAAATTTTAAACTAAAAAATTATAAAAATTGAATGTTATGATCCCACAGACAAATAATATATGAATTTAATAAAATCTACATCTACCCATTTATCTGTGGGTGGTGGTCGCATAAGCGCGACCAGCGCGTGTCTAGGACCTTGATACTTACTGAGTTAGCAGGGAAAAAACTTACCTTGTTTCGTACGCGCTTTCAATAAATGATGATTATTGCAAACTTCTTAGATAGTTTGTATTTAAAATGCAGTATATTATTTTTTACAATATTTTACAAAGTAAAGAGTAGTAAAAGTGAAAAATTAAACATTTATATAATTTAGTTGCTATAAAAACACGTCGATACTGAATTTAGAATCCTCATTTAGCAGGTACAGTTTTTTTTAAATGTCGATTAGAAAAAAGTTATTTCTTGTGAAACTGTTCAAAGCATCTTTTATCTTTTTGATACATGCATAAACCAACATTGCAAGTTTCACACATGTATCTTGTTCTGTGAGGTTTCTCCTTTGTGCTACAAAATGCGCACTGCCGTGGTTTGCATTTTATTGGCATGTGTTCAGCATTCTTTAATCTTTTTTGTTCTGGAACATAAGGTTTGTGGCTTTTTATACATGCAGAGCTTGATATTTTTATTTTGGGAACAGATCCTTTATTTCCCATTGAAATCAAACTACTGATGATGTCCATTCTGAATAACTTTAGTACTTTTAAGTTTGGATCACTTTCTGGAAGCATTCGATATATAATAAAGGAATTTACAATAGTGACATCAATAAAATGGAAGAAATTCGATGCCACCATTTTTTACTTTTCCGATCAATTTCATATAAGCTTTTCAATTGATCAAAATAGTCCACATACCCCATATTTTGATTGTAATCCTTTTCTTCAAATAAAGACAAAGGCCTCAGCTATTCCAAGCCCTTTGCGACGCATTTTAAATTTGAACAGTAGAAGAAAATATTTACACACAGTTAAAATATATTGCTATTAATTATTTTAAATTTAAATAAAACTTTTACGTAAATACTATTTTCGATAAAATATATATGTATGTATATATATATATATATATATATATATATATATATATATATATATATATATATATATATATATATATATATATATATATATATATATATATATATATATATATATATATATATATATATATATATATATATATATATATATATATTTATATATATATATATATATATATATATATATATATATATATATATATATATATATATATATATATATATATATATATATATATATATATATATATATATATATATATATATATATATATATATATATATATATATATATATATATATATATATATATATATATATATATATATATATATATATATATATATATATTTATATATATATATATATTTATATATATATATATATATATATATTTATATATATATATATATTTATATATATATATATATATATATATATATATATATATTTATATATATATATATATATATATATATATATATATTTATATATATATATATATATATTTATATATATATATATATATATATTTATATATATATATATATATATTTATATATATATATATATTTATATTTATATATATATATTATATATATATATATATATATATATATATATATATATATATATATATATATATATATATTTATATATATATATATATTTATATATATATATATATATTATATATATATATATATATATATATATATATTTATATATATATATATATTTATATATATATATATATATATATATATATATATATATATATATATATATATATATTTAGATATATATATATATATATATATATATATATATATATATATATATTTACATTAAATTTAAAACACACAAAATACTATTAAATAAAAATTTCCGTACTAGCCTGGGAGCTAACGCAACATTCAACGCAAAGAAAAATCTGCAACAGAAATAGCGAAAGCACATGTTCACTGGGGATATAAATGCCACATGTTGTTTACAAGTAAAATGACCCTATGATTTATAGCCACATGTTGTTTACAAGTAAAATGACCATGTGATTCAAATCCCCCTTCCCCACACTCCTAAACACTCTAATTCCCAATCATAATATGCCGGCCATGTTTATGTAGTCTGCTGTTCACGTAAGTCATTTGTTCTAGCTGCGCGGTGGTTGCGGGGTGCAACCACCAGGAATTTCCCTCAAAAAAGGAAAGTTTTTTACGTATCTAGTTCAAACTACTGCTGCATTTATATTGTTTAGGACAGACATGACGGTATAGGAAGAAAAAATTTCTGATATTTATTATTATTTATATTAAAAAAGTACGTTATTTTGTGTTGTTAAAAATGAACATTAAATAACGACATATTGGAAGGAGTCCGACCTGAAATTAATTTGGTGCTGTCATCTGTTATTGTTATTTAAAAGTAAAAGATATAAAATCTATAAAATTTAAGTGAAAAATCGTGAAAAGGAATTAAGAAAAAATATTGAAAATTGGTGGTTTCATAGCGCGACCACCGCGCGTTAAAGGGTTAAGTAATATTCTTAAAAACACACTAGACTTTAATAAGTGCTTTTTCATTATTTGAACAAAATGAATATTTTTTTCCAGTTAATTTCTTAAAAGTAAATTTCTTAATTAGAATAAAATTTTGAAAATTTAAAAGATTACTGGAAAATATTTGCCAAAAGTCATAGCAATTGATATTTTTAAATATTTAACCTTTACCCATTGAAATGTAATACTGTTTTAAAAGCTGCTTTATTATGCAACGTACATAAACATGTGGGGAAGCCCTGAATCATCCCAATTGCTTAACAGCTTAGCTCCTTCACTATTTTGCAAAAAGAAATAAAATAAAAAATATTTGAAATTTTCTATCTTTAAATAACGAAAAGTTATTAATGTAACTGATTTCTTTTCAATTCAAATTATCATTTCACTTATATTGCTATTTGGATATCTTCTGAACACTTTTTGTTTAAGTTAAACACTGATCTCAGCATAAAACTTAGTAACTCTTAACAGTTAATATATTAAATAAACAACTTTTATTTTTTTGACATAATTAATGCTAATATTAATATTGTATATAAATAATAAAAAGATTAATATATTTAAGAAACAATAAAGAATTTAAAAAAGTACAACAAGTACATACAAGAATAGTTTTTGAATGAACTACAAGGGCACATTTAATTAAAAATTCTGAATCAAATATATTTTATTTTTATTTTATAACAGAGTAATTTTTTTCTAATATGCTTAACTTAAATGAAAAACAATGTATGATATATTTGAAAAATTCAAACAATACAGTACTTAAACATTACAAACATGATAAGAACAATAAGAGCTTCATATTTTTATCTCTAACAAATGGATGTACCCATGTATATGATTCTCATATAATTATATATAAAGACACTATTCAAAAATAAAAACAAATTATAACACAGACAAACCTCTTTAAGGGGAGGATAACGTTTTCTAGCTTCAATTGCTAGAGCTTTTACATCATTTTGGATATTTTCGAGCAGTTTTTTATCAAATGAAGGCTTTTCAACAACAGCCATTTTGAATCTATAAGAAAAAATAGTTGTAGATCAGAGAAAAGTACAACATACATGAAAAATGCAACAAAGAATAAAATTGAATCTATGATGTTACTCATTTCAAAATTTAAAATATAAAAACCTTTGCACATATTGAAAATTTAATGCAATTTCATGTGACAAATATTAAAAATTAATAAAATTTTAAATTTTAACATATCATAGGGATATATTAATAAAAACATTTATTTATTACATTTGAGATAAGGTGATAATTTTTTTTTCAATACCTAGATCTCATTTATTAGATATTTTACTTTGCTTTATACTTTCCAGGCTGCTATGCTGATTTTCCACTTACCTTAAGTAACAAATTTATGTATTAATATCATAAAACAAATGCTTTTCAACTGATAACATAACTGATATAAAAATATTAATATACAATAAGGTATACAATTGAAACAACAGAATTACATTTTTTAGAATGTTACACTAAATTTAAAAGAAAAAATCAATCAATAATAGAATTAAATACCTGGAAAGTTAGATTCTTCAAATTTATCTGTACAATGTTGTCAAAATGATTTTTATAAATTTCTAACATTGAGTACATATAGTTATATGAATATACTCATTTACATAAGATTATTTACACGAGATTCAATAGTAATCTTATTCAGTTTCTGGATATTAAATTTGGAGTTTAAATTAAATCAATGGTATAGTAAGTAAAACATTGTAAAAGACTTAAATATGAATTTAGTAATCATTCAATCATTAGAATCAATGGTCTTTTACAACATTTTGAATATAGTCAATGGAATCATACACAAAACAGTGTAAAAGAATTTTATATGAACTGGGGTTGAGTACACAAAAATTGGTTTAATATTTTATAATTATTAAGAAACAAACTATAACTTCATATACCAAAACATTCTGTCATATATATACATCTATATGCAGTCAATCACTTTATTATAAAAAGGCAAAATATTTTCCATATTTGTCCACACTGAAATGACTGAATTATTTATGTTAACATTTAATAATAGGTAAATGAAAAACACATTTTTTAATGGTAAAAAGCAAAGAAATTCATACAGCAATAAGAGAGAAATTTCAGAAAATAATTTATTTAAATAAAAACTTGTGCATGAAATAATTTTCATTTAATAAAAAAAACCATGCTTACTAGAAGCACATTTATAATATTAGTTGCAAGTGGCCAAATGCTTTTATTCAAGAAATAGTCACAAATTTATTCATTAAATCAGATTTGCACCAAAATGTTTTTTCATTTTCATTCCAAGGAAGTTCCCCCAAACACAGTTTCAGTCCAAATTATTGGATCAATAATATGCATTACATACATTAAATTATATGCTTTCAATAAGGAGGAGAGAATGATTTGTCAATACCAATTTTATATTAATTAAACTTTAAAATGGGCATTATGATATTCTATATTAATTAAAGTTGAAGTGAGTGTGTGTGTATTTAGATATAGCTAATGACATATATATCATATATAACAAGCAACAAAATTCATTAAACTGTTATTCAGTAAAATCTTCTTTCATAAATCTTGTCATCAAATGGAAATATTGTTATCAAAACCAACATATATTGTATAATCAATAAAAAATTTTGTTGACATTGAATGAAAACTTGCAGAGGCTGATGACTATTGTTAAGAGTGATCGATAAAATACACCTAAAAGGCTTAGGAATGCATTTGTACAACATAAATTTCCTTTTATGAAATAATGTGATCATGTACATGTGTGAAATATGTTTCGTGTGGTAATAAACCTTGAATCCTTTGATTACTAATTGCCTTTTATTTCATTATACAGTTTAAATGTTTGAAGTGAATGATTTAATTTTAATGTTTTGAAATTTTTTGAAGGCTTTTAAATATTACTTTGAGGTATTTTTTGCTTAAAGTTTCCTAATTAAAATTTATTTTGAAAGCTCATAAAATAAATTAATTTTTTTATTGTTTTCATAACTTTGAAATATTATTTTCACTGTGGAATATATATGGCCACATAATCATTTCGAAAACATGGGGAATACTGGTGCTGATGATTCTGTGAGCAATGATTAGGTGAGTTATTTTACATACTTAATAAATATTACTGTTGCATGTAATATTTTATATTACATGCAACAGCAATATTTACTAAATTTATAATATTACACGCAAAAGCAATATTTATGAAATATTTATAAAAAAATACTTAATATGTAATATTTTATATATTAAATGTTATATTAATATGTAATATTTTATATATATATTTTTTACATAAAAAATCACAGTAGTGCAATCTAACCCTAATTTAATAAGGGCAAAATAAAACAAATCTAAAATGTAAGCAAATCTTCTTATAAAAACAAGACTTTCAAATTAATCAACATTACCTCATATTAAATAAACCTGAATGCCAAGATATGAAATATTAAAAATATACTTAATATTTAATGTAATATTTTATATTACATATTAAGTATATGTTAAATAAATATTTCATACCTTGGCATTCAGGTTTATTTAATATGGGGTAATGTTGATTAATTTGAAAGTCTTGTTTTATAAGAAGATTTGCTTATATTTTAGATTTGTTTTATTTTGCCTGTATTAAATTAGGGTTAGACTGCACTACTTTGATTTTTTAAGGTGGGTGCTACTACCTGGTCAATTGAAATTCGAGTTTTCATAAAAACGCACTTTACTCACATTACAGATTTAGCTTTATTACCCAGTTGTCTCTGTGGTAGATAGTAGTGCAACACTGAAGTTTTTTAAGGTGGCACCACTTCCGTTAGAGATTTAGCTTTATTGCTAATGTGTCACCTGTTGTAGATTGTGCGATAATTAATTTATATTTGCTTTTATTTATGTAATTTTTGGAAAATTAGTTTTTAGTTATTAACATTTTAATACTTCTGTAGTAAGTAATAACAACCTGGAACCAGGGGGTACGTGTACCTTCCTGGGGCTTGAGCACAGCCACCAGGCGCGTCGGCAGGTGGTGGATAGCCGAATGTCCTGTAGGAATGACAGGATAGCCTTGAATATAGACTCAGAGGCCGCGAACCAGCTCCCGTAAACCCTGGTGTTATGCAATCCGTGCCTAGGGCTAATTGGCACCGCGGTATTGGTGTCTTAACGGAGCCTCTAGTTGCTTGGCGAACTTCTAGAGTAATTTGCCTTGCCCAGTAACTCAGGCAATGCTGGGTGGACTTATATTACCTGAGCTTTTTAATTCTTATCTTGTGGCTGAAAAGACACAAGAAGTAACAAACCTTTCTGCATTTGCAGGTGAAGCCTCTAAAGTAGACCTTGCTGAAAAGACAAGGGAACTCAGAGGTAATCTTGTAAAGGGGCAGTAATGAATCCTTCACTTGAGGTAGAAATGACCTCTAAACCATCTTCTTCTGGTGAAAGTCAGGAAGCTATTCCTAGCATGACTGACTTTCTGACCAGATGGGACTATTTCAGCAAGACCTTATCTGCTGGAAATGTCATATGCTAGAGGAAACGGCAGAGCATGTCATTTACGAATGTGAGGCTCTTGCCCTCCCTCAATTAACTTCTTTAGGCTTCATCCATACTAGAGAGTTACACCTAGACTCCATTAAAGGGTTATCGGACTTTATTAGTAAAGTGGGTGACCCGAGCAATTGGAACTAGGAAACATTGGGTTTGGAGTTAACGGTACAAAATGCTGATAAAAGCAGAGGTGCCCAATGACATACAAACTCAATTTTTAAGAAGAAGAAGTAATTACAATAAAATATTCAAAATTTTTATATTCGAAATTTAAAATAGTGTACGATAGCAAAATTAAAGTTTATGTATGATTATTATTCATTAACGAGATATTGTACAGTGATGTAATTTAGGTTGACAAGATAACAGTGCAACACTTGGCATGAAAATTGGAAATTGAGCCAAAACCACACAGTTCCCTGGTCTTTTACCCTTGAAAAATGTTTTCCTTTTGCTTTTTTCACTTTAACTAGATTTAATGTTTACGATTTTTGTTTCAGAAAATATAAAAAATATAAAGTTATAATGTGAAAATTTTCAGAAAAAATAGTATTTCACTGATTTAATTTATCCTTATCAAGATTTACAGCTACTAAATAGTATTCTCCCATGTAAGTGAAACTATTCTCAAACACAGGTGGGTTATCTATGAAGAAATCATGTGGGCTTTATAAAGATATGGTGGCTTCATAATGCTTATTGATTTAAGAAATTAATAATATAAGAATATAATCTAAAATACTTAATAGTGAAAATAGGTTTGGAGACTTAAAATAAACCCAATATAAGATAAAATTTTATATAAAAAAATTCATAACACAATAATAAGAAAAGAATTCCTTTGTTCCATTTGTAATATTCCAAAAATTATTACAAACTATTTGCATTCTGAGAATCATTTTTACAGCACTTGAACTACAAACATACTTTTGCTAGCTGAAAAATCTTGGTTTTTGATTTCATTTCTAAATTGGTGAAATACCTGGACAAATATACATAAAACATAATCATGAAGAAAAATACACAAAAATTCAATAGAAAGTCTGTTATCAGTTGAAATACCCAAAGCCTGGCATATAGGAAATAATAATCAATAATAATTCCAGTTGATATCAAATGACACAGAAGTAACTTAATACTGAATGTGTTGCCATACATAAAATTATTCATAAAGAATTCACAAAAAAATAAGCTTGATGTCAGATTTCCCACAATTAACTGGTTGGTTGGGTTTTATGAAGCAAGGTCTGTCCCTCCCCCAATTAACTGAGAACAACAAAGAGAAACATATCATAAACAGCAAAGAAATTGTTAAATATATTGGCCACCACATCATTTCTGAAATCATAACTGGTGCTTAAACATACATATTTGGAAGTTTAAGTAAGCTAAGAAAATCTTTCTTAAGGTGATCCCATAACAGAGGAGTGAAAAAAAAGTACTATAAAGAAAAAAGTTTTGTTTTCTGTAAAAAAAAGTTCTAAAAAACCATCTATACAGAAAGATGAAAGACAATCACAATCACTGATGCACTGCAGATTTCTTTTCAAAAATTTTTCAAAATAACATCAGAGTACTCATTAAGGGTTTCTTTGCTGGCTATAAAAGTTTGTGAGATTGAAAGACATGAAAGTTAAATAATATGTGTAAAGTAGTATCATTATATATATATATATTAATATTTATAAAATTTAAATATTTAATAATGATAATAGTAATAAAAAGTTTATGAAATGAATATTAATTAAGTGCCAACAGCACCTCGTGTTCCCAGATGGCCACCCTCCCAAGTACTGACAGCGTCCAATGATGCTTGACTTCGGTGTTCAGACGGGAACCGGTACTTTCATCATGGTGTTGCCGTTGACTGATTTTATTTTATTTAACTTATATAAAGTATAAGATTTAACTCAAATTTTAATGTTTCTAAAAATAAATGAGTAGAAAGATTTATTAAAAAATTATTTAAGTGGAAATAAAATTAGTGAAACTTAATGGAAAAAAACTTAGCATTTTTCTTTGCAATGCTCATTAACTCATAAGTCCACAATGTCAAATTAACAGTTTATATGAATTCTTCAGGAATAATTTTATATATGGCAACACATTTAATGTTCCTGTATCATTTATTGTTCCATTGAAAGTTTTGCAGAACTATGTGATTCATAAACAATATTCCTATACACTTCAAAATCCCTATGTATAATCAAAAGAACGTATTTATTTACTTCACGGAAGTTTTTGAACAGTTTTTTTAAGCAATACATATATGCTTGGATTAATGATGAATAAAAAGCTCATTAGTTTACAAATAAGAAGTCTATTTTTATTTAAGTTTTTCAGTTTAGTGTATGCATTTTTTAGAAATGATAAATTCTTTTTTAAAACCTAAATATTCAGTAATGAATTTTGTTCATTAAAAATTTTTAACATATTATTTATTATTTTATGTCAGGTATTATTTGCTATTTCATCAATATTTATAAAAATATTTAATTTCTCACTGATTCTCTCATGCTTTCTCTCAACTACAACATGAATTTTCAAATACACTGCACAATACTTTCTCCTCTTTAATCTCCACAAAGTCAATTTATGATAAGTTAATATCAGAGTGACCTTAATATTTTGTGTCTTAACAATCAATGCCAGAGATTTCTGCTATGACAACAATAAATCTTTGAAAACAAAACATTTGTTTGTTGAATTGCAGACATTAACTACACTTCAAGCAACTTTTGAATTTTACAACTTATAAAGAAATCAAGTAAAGAATAACTTTGTGAATTTCCACACAGGTATTTTAGCACATTTTAATAAAATAATGAAATTTCAAGTTTATAGAGTATCTCTCAAAGATCCAAGAAAGCAGTAAGGTGAATAATTACATATATAACACACATCTGCTAATAAAATGCAGATTTAAGGAAAAATAACCATTAATGAATAAAAATTATTATATGAGCTTCTCCAACAGCTAATCAAGAAACAACTGCATACTTGATGAAAAATTTAGTATTTGACAATAAATATTTAATTTCTTTTATATTACATACAAAATACAAACATGAAGATACAAGCTTTTCAGATTTTATAAATTTAATTCAACTCTTATCGTCTGTATAATCCTTGAAGTAGAGTTATGCTATGGAATTGAAGAAATCAGAAATTATGTAGTAGACAAAATGATAAATGAAATGGGTGGTGTTAAGTTATATGATAGAAATAAAACAGCCAGAATTGGTTTAGTTTGTTTGCAACTCAACATTTTTTTACCCACAAGCTAGTTAGAAAGGGTTGGTTGGTTGGGTTTTATGGCGCAAGGTCCAAAGTTGGACATGCTGCGCCAACTAGTTAGAAAGGGACCTAAAATATAAAGTGGTTTACAAATCACTACATATATCCAATCCAAGGTAGGATTCAAATACATGAATTGTGTTGAATACTAGAATGCTAACCCTTTGGTTGGCAGCTTGGGCCAGAATTTGTTTAAATTTGTGGTCTCATGTCTTTAAAATAACTCAAAATACTTTTCCAAAGTAAAACTTTTTAACTATTTAGTTGAAACCTGTTGTGACAGTATTTTCAGAGCTTTTAACTGAAGGTTTGTTCATTACCATGGAGGATATTATTACCAATAACAGATAGTATTTAATGTGGAAAATCATGAGAATGTTAGCATAATCAAAATATATTTCTGAAGTCAAAACTTTTAAAGCACAAATATCATAGCTAATTTAAAAAAATTACCAAGGTACTCAGAAAGAAAAAAAACTAATCAGAATGTTACTGTGGCTAAAGATTGTGAAATTCTTTTTCAATCAAGTAGTTTTTTAACATCACAATCAGTCCTAATAAGCATAGATTATCTGTGAAAAGTAAAACATAAGAAAAATAAATCAAATTTTGAGTCTAATATTAAAAAATATCATTTAAAAAATATATATATATTTTTTTAAAAAAAAAATCTAATTTATCACGCAAATTAATCATATTGTAAGACTGCATAAAATGATCAATATTTTAACTTGACCTTTACAGTCTTTGGAACTTTTTAGAGTGGCACTTCTGAATGAGTGATTCTTGACCATTTTTTAACCAAAGAAAGAACTTGCATGAATGTCATTTTTTCACCAAAAATGAGATTGATGTGGTTTTAAAACTACTTTATGATTTTAGGAAATAAATGGTTTAGGACATTTAACCTTTAGAAATTTTGTCTATAAAAGTACATTGATTCTGGAAGAAACTTTGAATACTTCTAAAATTTTATTACTATAACTTTAAAAAGATAGTTCTGTCACAAATATCTCCATGTGACATTTGCAAACGATAGAAACTCAATCCATGTAACACTAATATAGAATGAGATGAAAAACTTCTCATTCTATGTGCATAACAATGAAATAATTACTGTTTCTATATAAAAATATAACTTAAAAAAACTAGCCTTCTAATCATACTGTACCTTAAAGTAGTAAGTTTCTCTTATTTTTAAAATATCAGAAATTCAACCAATAGGCATTTTATACAGTCCATAAATAAAAGCTGCCAGTCTGATGGCTGGATTCAATAGCATTTTAACAGAGTCACAGAAACATACTAGTAAATATTTGTGAAAATGATTATTGAATATAATTCAAGTTTTCTGAATGAGAAAATTTAATTATATTAAATAAAATAATGCATTATATATATAGGATAAAATAACCTAAGAAGTATATTTATTAAATACTTTTTAATAATTAAACAGATAAAAGTCAATATACTGAGCACTATGAAATGTTAATGACTTGAATGTATTTTGTTTAACCTCAAATGATAAAATAATATGCTTCAAACATTAACCAAAAGAAAAATTAATAGAATGATCAAATTAGACAAATCTTAATGTTTAAATCAGGGCTTTGAATCATTATTTTTTATGTTCTGGTTCAACTAAAATAAAACATTTCAGCTACTGTTTTTATTCTTCCAAAAATAACAGCTTCTGGTTCACTTCTGAGCTAATAAATTTATGTATATTCTTATAAAGAATACACTTTATAAAGAAATCTTTAAACGTCTCCATTTTCATCACTTTCAGTAGAAAATTATGCTTTTTCATTTACAATTGAAATGGACTTTTCCAAAAATTGCAATTTGTTCCAAATATTCTTTAAACATTACTCAGCTGTACTTTTTATGATGTGGAAAGCAAAATTTGATCTAACTGCATTTGGGGCAGAAAACAAAAGAATAGAGCCTGTTGAGGGTTAAACATGATTTTTAATTTATTTGCTCACTTTCTTTACTTGACTATTTACAACAAGTTGACCATTGTATTCACTCTTCATGAATTAATTTTGATAGTTATGAGCCTTTTTACATCTGTTGACTACTTAGATGTGTGTGTGTGCATGTGTGTGTATGTATATATACAATCTCACAATCCTTTTCTTTCTTAAGGTGGCACCACACTGTATACTTCCTTCTGAGCAGCTGCTTTGTCTACCTAAACAGTCTAAACAAACATCCATAGATAATTGCATGTTGTGATGTGAAAAATATAACTCAGAATGACGTTTTTCTTAAAAAATCATATATACGCCTATTTATTCTAGTAAATCAAATCTCCCCTCTTAAAGTAGTTTGATGCAAAACTGAAATAGAAAAGTATTAGCGAACATCAAAACAGGAAATCAAGAAGCAACGTATATGTGATAAGAGTTATATGGTTAATGTTAAATTAGAAAGTATGGATAAGTTGGTTACAGAAGCCATGTGATTGGAAATATATCAAGTAAAAAAAAATATTTTTTTAAGTTCAGCTAAAATTTTCTTCTTCTTCTTCTTAGAATTGGGTTTGTATGTCATTGGGCACCTCTGCTTTTATCAGCATTTTGTACCATTAACTCCAAACCCAATGTTTCCTAGTTCCAGTTGCTCGGGTCACCCACTTTATTAATAAAGTCCGATAACCCTTTAATGGAGTCTAGGTGTAACTCTCTAGTATCGATGATGCCTAAAGAGGTTAATCTAGGGAGGGCAAGAGCCTGGCATTCATAAATGATATGCTCTGCCGTTTCCTCTTGCGTATGACATTTCCAGCAGATAGGGTCTTGCTGAAATAGTCCCATCTGGTCAGAGAGTCAGTCATACGAGGGATAGCTTCCTGACTTTCACCAGAAGATGGTTTGGAGGTCATTTCTACCTCAAGTGAAGGATTCATTACTGCCCCTTTACAAGACAGCCTCTGAGTTCACTTGTCTTTTTCAGCAAGGTCAACTTCAGTGGCATCACCTGTAGATGCAGGAAGGATTGTTATTTCTTGTGTCTTTTCAGCCACAAGATAACAATTTATAAGCTCAGGTAATATAAGTCCACCCAGCATTGCCTGAGATACTGGGCAAGGCAAATTACTCTAGAAGTTTGCCAGGCAACTAGAGGCTCCGTTAAGACACCAATACCGCAGTGCCAATTAGCCCTAGGCACGGAACGCATAACACCAGGGTTTACGGGAGCTGGTTCGCGGCCTCTGAGTCTATATTCAAGGCTATCCTGTCATTCCTACAGGACGTTCGGTGATCCACCGCCTACCGACACGCCTGGTAGCTGCTCAGGCCCCAGGTTGCTAAAATTTTCCTTTCAACTAAAACAACAGATTTTCTGGTTTTCACTTCAGTTACAGTTTGAAGCCCTAATTTAGACAGGAAACTAGGGGCACAGATGCTAAAATTATTGATTATGACATGTATCAGTCTAAAATAATATATAATGACATAATTTGTGGTTTTCTGATACACTAATAGAACTGCGAAAATTTTAAGAAAACTGTATGGAATCACAAACCATTTTCATATACAGTTATTCTATTTATTACAATTCAAGAAACTAGAAAATCTTTTTTTCAAAAGTCATAAACTTTATCTAAAGAAATTATTAAAGAACTGTTTCACAACTGACAAAAAAGTAGTACCAAGCAATTTAGAGAAATTTGAAATACTGTGAACAGGTGAAACTGTGAAGGAACAAGATCATATCAATATTGTAGAAGAGAAAACAAAACAGTAAAAACATACTAAATAAACTTTTATCAAGTATCCAATGAAATACTAATTTTATAAACTCAATTCTGGCAGCATTGTTTCAACTTTTGCTTTTAAAAATGTGATTTAGAGCATTCATTTTCCAAATTTATGCTCTGATTTGGTGATAATTCACATTAAGCAAATGTTCAGTCATCATACATAATGAAATGGAGTTTTACAATGTATTATAGAATGCATTTAGAGAAATGTGATTTCGTTCAAAATGACTAGGACTTATCCGATTATTTCCTTTACATTCACTTTTCATAACTAAAATTAGCTATTTCATAAAAGGCTTTTCATTTAATTTCAGCAAATAATCATGGGCCGAATTATGAGAGGGAGTGCTTGTTAATCATAGAGATAGATTATACCTTTTTCAAATGTATTCCATATACTTTCAAAGCATTTGATTTGCGTAAAAATTTCCGAGCTACATAATGTAATTTTTTAGGGATATTGCTTTTTGTTGAATGGTATCTTGGTCAGACATTATATTCATGCATTCAACTTAACACATATGTCCATACCAGACACTAAAAAGCTCAAATTTAACACAATTTCAAGCTCAATGACTCTAAGTGTGAATTAAAAAAGAAGGTTTACAAAAATATAATAGTTTGATAATGCTTCTGCATATATTTATACGTAAATTGTGTCGTTCATACTCAATAACTTAATTATGTAGGTTTTTATTAAAATCTTGGTATTGATTAGAATAAATATCATTTCAAAAACGTATTCATTCATGTATGCTACAATATTCATTCATAGAATTTCTTCACTGACACATAAAAACTTACTTTTGAAAGATAACACAATATTTTACCCATATAAAGAATACACACACAAATTTAATTTGTAATTTGATTAGCATACTTCTTCCTTTACAATAAAGAAGCATTATAGAAAATGAGCATTTAGCACTGTAGTAAAATAAAAAGGTAGGACTTAACACAAGTTAGGGTGCATCAATAGAAGATGTATAAAAATGATTATCATAAAAACTCTTAGTTAATTGTTGAATATTCTCGAAGAATTTTATGTGTTGATAAAACATTTTCAGAGCAGAAAAATTTAAAAAACTAAAGTAAAATAGAAAAATATAAGGATTTCTATACCATCTGATATAGTTCACAAGTGATTTATGGAATTTCAGTGTGACAGTATGAGCACAACAAATGCAAAAGCACATTCTAGACATCCAACTGAGGTCATTAAAGAAGAAATGGTCAGCAAAATCTATATCATGTTGGATGACCTCCATGTAAAAGCATATGAGATAGCTAAGACGCTAAACATATCAAATGAATATGTATTCAATAATAAACATAAACATTTAGACAAGAAAAAGCTGTCAGCAAAATGAGAATCAGTGGATTTCTAATGAACCTGTCTCTAAAGAGATAAAAACAATTCCATAGGCTGGAAAGATCATGATCAGTTTTCTGAGACTTGAAAAGCATAATTCTCACTAATTATCTGGATATGGAAAAATGATCATCATATTAACTTGATTTATTGGGCTGTTTTAATGAAAAATTGTAGGAAAAGCATCCTCTTTATCCAAGAAAAAGTGAACTTTCATCACAATAATGTGCTATCTCACTTATTTACAATTACAACCACTAAATTAGGTGAAATTTATTATAAATTGCTTCTTCATCCATCTTATTCTCCTACAGTGGATCCCATTAGTTTTTTTTTCTTTTCCCAAATATAAAAAATGGCTTGGTGAAAAAAGATTTTATACAAATTCTAAAAGGATTAATGGAACAAATAGCTATTTCCAAGATTCAGAAATGATATTTCTTGAAAGGTAAAAAGTTAGAAATCAACATTGAAAAGGTATCATCATGAGAGGAGATTATGTTGAAAAATAAAAAGTCTTATGGTATATATATTGTTGCTTAATCAAACTGCTCGATTTGTATATAATTCTATGATTAAATTGATACAGATCATGAAAAATTTTTAATTCACATTAATTTCTACTAACTATTACAAAAGAATATACTAGACTAAATGTTTGAAATAAGAGTACAGAATATTTTTGCTCAAAATATTATATATGTGTATGAGTAATTATGAAATTAAATTTGAAATTCATCCTACATATTTTGTAATATACTTACTCAAACGTATTCCCAACTGAATTACCAAAATGTGTAAAATTAAAAAAGATAAAATATGGTATATTTCTTTCAAGATAATTTAGACATTTTATTACAAAATAGTTGTCTGGTTTTATAATTTATAAAATTACTCACTCAACTTTCAATTAAATAATACAATTAAAATAAACTTATCTCTGAAATACAGGGAATGTATTGGAAGTGAGGTATATATTTGTTTAATTTATAAGGTACAAATTCAGTTTAAATTATAAAAATATTTTGTAGAGTACATGGAAGTAGAATCTGTTGACATTAAGAGATCACTATAAAATTCATTCACTATCAATAACAAAGATTCTACAATTGGAAAAGAATTTGCAGAACTTCAGAATAGTAGAAATTTACTTGAATGTGATATAACTATTGGAAAATTGATACAAAAATGATACCAAATAACACATATCTATAGAACTGTTTTATTCTTCCTGATGATTTTCTCAATTATATATGTTAATGAATATTGTTTCTCAAAATATATAACCATTCAAAGGTAAATTTTATATAAAAGTGCTAATTTGACTAGTATCTAGATTCCAAAACAATTACAAAGATTCAAGCTCACAAAAGGAATCAAACCCATATACTATTTAAACAAATCGTTTATCATTCTCGGATAGATAAACATTAAAAACAAGCAAAGTTATAGAACGAAACCATATAATACAGATTACTTTAACAAGCATTTGCTTTAAAATCTTACAGCAATATGAAGAAACACTCCACAATAAATTACATTGATGCTAAGACTTAAAAATGTGGTTGGCTTTTTGTGTGTGTGATCAAATGTAAAATAGTATTTAATTAAATTTATTAAATTTCTTTAATTTAGTAAATTAAAATTCCCAAACTAATCAATATTATTCCAAACTTTATTGGCTACATCAAAAATGCTGTAGATAAAATTTAATTTCTTTAACAACAGTAATAATTGAAAATTCAAAAGTAGGATGTCACTTAGTTCTTAAATGAACATACAAATAAGAGAATCTTATTCTCAAAAGTCTTCACTGAAAAAAGCTTTAAAATTTACTTGCTCTACATCAAAATTAATATTTAATTAACAAATCAACTTCGTCTGGTTTTAACTTGTAAATGTTTACTCATTAGTTTCTTACCTATATAAACAATATACACAGAAATTATTTAAATTGCATGTCTCTTTTATAATAATCACGAACTGTCATTCTTTCATTCATATTAATTTTTCTTGCAAACAATATGTTTTGATTATAATTCATTATTTTTCATGCTGTATTTTTAGTTAATATGAATGAAAGATTTGGTGCAGATCTGTTCATAAGTTATATTTAATTACAAAAAAGAGTGTTTAGTATAAATATAAAATCCTTTTAATATATTCCATTTATCCAACATTTTCTATGATTTACATATTCGACTAATAAACATACAACACTTCCAAGTCCAATTTTCAGTTTTCTTATAATTTGGCAAAAGACATTATCTTTTTGAAACCAAAGATCTAATTGAAGCGATAAATCTATTTCCACAAGCAATAAATCATAACCATTAATCTGATATTATTAGAAATCTATAATAAAAAGATTAACAAATAGTATAAAACTATACATAAGAAAGAAAATTGTAAATGTAAAGTTCTCGAAACTGGGTTTCAAAACATTCGTTGCAGCATTGTCAAAGAAGTCACCACCGAAGTTTGCCAATTACGATCAATTTAGTTATGGATTTGAATCGAAGTTAAGTTAAATAAAGCACAAGATGATTTTATAAATGTGAGATCCTCAAGACAATCCTTGGATTACTAAGTTATATATTTAAGAATTTAATTTATAAATTACTGTTTCCCAACTAATTTTATAGAACACAAATTAAAAAAAAGAACTGACAGTCAATAATAGAATTTTAAAAAAATCTATCGAGATTTGTATTGTAACATACCTCCTTTTAAAAACAATCGCAAAAGGATATTAACAAATTAGAAAGTATGACTAGACTTCATATTAATTCCAATTCCGGAGGTAAACAGAAAACAAAAATATTTTATGTGTAGTGATTCCTATTTTCTTTTTTTTTTTTTATCGTGGTAGTGACGGTCACAAATAAATGGGCTGTAAAATATTTCTCCTAAATTATTAGTTTAATTTCGAATCGAAGCAAACCAGTTGATGGAAGTAAACGCTATCTTGCGATGTTTTCATTACCATTTCTCTATTTTTAATCGCTGCTGATAGTTTAGTACCAGCTGCGGCGTTCAGAAAATATTTCACATTTTTTTATTGGAAACTATTTTCTTTAGTTTGTTTTCATATTATTTTATATATTTTCATCTTTGATTTCCCTTTTAAGGACAACATTTCACTCACTAATTTTTTGACAAGACATTTTTGTCCCCAAATCAAAGATCACATGTTTGTTAAAAACTAATACTTAATTTTTCTCAAATAATTTATTTTATTACCTGTTATTTTATCTTTCTGATTTATTAATGGCACATTTTTTTCTCTATTTACGTAAATAGTTCATAACAGAGTGGTATTGTATTGTCTAAAAAGAACACTCTTAGTACAAGAGATTTAAATCTTGATTAGTCCTACAGATTTATACAAGAAATTTAATATCCTGATTCGAAAATTATTTGAATCTTACTTACACCAAGAGCATTGTTCTTATAGGGAGAGGACTCACTACAATTACAAGATGTAATGTCCCTTCATTAAATTTCAGAAAAAAATGGTGAGGATAGGGTTTCACTTTTGATATATCCCTGACATTTAACAATAATTTGGTATATTGCCTCTTATAATTTTATATAGTAATTGCACAATCGTAAATGTCATCAGAGGATATCCTTAGATTAGTCCCCATACAACACAATTTCGTCAAGTAAACGTCGATATGACATCATCAACGAGATGTACTCTAATCCAGTAGATGTCTCTTTTTGGTCCAATTTTGATCCATGGCACGTCAAATATCCGCCCATTTTACGTCCACTACACGTCTACGAGATGCCATTGGATGGTTCATGGACGAAATTTGGATGTATTCATACGCACTGCTCTATACTAGGTAGTTTTATGGATTTATTCTGGATGTGCGAAGGTATTGAAATAATCCCTCATCTATCTTAGTGGCTCATATATTTTTGTCCACTAGACAATTGTTTTTAATTAGCTTGTTACTTATGAAATTGCTTTTGCATTATATTTTTCTTAATTTCCAGTCAAATATCCTAGATTTTTGAAAGATTTACTGCTCAAGTTAAAGTAATAAAACTCTCACAATTGATAAATTAGCATTATTTTTATGCTCATTATTTTATAGTTAACCTTTTGAAAATTTAATAACTTATTGTTTAAAAAAAAAAGATTTTTTTTCTTTGGAAAAGTTGAAATTACTTTTAAGAAGTTTCCAGCGAATGCATAAATATATGAATTACTATTATAACTGGAGGGTAACAATAAAATAGTCAAGGATATTTTTATTTGTACACTGTAAATTTTTTCTTTGAATATCAGGCAAATTATTGTTCTAGTTTATTAATAAATTTTGTAGTGAGAAATTTATAGGAATTATTTCTCAACCCAATATTTTAACTAATCAGATATAATTTCAACAATGTCTTTTTTGTACAAGATAAAAGAGACAAACTTTTATTTAACTAAAATTTTCCATTCAATTGAATATTCCAAACTATTATGACAAAAATTCTGAAAATTACTTATTTCATTATTTAAAAGCTGAATTATTCTTCTTTGTAAAAGTTATAATTTGTTTAAGAAAACATTCCAGCAAGAGAGTGTAAATATTAAATAATTCAAGAAAAATATGACAAACTAATAGAATTTATTTTTAATGCACGCAATTTTTATTCTAATTATTTTTATTACAGAAATAGAAATATTAATTAACTGAAATGTTTGATTCCTTCATTCATAAATCTTGCTTTTGCATGACGTAACCAGTTCATTATTGCAGTTTTTATTTCACCATCAGTCTTTGAATACTGTGGAGTTCGCCGCACAGCACCTAAAAATATAATAAAGTACATTCAAAATAATTAATAACGATTAACATTTTCAGATCAATAACCTCACACAAAATAATAGTAAAAACCCAGAAGACAATTTTCATGAATATTTTATTTAATTCTTATCAATCTGATTAATAGATAAAACTGATTGGATTTAAATCTCAAAAATTTCTTTCACTAATTTGAGACATTAAGTAACTTCATAATAAGATTATTCGAAATATTTATATTTTTAATTCAGTAAATGTTTTAAATATCTAATTGCCAATTCAAATTCTAAGAAATATCAGCTTTGTAAATATGGTAACCTTTGGGTTTAATTAAATGATTAAAATTACAAAATGTTTAAAATATGTTCCAAAAACCTTCAAATTATCAAATAGAATTTACATATTAGCACGTACATAAATATATTTCATTAAAATGTTTTTATGAGAAATGTATCTTTCCATCATTTCTACCAAATAAATCTTGACATGCTTATTCAAACATTGCACTTACGAAAAACTAACTGCTTCATATTTAGTCCTTTAAAAGATTTCTTATCCCTTGCTCCAAAATAACTGAATTCAGATGCGAGTTCATTGGTCATCAATTTTTTCAGGATGTTTATGGTGCAATTCCTGGAAGAAGTTCCCCCAGACAAGCTTAAAAAGTGGCGCTGAAATAAAACAAATAAAAATATAAATATTTTATAATTAAAAACATTTTATAATTTAAAATTGAAATTACTGTATTAGTTTTAGC
Source organism: Latrodectus hesperus (assembly GCA_037975125.1). Classification (NCBI taxonomy): domain Eukaryota; kingdom Metazoa; phylum Arthropoda; class Arachnida; order Araneae; family Theridiidae; genus Latrodectus; species Latrodectus hesperus. The sequence continues at coordinate 23,493,093 of CM075855.1, read as the reverse complement.
AACATACAACATTATATAGTCATAATTATTATTATTTACAGCATAAAACTCACATAAGTTTTAGAAAAATAAATCTAATATATTCCAACATTTAAAAAGCATTTATAAATAACTATTTAAACAATACAAAATCAAATTAACTATAGTATAATAACAGTAGTATATAAAGTTTAAGAATACTTTAACTTGTGCCATTAGATTGTATATTTAATTAGTAAATAATAATTATTTATTAAAAACCTTTCACAATAGAAATAAAAAATTTTACCAAAGAATCAAAAATATTAGCATCTAGAAGAAGTAAATCAATGAATTCCTGAGTGTGACATATTCTTAGATAGGGGAAAGGGGCAGCTTCTGTTATCTAAGTGGACCGGAGCACCAAAGGTAGAAGGCTGACTTAGCTCCTTACGTGGGCTTGGATCGGAGTTTTCCTTCTCCTAGGTATCTCTTTTAGTCTGGCTCCTACCCAACGAAGACCTGTCCGGCATGGGAGACCCTACCAGTAGCTAAACTACCACCGGCATAGCTCTCTGGGTTGCTGGAGCACGCAAGCCCGCCCACCACGTCAATTCATTGATTTCCTGAGAATGTGCATTGTCATAGACTTGGTCTAGCGCTGCTATACAACAGGGATCAGCAACAACAACAACAACAGTAAATCAAGGCTTTCAAGCTCAGTTATAGACTTTAATGGCAGCTTATCCAGAATTTCTTTGATTTCACATAAATCTGTTGTTTTATCCTTTGAATTAGGTCTTTCATTTAATTTATTTAAAATTAACTGTAAAGCTTCTGATTGCTGCCTTTGCATTTCTTTGATAACATAAATTCTCTCATGACAGCTCTTTGAAAGTCTAAGAAAATACACAAGTAAAACAAAAATAGTAAATGTATTAATGAAAACAAAATAATCAATACAAAAGCTTTGAGAGATGATATGTAATTACAATTTTTCAACAAATATTTACACTACTTTTAAAAAATATCAATACACAAAGATCTTTCTATTTACCAGATTTGATGAAATTAGTTAGTAATATAATTTACATAAGTATAAATACATAAATTAATATATATTTGCTAAGATCTCCAGTTCCACTGTTTAATGTGGCACGCACTAACGATGGTGAACTATGCTCCAATTTATTTGTGTTCAGAGTAAAACTATTTGATAAATTTTGCCCATGAGGAGAAGACGGAGGAATTAGGGTCTCAGAAACTGTTGTGGAATTGTTTCTTGAACTATATTTCCGTTTTCCCTTAAATCTTTTCCCTCTTCCCTTATTTTCTAACTCAGAGGCTAAATCTGAAGTTTCTTCAGCTTTAGACAATCTTATCCTGGCTGATTCATAAATTTCTGAAATAAATGCTATATTATAAAATATTTTATTTTGTTCATGGAACATGTTTTAAAACTATGAAGTCAACAGCCTGTTAATTTATAAAACATGTTTATGATTTATATAACTAAGCAATATTGCATTGTCTAATATTTTTGCAAAAATTATTATTAATAAAAAAATAATGTGAAAAATTTAAGTATTAAAAATTCAAATCTTATGATTTAATAATGCTTCAGAAGTAGAACACACACACACAAGTAGAACACACAAAACACACACACACACACACACATATATATATATATATATATATATATATATATATATATATATATATATATATATATATATATATATATATATATATATATATATATACAGAGAGAGAGAGAGAGAGAGAGAGAGAGAGTGGAATATTGTACATAATCTGTAAGCTGGGCACAAAGCACAAAACATTTTGAATTATTTCCATGGAAACAAGTTCATACGACCAAATAAAAAATATTCAGAATTTTGCAGTATAAAATTATCAACACATATTATTCTACCATCTTTCAAAACACATACATTATCTGGTGGAGTTGTTTTTAATATAAAAAATTTTAATATTGCAGTTTTATATTGTAAAATTGGTAAAGAGAGAGATTTTGGAATAGGACCATTGCAATGTTCTGACTTGAAACCCACATTTGCAGCATTTCTTTGATTGAAATCAAACATACGAGCTTCGGCTAACCTGCAAGATAATTGTTGCAATAGCTTATCACAAACTTTCAAATGACTCGCTTAACTGAATTCATATGATTTTCAAATGGTAAAGTACTAAATGAATCTAATGACCAAAATTTTCAAACATCATTAGACAGATGAACAAGACCATGTACATTAAGTGAAGTAAAGGGTGTTTTTTTTCGAGGTATAAAACTTTAAATTGCAATAAAACAACGATGTTTTATTGGATTGACATGAATTTTTTTTATTCGAAAGATAATCTTGTGGCATTACATTTTAAATATGATTTCTGGCATATGACTGCCACGGCTGGCTCAGATGTAGTCCAATCTGGACGTCCAATTTTCGATGACTTTTTCCAACATTTGTGGCCGTATATCGGCAATAACACGGCGAATGTTGTCTTCCAAATGGTTAAGCGTTTGTGGCTTATCCGCATAGACCAATGACTTTACATAGCCCCACAGAAAATAGTCGAGCGGTGTTAAATCACAAGATCTTGGAGGCCAATTCACAGGTCCAAAACATGAAATTAGGCGGTCACCAAACGTCTTTCAATAAATCGATTGTGGCACGAGCTGTGTGACATGTTGCGCCGTCTTGATGGAACCACTGCTCCTAGACATCATGATTGTTCAAATCAGGAATGAAAAAGTTTGTAATCATGGCTCTATACCGATCACCATTGACTGTAACGTTGTGGCCATCATCGTTTTTGAAGAAGTACGGACTAATGATTCCGCCAGCCCATAAAGCGCACCAAACAGTCAGTTTTTCTGGATGTAATGGTGTTTCGACATTCACTTGTGGATTAGCTTCACTCCAAATGCGGCAGTTTTGTTTGTTGACGTAGCCATTCAACCAGAAGTGCGCTTCATCGCTAAACAAAATTCGCTTATGAAAATCGGGAACAACGGCAATCTCGTTTAGGGCCCATTCGACGAATCTACGCGTTGCTTGATGATCGTTTGGCTTCAATTCTTGCACAAGTTGGATTTTGTAAGCACGCAAACCAAGATCCTTCCGCAAAATCTTCCATAAATTGAATGGACACAGATCCAATTCCTGTGCTCGATGGCGGATGGACTCATATATATATATATATATATATATATATATATATATATATATATATATATATATATATATATATATATATATATATATATATATATATATATATATATATATATATATATATATATATATATATATATATATATATATATATATATACAGTGAGTGTAAAAAGTATTCGTACAGTACGACAATTGATTAAAAAGAGATCCGTTCATAAAAATTATTAACATAAATTCCATTTTAATTAATTAGAAATATATAATAGAACATATTTTCACCAGTTTCATGTGAAATTTACACAAAAATAATTTTACACATAAATAAATATTTACAAAACTGAAACAATCCAACATCTTGTGGTGTAAAAAGTATTCGTACATCAGGCATATTGGCCAACACAATCATAATATTACAGCTAATACCTTGTAGGATATCCTTTAGTTCCAATAACTGCCTTCAGTCTCTTTGGCATCTATTCCACCAATTTTGCTATTATTGAGCTAGATATGGCGTCCCATTCTTGATTAAGAGCCGATTCCAAATAATTTTTATTAGAAATATGTCTGGATCTAATATTTTTATCAAGAACGTCCCATAAATTTTCGATGGGGTTGAGGTCCGGCGATTTAGGAGGAAATTTCATGAACTTTGGGGTATTATATAGTATCCAGAGCCTTGTGTTTAGGGATGTGTACTTGGGGTCGTTATCACGCATGAAAACGTAATCACCATTCAAGCCCATTTTTGTTGCACTAGGTCCTAAATTATTGTTTAAAATGTCAATATAAAATTAATGATTCATAATGCCTTTAATAAAGACTAATTTGCCCACCCCAGATGCTCTCATACACCCCCAAACAAGTAGACTTCCACTCCCATGTTTCACTGTTGGCACTAAATTCTTAGGATGCATTTCTGTATTGCACTTTCTCCATACCATTTGTCTCCCGTCTAATCCAAATATGTTGTATTTACTTTCGTCTGTAAAGATAATCTTTTTCCAGAAATTTGGACTTTCATAACGTATTGCTTTGTGAAAGACAACCGCAGCTTCCGATTCTTCTCACTAACAAAGAATTTTCATCTCGCAACACGGCCATGGAAACCTTCATTTCTGCATGCATTTTGAACAGTTCTTACAGAGACTGCTGTTCCCATTTTCTTTAGTTCTGATGTTAATGTAGGAGCACTTATTTTTGGATCCATCTTTAATGAATGTAGCAGAAACCGTCTGTCAGATGATGTCAATAGACATGGTCGCCCAGTACGAGAACTGTTTTGAACCGTTAGAGTGGCAGCAAACTTTTCTATGATTGACTGCACAATTGAACGGGGTCTACCAGCCAGATCAGAAAACTTGTTGTACGATTTACCATTTTTACGGAGCTTTAAAATCAGTTCTCTTTCGGAAACACTTGTCGCTTTACTTTTACGACCCATTACAGAATTCCTAGTTTCTCACTACATTAAAATTTCCACTGAAGAACCTTTTAAGTAACTTACAAGATAACGTCAATTAACTACATCTTAATAGCTAAACCAAACACAAAATATAACTAAAACAATTTGCATTTCTTTTAGTGTACGAATATTTTTTACACCACAAGATGTTGGATTGATATAGTTTTGTAAATATTTATTCATGTATAAAATTATTTTTGTGTAAATTTCATATGAAACTAGTGAAAATATGTTCTATTATGTGTTTATTAGTAATTAAAATGGAATTTATGTTTATAATTTTTATGAACGGATCTCTTTTAAATCAATTGTCGTACTGTACGAATACTTTTTACACTCACTGTAAATATAATTTTGAATTGTCTTTTTACTTAAAAATGTGTCTGCATGGAAAAATTAACAAAGAAAGTAATTTCAACAAGTTAGCAGTCCAATCACATAAACGTGACCATCTGTCAAAATTTATAATAAGCACTTTTCACTGAGTAAACTACTGTTAGCGTGTATGAAGAGAATCATTTTGTTACTGAAAGATATTCACAAAGATTTTGAACCTTGTCGACCTCAGTGCCGTGATCAGAGATAGTTTATGCGGATGCATATCCATGGCATGGTGTACCTGTAATCCCATAGATTCTCGATGGTACATAGTTTTGAAGTTTTTTGATCAGGTGAGGATAGTAAAGCAACCCTGGTGTTTTTCAAATTATGCACAAACATTGCCTGGTAGTAGATAGCATTATCCCGAGGAAAAATAATTCCCATATAGGGGAATGCATGGTTTGTAAAGTATAAACACACTTGAGCTAATCATTTGAGCTTTCCGCAATAATAAATGAATCCCAAAAATGTCACAAAAACTTTTCCATACCATCATACTTCCTCCTCCAGCTTGTAGTCCTTTAACAGTCATTGCTTTCAGACTCTAAAACCATAGAAACTAACTTTTATTCCTCTTCTCCCTTCCATGGAGCATAATATGTGATTCGTCAAAAAAGCCATGTTAATGGACATCCATTTGCAGTACTGGCTTTCAAATTCAAGGCTTTGTTGAAAAAAATAACAGTCATCAGGTGAAATAATTAGGAATATTTTGTGGAGGCCAATGGGCAATACAATATAAAAATTTGGTTAAATGATTATAGTCACTTGATTATAACTTTAATTTCCTTATTTATTTCAACATTTTTTTTTGAATTTCATAGCTTTAAAAATATAATTCCGATGAAAGAGTCTTTAAGGCTTTTTTACTTACCTTCAAATATTACCCTGTAAAGAACAGTAACGTTAGCGATTTGATCAATTACATTTTAAATCACGCAGTTATGTAATTCATTATATTTCTGGATGTCACTTTCTTCTTTATAATTCATTTTAATATCATATTTTTCCCTTGGCAAACTATCATTCAATGTAACCAGTCTTTTCATAAAACACCATATTAAAGGTATTACACACCAGTTCATAAACTGTTTTATAAACATGATATTCTGCAGTAGTTATTCCTGCTTTCATTCTAACTCGCGTTCCCTTTGAGTTACAGTCAGTGATAATCGAAAGTTAGACAGGATTGCTTAAGAGGAAGTGGCAGGGGTAGTTGCTCGATTTTAACCTTCCGGGCTCTTATCTCACGATCTTTATGAGCAACTGAAATTCGCAAAATTTTCTGACCCCGCGATTTTCATGGAACATACTGTTGCAACCACGCAGAATCGAAGAATGATTATCAGATGTGATCTTCATTATTAGAGAAGGTAAATAAAAGCCATCTGCCACTACTGTCGATAGAATGCTATACAGTGGAGTATGAAACTCGAGTATCACGATTTTGTATTCCTTTATCCATTCTGTCTCAAGAGTCATAACCAGAGTGCTGTTAACATGTCAACTTCTTGCGTCAAAGTGTAACAGATATCTTTATGGAGGAATCAAAATTCGCTCTGCAACCTGATAAATATGTCTGGAGAGCACGACACAAGCAAAATCTCAAAATATCATTAAAAGGCATGATTAAGATATTATAAGGATTTGACCAATTTATAAACTGTTTCCGTGATAGATATAAGGGAGAGTATCGAGATGAGAAGTTTTATAATCCACTGCAAGATTGTCTCGGCTGTCGTCGGTCTTACTTTCGTTTTAATAAACAATATGTTCCCCCAGATTTTCCTCATTCAAGACTTCAGGGTGATTCAGAGGGTTGCATGTATGATGTGACTGTGTACACACATCAAACCTAAATTTTACTGAAAATCTGAGAAACTTTTGGTAGTTTTATGAATACGTTTCTAACTCAAAAATGACTTTTACAAGCTTAGAAACTGTTCCAATTTCTAGACTCTGCAGTAGTTAATCACCACACATAAAATCTAATTAAATGCTGAAAGTCTTGTATATAGAAGATGGATATACCCTATTAAAGTATATTTATTTATATACCCTATTAAAGTATTTCTATAAATTAATTCCCTTTTTATTTTAGAAACTTTTTATTAATGATTTTAGTACGACGTCAACTTACCCATGAAAATTGAATATTTTTTTATACTTGTAAGGAGTTTTATTTATATAGATCTTTCTCTCTCTCTCTTTCTGGGTGTGTATATTCTATCTATTATATATATATATTATATATATAATAGATAGAATACACACCCAGAAGAGAGAGAGAGAAAGATCTATATAAACAAATTATATATATATATATATATATATATATATATATATATATATATATATATATATATATATATATATATATATATATATATACTGCTTACTATTTTACTATTTTAAGAAATTTTCATAACATTTATGGTGAACATTTTGATGCAATTTTCACAGAAATGTCCTGAATGTGAATGCGTCTTAGTAATTAAAAATTTAATATTAAGAAGAAAAACTAGTCAGCATCTTTTAAGTAAAAATTATACACTACATTTTTAACTTGCAGTAATGATTTCTGACAGGAGCAGACCTCTAAACCTAGGAATCTCTGCCATATACCTACGGGTGGGTCGGCTCTCATTTTTGTCTGATTACCTTAGAATCGTTACCTGATGAAAATGTAAATCATCCTAGAGCAAAGAGGTCAAAACTCGTTATTCGAAATTATTTTTCTTGCTACGAGTATTTATAATTATTCTTAGCAAGAAAAATAATTTCATTGTTTGGATACAATTGATTACGATTCTTAAAATACATTACACACTAGACGCTCGATTTTACGATCTGGTAAGGTTCGGAAAAAACAATTCGTAAAATAGGAAAATCATAAAACAAAAATAATGTATTAGATTAAAATATCCGACCATTTTTTACTAAACTTTATTCTATGAATAAAACACTATAATCGAAAATATTATTTAGAATGCACTATTAGATTCATATTTAAAACCTGCATTTACTTTTATTTTACTGTTGAAAATCTAGCAAAGTATTTCTTTTTCTTCTATTTAAATACTAAAAAAAAAAATTCTTTAAAATACATTTTTCCATTTTTTTTAAATTTATAAAAGTATTTCCTTGTTTTTCTATCAAAGTACTTTAGTCCTCTTCTCCACATTCTGCTATTGCCTTCGGTTCAACAGCTCGTGGGTTCGAATCCCATCTTGGGTATGGATGTTTGTAGTGGTTCGGAATCCACCTTAAGTCGTAGGTCCCGGTCTAATTAGCCCTCGTGTGCAAAATATGACCATTGAGCGACAAACAAACCAAATCACATTCTGTGGTTTTGTAGGCGGTTTTTGCACTACATTACTTCCTTGTTCGACATCTGCGTGTGAGCTTTTTTGTTCTCTCTCTCTTATTCTTTATATTCTTCTCATCACATCCTATATTTCTATCGTATATATCAGGGGTGGCCAAGACGTCAACCGCAGTCGACCAGTCGATCACGAAGAAATTTTAGGTAGTCCGCGCAACCATCCCGATAATTACCTCGGATATTAACAATTTAATTTATGACATAAAATCAAGGAATTATTTAAAATAAAAATTTACTACATTTTACGCTTTAAAACCTAAAACAAATCGTGCAAAGTAATACAATGAATTTGTTGTTTTACAGTGGAGAATTAAATAGAAACAACTTGACAAAGTGGGATGCTTAGATATTATCCAGTAGCAGGCGCGATGATAGCGACGCGTATAAAGGATCGCAAAGAGGATGTCTTACCACAGATCTTAAAAGCCGCCACACTGGATATGTTTGTATCTATATATCCAATGGCAGAATGGTACCATGTATACACAGACGGCTCGGCAATGGGCGAGAATTGTGGTGCTGGCTTTTATTCATCTCTTGCTGAGGGTTCTTTTCCGGTCGGCAAACATATGACAAACTTTGACGGGGAGGTTGCTGCTATTTGTGAGGCTGCCAGACGATTAATGCAACTACCGGGCCTTAAAAAGGTGGTTTTCCTTTCTGACTCAACAGCAGCTCTTCAGGCCATAACTTCATTGCTCCCACATGATGCCCTTGTTATGGCCTGCCGGGAAATGCTTTCGAAAGAACTGAAATCTGTTTGCAATGGGTGTCAGGGCATTGAGATATTGATGGCAATGAGCGTGCAGATAGGCTTGCCAAATCTGGATGTGACTTGACCCAAGAAGACAGGCCTATAAGCTTTTCTGCTGCATGTAGTACTATTCATCTACATATTAAAAAACCAATTAGAACAGCCTGGGAGGCAGCTGCTGCTGGCAAAAGATGGGAGACGGTTGTCAGATGCAATACCATCCCCAACAGCCTGCCACGTGGAGTGGCGGTTGCCACCTTCAGGATGGCGACGGGTCACGACTACCTTCAGAAGCATCTCCACAGGATCGGCCTTGCCGATACTCCCTCTGCCCCCTGTGTTCTACAGGCGAGGGTACAGCCGAACACCTGGCTTACTGTAATGCTCTGGAACAGGCCGACGACGACTTGCATGGGCGGGCTGGACTCTACTGGGAAGCACGGCGCCAAATGGCCCATCGGCCATGGGCGGGCGTTGGATGATGATGAAGAAGATGATAGCGATGCGGCGAGTCGACTAGTCAACCCGTCACACCCGCCCGTTTAATTTCAGTTCTCAGTTAATCGTCTTACGTTGCAGGTCGCTCACTTTCTACCGCACTGATACGATAATTTGTTGTTTCAGCAACCCTTCCAAAATGACTTAGCCAGGTACCAGTGCTAAGAGAAGTATAACATACCATTATCCCAATGAATGGGAAGATGATTTCTTTTTTGTTATGGTGAAGGAGAAATGTGTTTGTCTCTTATGTAACGCAAGTGTGGCACTACCAAAAATGCAAATGTCGAAAGACATTTTAAAACCATGCACTTAAAATACGCTACAGACTTTGCAATCCGCAGTGAACTTCGAAAAGTTAAAGTGCACGAATTAAAGTCGAATTTACATTTAAAGCAATCGTTATTTACGAGACCAGGCACCAAAGCTAAAGCAGTAACATTGGCATTGTTTAAAATTACAGAAGTTTTGATAAAGAGAGAAAAAACTATTCAAAGGAGAATTGATAAAAGAAGCTTTGTGTAGAGCGAGAGAAGTGCTTTTCTACGATTTTAAAGACAAATCTGAAATAATATCGTCAATAAATATTTCTTTGTCGTGTATCACTGAGATGCGACTGTCTGAAGCTATGAATGATAATTTGGAGGATTTATTAAATGGCGATTTAAACGCTTGTAAGTTCCTGTCACTTCAATTTGATGAATCCACGGATATTAGGGGCATTGCAGTTATGCATATTTTAGAGAATGATTTTCGAAGCTATGACTTCAAAAGAGTTATTAACTATAATTCCATTGAAAGGACAAACGAGAGGCCCCAAGATATCTACAATTCATTAAAAAACTTATTGATATAAGACAGGATTTCCAATGTATATAAACTGGTCTCTATTACAACAGATGGAGCTCCAGCAATGGTCGGGAATCGAATTCGCTCTATTGCCTTGAGCAATAATGAAGAAATTCCCAGTTTTACCAGCTATCATTGCATTGTCTATCAACAGGTAATGTGTTCAAAAATACTAAAGTCTAATGATATAATGCAAATTGCTTTTAAAATCAATTCAATTTGTTCAAGAAGTCTTCCGAGACAATTTCGGACGCTTTTGGAAGAAACTGAATCAGAGTATGGAGAGCTCTTATTGCACACAGACGTGAGGTGGCTAAGCCATGGTGCTTTTTAAAAAAGATTTCGTATTCTGTTACCAGAAATAAAAAATTGTCTACAAATGAAAGGAGAGCACATTACTGAACTGGAAGGTGAGAAATGGCTCATGAAACTAGCTTTTCTCTGCGATATCACTGCAAAATTTAACGACTTAAACCTAAATCTACAAGGAAAAGATAAATGTTTAATGGACATAATGAGCGCGATTAAAACTTTCAAAGAAATGATAAAAAGGTATGCGTCTCAATTAAGAAAACATGAATAGAGAAATTTCAAAAATATGGATGAAGAGTGCATCCATAATCCAAACCGAGACTTCGAAGATTTTGCCAAACACTTAGATGTTTTGTTTGAAGAATTTCAAAGAAGATTCGCCGACTTAATTAGGTTTGAAGAAATACTCAATTTTGTGATAGATTTATTTCATGAAAATATCAACATTGCTGGAGTATCTGAAAAAATAGGACATTTAATAGATAACACATCAGTCATATTCGATGAAGAAATTAAATTAAGATTTGATATATTTCTTAAATCCAGAGCATCTATACTGATTTTTGGAAATTAATTTCTGAGAAAACGTTTCCAAATATTTACAAATTGCTTTTGTATTTGAAATCATACTTTGGATCGACGTATCTTTGAGCTTTATCAACCATGAACGCCATAAAAACCAAACATAGGTTGCGTTTAACAGATGAACATTTAATTTCGTGTTTACGCATTGACATAAGCTCATATCAGCCACAATATGATAAACTTGTCGCAGATATAGTGCCACCTTTCAACTAAACTAAGTGAATAGGATGGTCAATTTTTGATGTATGAATACTTTGATTATTTTCGTCAGTAAATTTTTATTATGTAAATATTATTTATTATGTAAATATGTAATATATTAATATTATGTAAAAATTATTATATATAAAATTATTATGTAAATATTAATATGTACATGTTTTTATTAAGTAAAATTAATAAGTTCTTTTTATAAAAACTAGATAATTTATCATTTTTTCTTGTTACCGAAAATAAATATATAAACATGTACGTTACGCTTTAATTTAGCTCTGACATTGGTAGACAGCCTATTTTTGAAATGTGTAGCTGACCACGGATCCCAAGTTTGGCTACCCCTGGTATATACCATACGCGAGTCTATTCGAAAAATCCACGAAATAAATTTTACGTAGCAAAGGAGTTCTTTTGTCGGAGTTTAATCTTGCTTTGTTCTAAAGTTCGGGAAGGTTTGATTTGTGTCACTCAACTGTCATTTTTTTGCACAAGAGGGCTAATTAGATCGAATGTTCGGGGACGAAAGATTTTTTTCTCCTGAGGGGAGAAAATGAAAATAACTTGTCAGAAGCTAAATTTTGCAAAAAAGATTTTTCAAAATTTTACTTCGTAAGTGGAAGTTAAAATTATCATTGTGTTTACGTTGTCAGAGTATGGACTACCCACTTGTTCGTAAAAACGTAAGTGCTTCTAAGTTTGAAGTTTGCATAAAAATGAACGTTTACTGTGTATGTGTTTGTGTGTATATATATATAAAGTTTTCTTTAGAACATAGTTTCATTTGTAGAGAATAAAATTTGTGTTGAATTTTCCCAGGAATAAAATAAAAGGTATTAGAACTTTAAAATTATTTTAAGAAAATATAAATTTTTAAAATTCAAAAATATATAAAGAAACAAAGTTTTGGTATCAAAATATGTATAAGGTATCAAACATACTCATAGGCATGTGTATATACGATATTGTACGTTAAATTTAGATGCTGTTTACACCTTTCTATATCAAAGAAACACTTTCAGTAGGAAGCACCAAAATGTTCTTAATAAATTCTGGTAATCTGACAATTACCAGAATTTATTGTAAAGTGATAAATTGTGAGTGATAAGTTTATTTAATCAAACAAATATCTTGCCATTGTCAAAATTTTATATTAATGTTTGAACCGACCGATGGCTGAGTGGTTAGCGTTCCTGACTCCTGAGCTGTGGGTCCCGGGTTCAAATCCCGGTTCGGGCATGGGTTTCTTTGTTTTTTTCTGTGCTTTCTTCTGTGATCATGTATGAATGCGGCCAACCCTATAAACGGATTTGTGGTGATATGGCGTGGGCAACGCTACTCTCCTCCGCCCGGTTAACAGGTGCCCGCTGGGTAACGACAAATGAGTAGCAGTTATTGGACTTGTTGTGGCATGTTTGTCCGCCAAGTTCCCGCCTTTGAAAAAATAGTAATGTTTGAAGACAAGACATTTTAGATATTTTAATATAAATCTGATGGTTTTATTTAAAAGTTAGGTGTCACAATATTAAGTATTTAATGTTGTGAATGTAAATTTATAATATTTTCCAAAAGAAACTTGAACTTAAAAACAAGACAAAGTACTTAAACAATTTTAAAGCAGAAAAATGTTTCCAAGTCCACAATATAGAAAAGTGTTGAAAATCAAAAAATTACACAGCAAATTGCATTTATTTCACTATGATATAAAACAATAAAAACAATTTATTGATTCTAAATGAAAAAATACACAATAACCAAAATATAAATGCTTTTAAAAAGCTACTGGAAATTTTTAAAATTTCAAATAATCTAGCAAATATGTCATACAATATATTCTATTCACAAATCACAGATAAATATTAAAAATTGTTTTTACAATGTATTTTATGGTATCAAAACTACAAATGTTATAAAACTGTTAGATAATATAGAAACATTAACAAATATAAACACAAACATAATCAAATGGTATGATTGGCAAAGAGAACAATTAACAGTACAAAAAATGAACCCAATGAAATTTCATGATGAATATGAGAAATATGATTAGAGGTATCCTGACCCCAGATAAAATAAGTATATATTGAATTGTTTAGAAGCAACTATTACAAAAATTAGTTTATGGCAGTCACTTTTCATAAGTGTTTGACAAGACCCCAGACAATTACGTAGAAGTTACGGACTTAAGTTCTGTATCTTTTGAGTATTTTCCATGACTCATACCAACTTGACTGTCCATCCAGTCATTGCGTATTGGGACATAATCTGGTTCATCTCCAAAAGCAGTGATAAGAACATTTACCACAGTAATTAAGAAAATGATTATTACAATTAAGTTGTTCGTAATATTGGCTACGTTCTGTTCCTTTCTTTTATTTATATTCCAACGACCCACAACTACCAAAAGAATTCCGACTAAAACCTGGAAAAAAAGAAAGATATCAGTTAAATTTACATCGTAAGGGAGATGTTCTTATAAATTTAATTTATTGATAAAACATTTTGGTATAAGAAACTGTGCTTCAAATTGAGATATATAAATATTTTAAAAATAAATTACGATAAAAAGAAATAGATGTAAAAATGTATTCAGCGGTACATTTAAAAGAATAATTTTAAAAAATGTTTCAGTACCTTCAAATTTATATATTTCTTATAAATGAGCAATTACTATAAGGAAATTAATGAAAAAATTTGTACTTTATTATATATCAATTATAAATTTAATAGCAAAAATTTTAGACATTTAAAACCCAACAATGGTTTTTTATTTAAAGAATTTTAATTTAGAAAATTAATTTGAAGATAACTATTATTTTCTGATTAATGCGTCTAATTTCTGAAAATAAATTTACAAGCTTGACACTGAAAAATTAAACCATTTTTTACTTTTGAAATTCTTGTGATTTTTTAAAAACTGAAGAAAAATTCAAAGTTCTGATTAACTGACTGAAAGGTAAAAAGAAAATCACTAGACCTGGAGAGTCATTGAAGTGCCGATGAGAATGAGATTAATCATGTAATAATGATGGCTTTCTCCCATAACAAGAACTTGTTTCAACTGTGAAGCATTAGCTGTTAATAAAGCTATATCCATCATACCTTGAGCAACAGTTTTTCTGGTAGCATAAATGTTCGCATCCAGCGCACATATGGTTTCTCTTGTTCTCTCTGTATAAAAGAATATACTTGTAAAAACATATCAAAATTGAAACAGTAACACGAGCTTGAAAAGTGATCCTTATTTTATCAGGGGTTAATAAAACTGAGTTAGAATGTAAATGATTTAATATCTAATTTTATCTTTATTTGGATACGTAAATAACTTAGCATTTCCAATAAACAAATGAAGTTATTTTTTAAGTTGAAAAACTGCTTTCGAGGTTTGGTTTGTCGCTCAACGACAAATTTTTGCGCAGAGGGTTAATTAGACCGGGATCTAGGGTTTAAAATGGATTCCTGACCACTACAAACATCCATAACCAAGATGGGATTCTAACCCATGTATTGTGAACCAAAATCAAGAGCGCTAATCATTCGGTCACCAGCTCAGCAGCTCCTTTCGCGGAGCTAGAAAGCAAATTTTCTGTTTATTCGTCAAATGATGTTATCTGAAGTGTATGTATATAGAGAAATTTTTCCTCATTCTCCGTAGATAATGAGGCTCTACGTGTGGATAGAAAAGCTTTGAGTGCTTTGTTTTGAAGATTTTTAATTAAAAACCTCATAGTTTTGGATTTAATAGATCTTTTCGAGAAATAGGAGAGGATATTGACATTCTGAGCTGAAATTGGGAGTTATTTCACAAGAGAAATTAAAAAATGACTTGTGTGTAAGAAGACCAGGAGACTTTTTAGCCCTTTCAAAACTAATCTAGATTGTGAGGTACAAGATATAACGTGTCTTCCAGCTTCTGAGTAAGAATATTTAGATACTTTAAACAAGGTAATTTCTCAAATACCCATTGAGGAGAGCTTCGATAATAGGAAGGGTAGTGGTGGTGGGTTTGTCGGTCAACGGTCATTTTTTGCACACGAGGGCTAATTAGACCGGGACCTACGGTTTAAAGTGGATTCTGAACCACTACAAACATCCATACCCAAGGTGGGATTCGAACCCACGAACTGTTGAACCGAAGGCAAGAGCGCTAACCATTCGGCTGCCAGCTCAGCATAGGAAGGGAGTCACTATAATAGTTGATATACCAATCCTCTACTGTGCACACACACAGTTCAAACTTTCGAGACCAACTACTGCTTAACGATATCAAGTAGTGTGCCTCTGCAAGCATTCCTCGAGTGACTAAAGTTAGCACTGAAAACATCGCAATGGATTAGGAATAAATGACTGGAAGGTAAAATTTATATAAGCAGTTTTGATATACTATAGAATGCCTAGCATTGCAAGACAGAATGAGATGCTTAGTGTCAATAAATTTTCCATCTCTTCTGACTAATGCTTTACTGCCAGACCTTTTGATTAGATTTTTCAAAATTTCATCCGACGGAAAACTCAATAAATCTCTTCCCGATATCCTTAACGAGTCACCCTGTAAATGCCCAATCACTTGAGCTATAAAAACGATTAATGAGCTGAGAACAACACACCTCGTTTACCTGAAACAGAGGTCAAAGTACGTCTTTAGGGTCCTCAGTTACCATGATCCTCCTTTCTAGGGACATGCGTCTTCCCGTACTGCAAATAAGTAGTTGATTCAGTCCCCCAAGAAAAGCTAATTGCAACACAGTGGTTATAACTATTCAAGAGGTGCCCTTAGTCTTTTGAAACTCAACCACAATGATGCAGAAAAGAGAAAGCAGAAGGTAAGAGAAGAAACAAAGGAGAACAGATTACTGAGGTACATTGGGATTGTGACCCCATGTTTACTTATAGAAAATAAGCCCACTGAGGAGGCCTGTCATCAGATATTTTTGTATTCGGAGTTCATTTTAAACTGTAGGTATCTGTATAACTTGCCTTCGTGTGTAAAAAATGACTGTTGAATGACAAACCAAACTAACACAGTTGTAATAATGGGATCAGTTTCAATATGAAAATTTCTGTAATCTGTAATTAATGTAAATTTCTTAAAATTTATACTTTTTCTTATGTTACATAATTTTTTAGCTAAATTTTAATTATTAAACAGGAAATTCTTACAGCATTTTTACAATTTTATTTCTAATTAAGATAATTACAAAACTTTTTGGGAAAGTTCTGATTTATAATCGAAAAATACGAGTTTAATTTCGAGTATAAGCAACACAGAACAATTTTAAATTACATTGAAGCTTTAGATAAACTGACACATTACTTAGTAATTCAATACACCAATGCTGTGAGCACCAAACAGAAAAAATACTAAATACAAAATACCAAATACACAACAGAAACCTTCAGTTAAAATGAATGCTGAAAGTATTAGTGGTGTAAGGATTTCATAACACTGGAAAATAGGAATACAACTTGTGAGATGGTAGAAATTTATCACAATAATGATTTTTGATGGACAGACATTTGCTTTAATGATGAATATCTGGCTGTACTGGTTAAAGTAATACATAGTATCCTGTGAAACAAGCTTCATTATTGAAGTGTTTGGAAGGTGCTTCGAAACCTTGCATTTTTTCCTATTAAAAATTCTCATACCCAAATAAAGTTTGATATAATTTGTATTCACAATTCATTCATAGAAAGGCTGCTGACCAGCCAAGATTATGATACATCTTCATACACTGATCAGGTTTCATATGATCTGAATGGGAATTGTCACTTATAAGTTAAATGAAAATTTAGATTCACCCCGATATTCTTACCTATTTTAAAATTGTCTCTTGAATTATTTTCATACTTTTTTACTCAAATATGTCTCAGTCTAGACAAGAACTTTTACTGCAATATAACTCGGACGAGAGTGTTATTAGTTTTTCGTATGACCGACTACGTACTATTTCTGGCTATGAAGTAACTAAAATATCTTTTACTACGGTAACATTTCATTGTTGCAGAACTTTATTTGTAAAACCTAACACAAGAGCAGTTATAAGCATTTATTATTCTATATTTGATCAAATGACTAAGCAATAAATAATAAAATTTTTCGAACGTGAATTGATATATAACTTATAATTTTTTGAGTTTTGTCATTACTTTTTTAATCGTGACAATGCAAAGAAATTTAAATATTCTCCTTTAAAAATGTTAAACATTTTTTAAAACCAGAATTTTTAAAATAGAATGTTAATTTCGATTTATTGATGAAAATCTCATAGCTATATACTTTATCATGCAATAGAATTTTTTCTTTGATAATAGTTTCTAATTGTTGAATAAAATGATCATATATAAAATAAATCGAGTCAACTCAAACAAGATCACCAGATCGTAATTTTTTGATATTTTGCATGTTATAAATAGATGAAGTGAGCAGTTTTTGTATTAGAAAAGGCGATACTGCATGAAAGGCATTAAAAGGGCTTCTCAACATGCAACGAGCAGATGATCTGGCTTCAAGGACGGAAGAATTAGAACTGTAAATACTCATGATCAACGGCACTGCCCATCAGGGAGCCCTACAAGGGATAACAACCAGCAACTCTGAACATTTCCAGCCTTGGTGCTTACCATGATGCTAGTTGACACCTATGTGCTGGGAGTCACCCAGAAAATTGAGAAATTTTTATAAAGGGATTTGCAAAAATAGAATTTTAAAAATCGTTATAATATAGAAAGTATTTTTACAAAGGCTTTTGAAAAAAAATAATTTTAAGGACCTTAAAATTTAATATTTAAAACTTTATTAGTAGCAATAACGGCTGCTAATCCTCTTTTATGTTTATTTGATTTTTGATGTCTAGCCTTATGCCATTTTGTATAATGAACTCCCCATTCACACATCACATGTTGTGAATATTCTTCTTTGATACATTTGATACGGTTCATTCTTTTCTTTATGTTAATATTAAATTCATTTTTTTATATTTTGCAATCTTTACAAATCTGTTATGGCTTTAAGAATACAGAATAGTAGAATTATTAAAAAACTTTTGTTATAAATGTTTTTCAATATTATCTGTTTTCATAAATTCTAACTCAAAATAATTTTAAATTTAATATTTAATCAATATACATAATGATTTTATAACAATATAACAAAATAATTATAACAAAATAAATAACTGAAAAATATGCGCAAAATAATATTCTTGCCAAATTTCTTGACAGGTTAGAATTTTGAGCTTTTTGTTTGCTTTTATTTTCATTCATTTATTCATTTTTAGTACGAGTAAATGCACTGCATAGGATTTATTAAAATGATATCTTACTCAAAATTACAAAGATTGTTGAAAATTGAAATCTCTGTAAAAGCAATTATTTCATAGACAGAAGAAGATCATTAAATTTATGCATAAAATAAATCAGTTGTTGTGATAAATATATATTCTAAAAAGAGCATTGCTAGCTTAAAATGTTTGAAAATTTCACATAAATACTGATTGAATAAATAAGAATTATAATTGTTTATTTTCTATACAAATGAACAGTTCAACAAATAAAACCAGCTCATTCTTTCACTCTATCATATTTACTGATTATATTTTTATAAACCACTGTTATTGTTTTCCTTAGCAAATCACTTAGGCAGTACCATTGATGGTAAATGGGAAAATAATGGTGACATTTTGAATTCTATCCAACTATATATAACCATTAAGCCATTTTTCATTCAGTTCTCATCATTATTCTGACCCATTTGGCAATGTTTATTTGGAAATTTGCTTTAGTTAGACGCTCTTTCATTTTTGAATGAAATTATTCATACAGATATGAAATGCTTTTATGATTTCAATATTTAAGGAAATTATATATATATATATATATATATATATATATATATATATATATATATATATATATATATATATATATATATATATATATATATATATATATATATATATATATATATAAATATATATATATATTAAATGCAGTTTTTTTTGTAATAATTAAACATTTTCTGAGTAAATAGTGATGAAAGAATGTTATTATATAAGTTAATAAACTTTATTAAAATAACTAATCAAGTTAGCTGATATATTTGGCAGATTAAAGATAATCTGGTATTAAGAGCAATGTTATAATAATTTTTTAACGTAAAGTTAATTTTAAATAATGCAAAACAAAGCTTTTATAAAATAATCCAGTCAAGAACATTTATTTACATTACACTTGACAATAATAAAAAAATCGATTATATTCATAGCTTTTTAAGATACTTCTTAAAAACTTTTATATATATATATATATAAAATATATATATATATATATTATATATATATATATATATATATATATATATATATATATATATATATATATATATATATATATATATATATATATATATATATACTACGGTTGTAACCGTAGTAAATTATATAAAAATGAGACCACTAAAATCAATGATCTTTTACGCACTTTGTAAAGACATGGGTGCAGTACATTCAGCGTTACTATTTTATTGCGAAGCAAGATGATTGGATGAGGGAAATTTTTGGAACGTGTTTATGTATTAAAAGAAGAAATCACCATTTTCCTAGAAGAGGAAGGCAGACAAGAAGCGAGAATTTTTGCTATAGTTTATTTGTGATGAAATTCTCCCACATATTCGAGAAATTAAAAAAATTGAATCCTTAACTGCAAGGGGCAAATGGACATACATTGGATACGAGTGATAAAGTTAATGCTTTTTGTAGGAAATTGGAACTGTGGAGCAGAAATTTAAAGCAAGAAAACTTAACAATGTCTGCAAATTTGAATGATTGTATTAAAACTTCCAAGGCTGCAAAACATGTAAAAGTTGCTTTTGTAACCATTGAAAATCATTTAGCAATGCTAGCAAAGAATTTTTAAAAAGTACTTTCTTGCTGATGACAAACTGATATCAAGTTACAAGTGGGTGAGGGATCCATTTCCAAATACTCCAGAAGGACTCCTAATTGAAGAGGAAGAAATCTTTATAGACTTCACGGCAAGTGGCGAAACCAAAAGACAATTGAGTAATAAATTACTCTTTGAATTTTGGACAGAGTGGATGATGAGTTTTCTGCACTAAAAATAAGTGCATTTCAAATTCTACTACCATTTTCAACATCTTACCTTTGTGAAACTGGATTTTCTGCGGTGGCTTCTTTGAAGACAAAATATAGATCTCAGCTAAATATAGAAAAAGAACTGAGAGTGTCTATTTCTACTATTAAATCCTCCTTCGAAACCCCTCAGGGGGTTTACCTTCTTTAGGTAAACACGGGTGTCACAATCCCGAGGTACCCCAGTGATCTGTCCTCGTCTTTCTTTTCCTCTCTCTTCTACCCTTCTGCTTTTTCTTCCTTTTCTCCCTCAGTGTGGTTGCCTCTTAAGAGGTTGAGGGCTCCTCTGGAGTAGCTTCCGCCGCTCTGTTGCTATTAGCTACTCTTGAGGACTAAATCACCCACGTGTTTGCCGTGCGTGGAGACCCGTGTCCCTGGAAAAGAGGGTCCTGGTAATTGAGGCCCCCAGAGACCAACACATTACTTTGGCCTCTGCTTCAGGTAAACGGGAGGTGTGTTGTGGTCCTCAGCACATCAATCGGCTTTATGGATCAAGCGATCGGTACATCTACTGGGTGACTCGTTAAGGGTGGAGGCCACTTCAGGGATGTACTGTGAGCGTATAGGACCTGGCTAGCACTGGTGCAGCTGGTCTGCATCCCCTTGTTGGACTCGGTGATGGGTGGTGCGGTCAGGTCCCGAAATTTTAAAAATTTTAAATGGAAAATAAAAATAAATCATTTCTCCCACGGGAGCAACAAATGAAAAATCTTAATTGTAAACACTTTACTATTAAAAGAAAGGAGGGAAGCTTTGAAAGTGTCGCCCCCTTTCTAATTCAAAAAGGAGTATCGGCCACTGTAGGGGAGGTGAAAAATATCCGAAAAGTAAGATCTGGTGATTTGATGATCGAGGTTGCTAATGCTACTCAGGCAGCTGTTATAAGCAATTTGAAATTACTAGGAAATCTAGAGGTAACTGTGTCACCTCACGGTAGCTTGAACTTTTCTCGGGGTGTTATTTCCGCAGGAGATTTGCTGTATACGCCGACGGATGAGATTCTTGAAAATTTGCAAGAACAGAAGGTCTGTGCTGTAGAACGCATTACAGTCAGAAAGGATGGAAAGTATATGAATACTAAGCATCTCATTCTGACTTTTGCGACGCCAGACCTTCCGCAGCATGTCAAAGCTGCAACATGAATTTACCCGTCCGGCAATACATACCAAATCCCTTGCGATGTTTTCAGTGCCAACGTTTTGGACACTCGAGGAACGCTTGCAGAGGCCAACTAACCTGCGCGCGTTGTGCAGTGGTTGGCCATGACAGCTCTAACTGCACAGCGAAGGAGAGGTGTGTCAACTGTCATGGTGACCACCCATCCTATTCCCAAAGTTGCATTGTCCTATATGGGCACTGGAAAAGGAGTTAACTACTCTGAAGTTTACCACCAACTGTTCATACCCAGAGGCTAGACGACAAGTTACCTCTCGCTGCCCTAAACCTGGAGTAAGCTATGCAACCGCAGCCAAAAAAGTCACCAGATCAGCAAGTACTCAAACGGAATCGGTTTCACTTCCCTTGATCAGATTACCCCAGACAACAACACTAAAGCAAAAATCATCTTCAAACTCTGTTAATAAAAGAAAAGCTCCTTTGGCTAGAACTAAAGTCCCAAAGGCTTATAAATTAAAATCTGCAAAGGAGGGCTCAATCCGACCCTCCATATCCACCCGTAAAGCCTTGTCCCTGGAAGCTGACGCTGTATCTTTACATCCCTCGGACGAAGACTTATCGCTCGAGGAGATGTCAGATGACACGCTTTCCAGCTCCGGGAAAGGAGCTTTTCAAATTAAACAATAACTTCCTCTGTTTCTTGGAACTGCCATGGTTTGCGTTATCATCATGATGACATCAAGTCTATTATTTCAGCCTACAACCCCGCATGTGTTGCACTTCAAGAAACATTCCTGAAGTCCAGCAATAGTTTCACCATGCGTGGGTTTAAAAGCTTTAGAAAGGACTGTGGTGACGATGGTGCAGTGTCTGGAGGTGTTTGTATACTAACATCTAATACTTTTCCCAGCACTGCCCATCCATTAAATACTACTCTACAGGCTGTAGCTGTGAGAATTCATACATCATGCTTGTTGACAGTCTGTAGTTTGTATTTGCCACCACACGATGTCATCCGCCTAGAGGAACTCGATGCATTAATAGATCAGCTGCCAACACCATTTCTGGCTGTTAGGTGACTTTAACGGCCATAGTTCTTTGTGGGGAAGTGATGATACTAATTCTCGCGGTCAGCAGATAGAGCGGTTTATCTCAGACAACAGTCTCTGTCTGCTTAATACCGACGAGAAGACTTATTTCCATGTACCCACAAGAACATTTCATTCTCTCGATCTGGCCATTTGTTCACCATCTCTTCTGCCATTGTTAAATTTAAATGTAGGAAATGATCTGCATAATAGCGATCATTTTCCTCTCGTCATCTCCCAGACTGCAGGTAGTAGTGTAGAACAACGTCTACCTACTTACGTGTACAGTCGGGCAGATTGGACGTTATTTACACAATTGGCAGTTATTGATAACGAAATGGTTATGATCGAAAATATTGATGATGCCGTATGTAGAGTCACCGAAACAATTATTAATGCAGCTGACGCATCAATACCAAAAAGTTCCTCATTACCACACCGGCGTTGCAAACCATGGTGGAATGATGAATGTCAAAAAACCTATAAGAAACAGAGGAAGTTATGGGGATTATTCAGAAGATACCCCACAACGGAGAATCTTATCGCCTTTAAGAGAGCAAAAGCAATAGCTCGTAGAACTCGTCGTCGAAGTCAGAAAGAATCCTGGTCTCGCTATGTATCCTCTATTACATCTTCCACATCCAGTAAACAGTTGTGGAGAAGAGTAAAAGCAGCCAATGGAATATATAAGGAATTTTCCATTCCAATCTTAAAATCCGGAGGTGCTATATGCTCTTCTCCTAAGGACATCGCTAATGTCCTTGGTGAAACCTTTGCTAGCGTCTCAAGCAACGACTCTTATAGTCCTTCTTTCTTGAGGACAAAGAGTCGTGCTGAGCGAACACCAATTCGTTTCAACCATGGACAAGCTTTGCCTTACAACTGTGAATTTCGGATGTTGGAATTGAAGAGAGCATTACAGCAGGCCAATAATATCAGACCTGGACCCGATGGAATCAGCTATGAAATGCTTCGTCATTTAAGTCCAGATTCTCTTTTGAACTTATTGTTTTTGTTCAATAGGATCTGGACTGAAAATAAATTTCCATCACTTTGGAGCGAAGCAATAGTGATTCCGATCCTTAAGGCTGGTAAGGATCCTTCTGTTCCTTCAAATTATCGACCAATTGCTCTGACGAGTTGCTTTTGTAAGACTCTCGAACGTATGGTCAACGCCCGTCTCGTATATGTCCTAGAAATTAATAAATGTATTCAAATAAATCAGAGTGGCTTCCGTAAAGGAAGATCCACTCTTGATAATACTATATACTTGGAAACCCGAATCCGCAACGCTTTTGTTCGGAGGAACCATCTGGTTTCCATTTTTTTGACATCGAGAAGGCATATGACCATACATGGCGATATGGAATTCTCCTTACATTATATGATTTTGGCTTTCGGGGTAATCTTCCGATATTCCTAAAAAATTTTCTATGCTCCCGTTTTTTTAAAGTACGTATTGGAACAGTATATTCCAATACTTTTATTCAAGCCGAGGTTGTACCCCAAGGCTCTATTTTAAGTGTCACACTTTTTAACTTGTACATAAGTTGCATCCTTCATCAAATTTCACCTCCTGTATATGGCACGCTTTATGTTGATGACCTGCAAATCTCATGTGAGTGTTCTAACATACGTTTAATTGAGAGACAACTACAAACAACTGTTAACAAACTTGCTGCATGGTGTGCTGAGAATGGCCACACATTATCTCCTAGCAAGAGTAATTGTGTCCATTTCTGCAGAAAGACTGGCATGCATAATGATCCTACTATCTGCATAAATAATACACCTATTCCTGTTGTCAACGAGATAAAATTTCTGGGAATAACTTTTGACCGAAAGTTAAATTTTCTTCCGCATGTTCTTCATTTGCGGAAGAAGTGCGAGCGATCGCTTAATATCCTCAAGGTGCTTTCTAATACATCTTGGGGTGCTGATCGCACCGCACTACTTCGCGTCTACCAGTCATTAATTTTATCTCGTATTGACTATGGGTGTGCTGTGTATGGATCAGCTAGGTCTTCCATTCTATGCAGATTGGATACAATACATCACACTGCTTTGAGAATATGCTCAGGCGCATTCCGCACATCACCCGTCCAGAGTCTATATGCAATATGTCAACAACTGCCTTTAGACCTGAGACAAATGCAGCTGTCTCTCAATTATTATGCAAAAATCATGTCGGACCCTCATCATCCATTACGTTCCATGACTACTACACCTGCACTAATGAGGCTGTATGACGCTCGTCCATACAGCATTCCACCTTTTGTCACACGAACAAAAGCTAGTCTTTCATTATCTGACCTATGTGGTGTCCGTTTTGTCAAAACGGACTATTTATCTCATCCACCTTGGTATGATCCACAGATCAAAATCATCAATCCTTTTGCTCGTTATAGAAAATCAGACACAGCAACTACTGTTTTCCAGCAGCTATATGCCTCACATCGCTGTCAGTATACCACGTATACACCGGTTTTCACCGATGGATCAAAATCTGCAGGACATGTTGGTTGTGCTGTAGTTATTGAAAACAAAATTCTTAGCTACAGCCTCCATCCATCCTGTTCCATTTTCTCCGCTGAAGCAACTGCTTTATATCAAGCTCTTCAGCAGATGAATACATGTGAAAGTCGTAAATACTGTATGTACACTGACAGTTTGAGTGTGTTGGAAGCTTTGCGGAACAGTAGTTTTGACTGCCATCCTGTTGTGTCTAGAATTTTCCGAGCATTAGATTCCCTTGCTGGCAAGGGATACGACATAATTCTCTGCTGGGTCCCAAGTCACGTAGGTCTTGATGGCAATGAGAGGGCTGATGCAGCGGCTAAATCTGCATCTGGCCCGTCTCTTCCATCCATTCCTTTGTTGGATGTGAACAGGTATGTTAAAAAATTTACAAAAGATCTTTGGCAGGAGTCATGGAACATGCAGGTCACTAATAAATTGCATGCCATATTTCCATACATCACCTCATTAACAGTTTTATCGATACGAAGTGCTGATGTTAGATTAACCCGCCTTCGTATCGGACACACACGTTTCACACACAGACATTTGTTCTTAAACGAATTAAATCCATGGGGCGAAACGTGTGATGAACCTTATACAATACATCATATTTTAATTTCATGTCATGATTTTAACCATTTACGTTTACATTTTTTTAAAACTGATATTTTAACATTAGTTGATTTATTGGGAGAACCTCCAAATAGAAATCTATTTGCCTTCTTGAGAACAATAGGTTTTCTCCATTTTATTTAAATTGTATATTTAAAATTTATATTCTAATTAACAGTTTTAAAATCTGAATTTTATATCCACTATATACACTCTTTTTTGTATTTTAATGCTTTTAATGTTGCTTGGGTTTTCCTTATATTAATTTAAAAAAAAAAATCAAATTTTGGCGCAGTTTGTCCTTTTTGGACCTTGCGCCAGAAAACCCAACCAACCAACCTGCCAACTGAAACTCATTACTGAACATCATATTTGATCATAGTAACAAAATTAATTTAAAATTAATATAACGGCTAAGTATTATCTTACAAAAAACCGGTATTTATTAACATTTCATTGAAAACAAGTATTTCTACTGAATATCTTAATTCCTTCAGAAAAATTTTGGACATTATTCGGTGTGTTTGATAAGCCTACTGTACCAAAAATTTTATTTCAAAATGCTTACATTCCTATAATTATTATTATTGAATAATTTAATTTTGCTTGAATATATATATATATATATATATATATATATATATATATATATATATATATATATATATATATATATATATATATATATATATATATATATATATATATATATATATATATATATATATATATATATATATATATATAAATATATATATATATATATATATATATATATATATATATATATATATATATATATATATATATATATATTACAAAGCTGGACAATTGCTAAGGACGGATAACACTATCATCCATAGCAACCACAAAATGAAAGGAAGCAAAATGTGGAAAATTAGAATAAGTGCGGGATATAGTAAGAAGAAGTATGCGTTTGCAAACTTTTTTCCTCGTCTGTTCATCACGTGATAGCGTTCATAAGAGATTTAACGGTTTTGACGCATGTGGACAATTGTTGTTTCAAGTCAAAGTTTTACTGGAAAGATTTAATAGACGAACTTGAAATTTTTGGCATGTCTTCTCGACATACTTTAGATGATTTTATGCGTGGCCAAATTATTGGGAAGATCGAAGAAGGGCGAAAAATAACAGATATTGCCAGGGAATTCTACATCGCTCACAGCGTTGTTTCATGGCTGTGGAAGTCATTTAAAACAATTGGAATGTGTAGTAAGCGACACGGGGGAGGTCGTGTTAGAAGTACGACACCTGTAGAAGACATATATATATATATCGTCCTATTAGCAAAAAGGAACAGGCGCACCACAATTCAGCAGGTGGCAAATCAGTTTCTTGCTACCTCAGGAAAGCAGATCTCCCGAAAAACTGCTACCAGACGTTTGAGGGGAGGAGGACTATACGCCCGCAGACATGTTGTGTGTGTCCCATTGACCAGACAGCACCGTAATGCCCATTTGAAACGGTGTCGTGAGCATCGCAATTGGACTGAACAGGACTGGGAATGCGTACTATTCTCAAATGAGAGTAGTTTTCATCTGTCATCGAGTTGTAGACGC
This sequence comes from Latrodectus hesperus, assembly GCA_037975125.1. Classification (NCBI taxonomy): domain Eukaryota; kingdom Metazoa; phylum Arthropoda; class Arachnida; order Araneae; family Theridiidae; genus Latrodectus; species Latrodectus hesperus. The sequence goes on along the minus strand of CM075855.1, from coordinate 23,465,429 downwards.
CAACTGTTCTGGCGCGAGATTGGTACTGCTTATCTTCCAGGAAAGGGACTGATATCCGAAATGCAGTGTCATGGTGTGTGCCGGCATCATAATCAAAGGCCGTATGCCCCTGCATGTGGTTGCGAATGGGTCTATGACGGGCCACACCATTAATGAAGTTCTACTTCCTCATATTCGTCTTTTCCGTGGTGCCGTCGGTGATAAATTTGTTTTTATGGACGACAACATAGCATGTCATCGAACACTCGCTGTTCAGGATTGTCTAGACAGTGAGGGTATTCAACGCCTCGTATGGTCATCACGTTCTCCAGATCTAAACCCCATTGAAAATGTCTAAGATGCTTTGGGGAGGCAAGTTGCTGGTCGAAACTATCCTCTGACAAACAAGAACGCCCTCATCCGTGCACTCCCTGAGGAATGGGATAAATTGCCTCAACAGCTGCTGGATAATGTTATTCAAAGTATGATACGACGTGTGGAATGTTGCATCATCTACGATGGACATATTCCGTACTGATATCTTTCTTCAAGGTGCCTGCTGACTTTTAGATGCATTGTTCTATTTTTTCATATGCAGCATCAAATGAACATTTTTTTTCTTTCAGATGTTTCACAGCTTTTGTATTTTCCAGAACGATAAATATTCTTTATTCTAATGTCTGAACAGTGTGGCAACTATATTTTATCCTACTAGGCCTCATGTCTCGCTTAATGTTATGCTACATTACAATTTGTGATCCGTTCTTAGCAATTGTCCAGCAGTGTATATGCTTCGCATTTGAATAAAATAAATAATTATAAAAATGTACATCCTATGATATTTCAGTTACGGATGAACTCAAGAAATTAATAAATATATATTTACATTTTACTGAGAAGAACTAAAACATTATGATCACCTAAGCTGTTTCATATTGAATCCATCTAGGAATTACAGAATACAGGTGATCGATTTTAAATGATATGTACATTGTATCCCGAAGGCTGTGAAGTATCATTTCGTTGATTTCACGCATTCATGGAAAAATTCTTTGACATAAATAAGCTTGACAGGAAGCAGATTTTGATGGTTCAAAGACTCAAAAAGGCAATCTACAGCACTGCGTTGTTCATCGACTATTTCCTTGATGTTGTTGTGAATACGTGTGACAACTAATAGTGATACAAGGAGTAGACAACCCCATGTTCAGTTTCTACCATTATTAACCTGCTCTAGAGTTGTATTACTTTGTTTTAACTAATTTATTTCATATTACTAATGAAGAATGTGAAATTCATTGCGACTTGAAATTTGAGTTTTGTAAAATAAAATTATATTACTTATTTAATATAAAACAATCAATCATAAAAGGTATTCATATGGTAATCAATGATAAGGTCTTTATAGCATCTAAGAAAAGATTTTAACTAATATGTACATTTTTAGAATTTCAATTTTTGAAGTACCTTCATTTTACTTTAAAAATTATCTTTAATTGCATATACAATATGATAAAAGCGAAATTAATTTATAAAAAATCTTCCTTAATTTATAATTTAATTCATTTAATTTTTTCAGTAAAATTAGAAAATGTTTCTTTATTTCATTTTCATATATTTTTTAAATCTCTATAAATTGTTTCATTTAAAGGAATATTAAAATGAATAAAGAAATATTATGGAATTTTTATATGAATTAAATTTTAAATTTGTATTTTTCATTTCATATTATAACTATTCATAATTTTTTACTGTTTTTATAGCAATTTTGAAAATTATTTTATATAAAAGATTAAATTGTAAAAGATAATTATAAATAAATTATATAAAAGATAAAAGCACATTATCATTTGGATATATACTCATTAAAAATACGTTTAATTATTGTAAACTTGAATTACTAAAATATATTTTATATTAAAAAAAACACATTATAAATTTATTATTGAATAGATTTATTTTATTAAATGCAATAATTATTAGTACATTTGTTATTGAATCTAATAATTATCTTTAAAATGAATGTACTATAATTTTTTTGCTTAAGAAATATTTACACACGTTATATTTCTTACGCAAAAAAATTATACGTTATATATATTAAAATGAAAAATATTTTCTATTTATATGAACTATTGAAATTTGCTATTTATCATCCTTTGTGGGAAACTTTTCAAAAAAAATTTAGCCAAAGTTAAGTTATTTCAGATGATACTGAAAAATTACTAGCAATATATTCCTTTATAAGTATAAAAAATTTATTTTTCTAGGTGTTCAAATTTATGAAATTTCTATAATTACATATGCTTAGAATATTTGATTAGCTGAAAATATTTATTCTACATGAATTCAACTGGACATTTTGGAATTAATTTGTAAATTTAGTTTATGAATCACTAAAATATAATCAGTCAAGCTAAAAATTATGTCGTTTTTTTAAGATGAAATTTTTGCATTCATATATGTTTATTTTCACTTTTAAAATTTAGTTAGGACTAGAGTTTTGTTGACTTGGAAATATCATAGTGATGAATGCAACTGTATTTATCATGTTTTTCCATAATTACACGCTGTAATTATTTAAAAAGATAAAATTGCTTCATATGAATAGTTATAATATATATATATATATATATATATATATATATATATATATATATATATATATATATATATATATATATATATATATATATATATATATATATATATATAGTCATTCTATTACATTTATTTATACCTAAAATTTTTAAAACAACTTTCCTCTAGTTGGTTTTATTGTTTTGTTAATATTTTAGAAACAAATATAAATTTAAAATCCCACAGAACATTCATATGGAAATATGATTAAATTATGTTTATTTTCTAAGAAATTGTTTTTCGGTGTAAGATTAATTTAATAAATAAGTTTATTATTTCGACATATATACCGATAAAAGTGTCTCTTCATGTATGAAAATCAATATTAAAATACTAAATTAATTAAATGATAAAGTACTAAAATATGCTAAGAAGTATGATACTGCTATTTCCTTTACATATAGGTAATCTTTGTATATGAATTAAAAGCTAATACATAACTTCAAGTGTTTACACAATTTAAATGACGTTATCATGTAAAATAATTTGTATTATGCTGTATAGAACTATGTTAAAAGAATAAATACAATAGCAATGGATACTTTATTTATTAGAAAGTGAACCCCATAAAGAAAAAAGCAATAAGTCGCATTAAAATTATTCCAGTTTCACAAAAAAATTGTCAGCGAGTGGTAGTGTAAGTAGACAAACGATAACGACATCAATGTTGATAAATTGACAACAATTCAGAAAACTTAATTTGGACAATGTAAGACAACTTATAGAATTTCACAAATTTTCCATCTTCTTTCAAAGTTAAGGGCATGTTTCATGTGAATACTGCAGATAGCACTGAATCATATACTGTTATAACAGAAATGCATTGCATCTCACGTCAAAACAAATTGTATCTAAATTTTCAAAACAGACACAACCTGCTAATTAAATAATTATATTTGTAGCATCATAAATCCCCACAGTTGAAACTTCATTGGTTTGAGGTGGTAGACACCAATGCATGAAATTACTAAAATAACTTCATCAGCATGTACTTTGTTTTTAAGAAGACTCCTATGTATCCATGGCCTATCTGAAATCTCAAAAACTTCATAGAGAACAATCTTAATTTGCACTTCAGCAATCACATAATTAACAATTATTTTTATATTACCAACTCATTTTACCTCATCCAAACTTAAGCAGACCAGAGTCAGTAACCACTTAATAAAATAATTGATAAAGATACCTGGTATACCACATACAGAACAGTCTCTTTTCCTGCCAAATTTTAATCAAATCACAAATGTTTCCTCTTCCCATTGAACTAAGTTCTCTAAACTCATATTGCCAGGAAACAAAAAAGGAGCTTAGTGTGTCCCTCGAATGTATAACAGCATTTCGTATAACAACATTTTCCTTAGACATCACAACGTGTGAATGCAATTAATCTTGTGACATAAAATAAAAAACACGTTCATGAAGTCTAAATTTCGATGGGCATCATCCACTTGCAAATTTTAGTCACTCTACACTTAATATGGAAGCATCTAGATAAAATTGCGGAAATATATGGGGAGGACTTAATTCAGCATCTGCAAAAAATGTAGTGCAAAGTACACTTGGATAAACCTAGGGTATAACCTGATAAAATTCTTCTAAAACGTGTAACGTAGGGTGGATATTCTAAAACGTGTATAGAAAAAATTACCTCTACATTCCTTTCGAGAAATCCTAGATGAAAGAAAGGAAGCCTTTATTGGTCATATTGTCAACTAGTTTATTCAAATTTACATTTCCAGTTCTGTACAATTTTTACAGAATATGTTTACAAGTATTTCTCATAATTTTAAGATAAACTCGAGAAATCTGTATATATACATATATATATAAGATTTCAAATTTACTTACTAGCTCCATGTTTCGTCAAATTATATAATATTATACCTTGATGTGCAATCATTATTAATTAATTTTGAAAAGTATGCATTAATCAAAACAGGGTAAGTTCAATATTTAAGTTTTACAAAATAATTCAGATGTTGTACTTTATATTATACTTTTTTAATCGTCTTTTGTTATGCAACTCATTTCAAGATAATTATACATTTTCAATATAAATTTAAAAATATAATATAAATGTGCACGTTTCTTACTTTACTTAAAAACTTACTTCAATTAAAACAGATAAACTTTTTTTATTGTAACTCCGAAAATGAAGTAAAAAAAAAGAAGATAGAAATAATTAATTTCTGAACTAACTCTATCTACTTTTCAAATGCAGTTTGCAAAAATGGAGAAATATAATGAATGAATACAAAAGGAAAGAACAAATCTGAAAAGACATCTCATTAGGATGTATCTTTAACAAAATTTTTTCCTTGAACAGAATACTGAAAATATTTCAATTAAAGAATTTCAATATTTTTTTTTCTGTTTTAAAAAATTAAACTTCAAAATATTTTACGGTATCGAGAGTTCCAAAGAAAAAATTTCAACCAATTAACTTACACTGTTTCGCTTATTGAAATGTAAGAAATGAGAAATTTGCCAAAAGAAATTTTCAAATTGGAATTTTAGTAATATAGGTATTGTATGTTTTTTAAGATAATTTGTTAACTATTATTAACTATTTAAGGCTAATATGGATGTAGAAGTCCTTAGTTTGAATTATTTATTCAAATATTAAATAATTTTAAGCAGAAAGTAAAATTTCAACACAATAAAATTTTTTACCAATCTCAAATTCACTTAGAGTTTCGGTAACATTCCGTATAGAGTGATTGTGCTTATAACCAATTTGTTTAAATTAGGCAAACTAGAAGAAATAGAAATGTAGTAATAAATTTGATTATGTGTTAATCAGTTATAAAAATATTAAAATAACATTTTCAAATATCTGTAATATTTATAATGTGGAAAAACGTTGAAATTAAAATTTTCAACAACAAATCACAATTAGGAAATCTGCTCCAAATGTTCAAAATTGGAATAGACAGGAATGCTTAGTTTGCAAAATCATAAAGTTAATATATTCTTTCAAGCATTGTCATACATAGACATTTTTATTTTTTTAAAAATATGAATATGAGTTAGAATAACAGGTATGCTTGTAACATATTTCACATGCATTAACAAAGTATATCTGAAATGTAGTGTATTTATTTATTTTAATTTTATGGGTTTTTAAAACTTATATAAAAACAAATTTTAATTAATGAAAGGTATTAATCTGGACAATCAATTTCAGTTCCCCAAATTTTTACAAATCATTTCATTGCATAAAAATGATTTTTCATCACATCAAGCATCTTATAAAAGTGAGAAAAAAATACAAGTTTTATTCCGAAATAAATAGCACTTTGATGATAAACTTACGGGCTTTAGAAAAAATCTTAAAATCTTATGCTATTAAAAAAATCTTAAAATATATTGTTCTAATATAGTTGAAAAATTCTTTGAGTATTTCGTCTATTTTTTTTACCATTGTATGCTACATGATTATTTTGTTTTACAAAAAATAATTTTAGCACAGTAGTTACGCATTTCTTAAATCATTAATAAACTACTCTTTAAAAATTATAGATTCACTGAACCCATCAAAATCATGTTTGACAATTCTATACGAGAAGCATCAGTTTTGTCTTTTTTTATATTTTATAGTTAACAACACATGTAACGAAAATTTCATATAGTTTTAAGTAATAATTATAATTACTAAATATTTTCTATAGTAACACATTTTTAAAAATAACAACTGTTTAAAATAATATTTTACATATTTTCCAAAAAATAACAAATTTATTTGTTAGAAAATCAGTTTTTAGATTTAAATTAATTTTTAAAAATGAAACAAGTTACAAAATTTAATGAAAATTTAAATTAATACGGAAAGATTATTCTTAAACATCTTTTACTGAGAGGAGGAGAAATATATTATTGAAACAAGAAAATAGGTATAATAAAATAAAATAACCTAGAAATTTTATATCTTTAGTATAAATTTACCTGTTTAGTATATCACAAATAACTTAATTTAAGTATCTTTAGAGAGGGAAGAAAATATGTTATAACCATTATATAAAATATTACTAATTTTACATGAAACTCGAAATACGTGTTTATTATCAATACAAATCTCTCCCACACACATAATATTTATGTTTAAATAATAAGTAGGCTATTACACCGCGATGCGGAGAGCTTAAGAGATTTTGTCTGTTGTAAGGCACATTAATATCTATTTCATAATTATTTAACACTTGGATATATCATGATAGTGCGTCATATTCTTCGGTCTCAAGGTAGGAAGCCTGACAAAATCCCAAGCATCCTCTCCGATAGATCTGCTGATACTATTCATAAACGTGACATATTTTTCCCATTATCCAACAATGGTAAGGATTGACTCCGAAACTGATTGCTTTAAATTGTGGCTATCTTATAACTTGGAACCTTATAAAGTAGATTAGCATTGACCCAGTGTAAGAAATAGGGACAACATTTGTAAGCCTTTTATGAATAAGGTAGAAAGAATGTCATTCATCTTATACAGATATACAATGTCATGACAGCTTTGCATGACAACAACATAGTTTACATAGTTTATCACACATTACAACATAGTTTATCACAAACACCATTAATCCTTTCAACAACTTATGACTAGTGATAGGGCTGTCAATGCATCGTCAGGTGCATTGACTCATGAGTGAACATGAATTGATTTGTGCACTTCTGCACTGAACGTCTCCTCCATTGTGTTGGGCTTTTGCATCAGGACCTTATTACTTCACCCCTTATTGCTTATGCTTATTTGAAGATAAACGACCTCCTGGATATGGTCTATCTTATAGCATGACCTTCTGGAATAAGCTACAACAACAATGATTTTGAATAATTCACTTAAATAATAAGTTATTGCTCTTTTACAACATATTAAGAAGTTTTTACAACATTTTTAAGATGAGAAGAAAATTTTGATTATTGTTACAAAAGTCAAATCATCCTTTGAATATCCACGTGAACAAAATATTATGAGGATTTCATTGTAAATAAAATAACAGATTATAGTTTAAATTCTTATTTTTAGTTAAGGGAGAACTCTAAATGTAATTAGCTCATTTGTAATTTCTTCCCTTTTTTAGTAATGGTAAAGCTTTGATATATAAAATTAAGTAGTGTATTCCATTGCCATAAAATTCTCTCGATAAATGCTTTAGATACTAATTGTCATAAATTTTACCAAATTATGTATTTGAAATAAATACATATCTGAAAATAATGATGGACTGATATCAATTTGACAACTCAGAAAATCGAAAAATATACTTCTTTTTTATATTGTTCTTAAATCAACAAAATAAGTATTAATATATTAATCTCAGTAATTATTTAACATTTATTTTATGACTCTAAATTTATTCAGATATTTATTGAATTATTCATATACTTACATTGTACACTGAAAACATAATAATTATGATAAAATCTTTTTTGGGAGGATTTTATTTGAAAAATCAAGATCTCAGTAAGTAATATTATTGATTAAACACAAATTTATAGTTTTTTTTAAAAATGTTATGGCTTTAAGAATACAGAATAGTAGAATTATTAAAATATTTTTATTATAAATGTTTTTCAATATTATTTGTTTTCATAAATTCTAACTCAAAATAATTTTAAATTTAATATTTAATCAATATACATAATGATTTTATAACAATATAACAAAATAATTATAACAAAATAAATAATTGAAAAATATACGCAATATAATATTCTTGCTAAATTTCTTGACAGGTTAGCATTTTGAGCTTTTTGTTTACTTTTATTTTCATTCATTTATTTACTTTTAGTACGAGTAAATGCACTCCATAGGATTTATTAGAATGATATCTTACTCAAAATTACAAAGATTGTTGAAAATTGAAATCTCTGTAAAAGCAATTATTTCATAGACAGAAGAAGATCATTAAATTTATGCATAAAATAAATCAGTTGTTGTGATAAATATATATTCAAAAAAGAGCATTGCTAGCTTAAAATGTTTGAAAATTTCACATGAATACTGATTGAATAAATAAGAATTATAATTGTTTATTTTCTATACAAATGAACAGTTCAACAAATAAAACCAGCTCATTCTTTCACTCTATCATATTTACTGATTATATTTTTATAAACCACTGTTATTGTTTTCCTTAGCAAATCATTTAGGCAGTACCATTGATGGCAAATGGGAAAATAATGGGGATATTTTGAATTCTATCCAACTATATATAAGCCATTTTTCATTCAGTTCTCATCATTATTCTGACCCATTTGGCAATGTTTATTTGGAAATTTGCTTTAGTTAGACGCTCTTTCATTTTTGAATGAAATTATTTATACAGATATGAAATGCTTTTATGATTTCAATATTTAAGGAAATTATATATATATATATATATATATATATATATATATATATATATATATATATATATATATATATATATTAAATGCAGTTTTTTTGTAATAATTAAACATTTTCTGAGTAAATAGTGATGAAAGAATGTTATTATATAAGTTAATAAACTTTATTAAAATAACTAATCAAGTTAGCTGATATATTTGGCAGATTAAAGATAATCTGGTATTAAGAGCAATGTTATAATAATTTTTTAACGTAAAGTTAATTTTAAATAATGCAAAACAAAGCTTTTATAAAATAATCCAGTCAAGAACATGAATTTACATTACATTTGACAATAATAAAAAAATCGATTATATTCATAGCTTTTTAAGATACTTCTTAAAAACTTATATATATATATATATATATATATATATATATATATATATATATATATATATATATATATATATATATATATATATATATATATATACTACGGTTGTAAACGTAGTAAATTATATAAAAATGAGACCACTGAAATCAAGAATCTTTTACGCACTTTGTAAAGACATGGGTGCAGTACATTCAGCGTTACTATTTTATTGCGAAGCAAGATGATTATCACGAGGGAAATTTTTGCAACGTGTTTATGTATTAAAAGAAGAAATGACTATTTTCCTAGAAGAGGAAGGCAGACAAGAAGCGAGAATTTTTGCTATAGTTTATTTGTGATGAAATTCTCCGACATATTCGAGAAATTAAATAAATTGAATCTTTAACTGCAAGGGGCAAATGCACATACATTGGATACGAGTGATAAAGTGAATGCTTTTTGTAGGAAATTGGAACTGTGGAGCAGAAATTTAAAGCAAGAAAACTTAACAATGTCTGTAAATTTGAATGATTGTATTAAAACTTCCAAGGCTGCAAAACATGTAAAAGTTGATTTTGTAACCATTGAAAATCATTTAGCAATGCTAGCAAAGAATTTTTAAAAAGTACTTTCTTGCTGATGACAAACTGATATCAAGTTACAAGTGGGTGAGGGATCCATTTCCAAATACTCCAGAAGGACTCTTAATTGAAGAGGAAGAAATTTTTATAAACTTCATGGCAAGTGGCGAAACCAAAAGACAATTGAGTAATAAATTATTCTTTGAATTTTGGACAGAGTGGATGATGAGTTTTCTGCACTAAAAATAAGTGCATTTCAAATTCTACTACCATTTTCAACATCTAACCTTTGTGAAACTGGATTTTCTGCGGTTTCTTTGAAGACAAAATATGGATCTCAGCTAAATATAGAAAAAGAACTGAGAGTGTCTATTTCTACTATTAAATCCTCCTTCGAAAAACTTTGCTCTGAGAGACAGGCACAAAGAAGTCAGTAATAATTATTAAATTTGTTTTTAATTTAGTAAGTTGTTTTATATTAAAAAGTTAATTATTAAATATGTCAAAATGTGTTTTGTTTTGTATGTGTGTGTTCTTTCATTTCTGTCACTTAATTAATTTTTTTAAATAACATTTTCTCTTGGATATGCTAGCGTCCCCCTAGGGAGGTGCGCCCCACAGGTTGAGAATCACTGACATATATTAAGAATGTTTTTTTTAATAAACGCTTTATTTTAAAATGTTTAATAACAAGTTTGATTTTTGAAACAACTGGCACTATGTATAAAAATAACTATATACAAAATGAAAAGAAAGTTCTTGCCAACCGTTTAATGATCCAAAAGAGCATGACCTAAAAAAAGTGTAGCCTATTGACAGTCTTCAAAGTAATCACCTTCGGTAAAAACCATTTTCTGCCAGCGTCTTTGTCGTAGTGCACGAGTACAGCAATATATTCGTACACCTTAATAAAAAAAGCTGTTAGTTACAATTCTGTCCTCCCTGACCGATGGTAGAGAGGTTAACATCCCAGAAGTAAGTCCTGGGTTCAGAATCTGGTTGAGCGTTGATGCTTCTTTCTCTCTGCGTGCGTTTTTCTATCCCTTCTAATTTAAGATGGCGTACTTACTGGGTGCCGCATACTGTAATTTTCCATCACTCTCTGAACAGCGTTAAATTCCAAAAAGCAAAGAGAAAAACATTCACTCATTATGAAACATTTTTATTTCATTCGAGAAACAACAAAAATAAACACTAACTTAACGTTTAATTTCAATGTTAGGCAAGTGTTCTTTTAAACAATTGTCACAATAATCAGTGCGCAAGATTAATGAATCTGGTGACATATTATTTTGTACTATTTTAATAATTCAATTGTTTATTTCATTTACTATAACATTTCATACCTTTGAATCAACATGAATATTTTCTTACATCTCCTACACCTATCTACACAGTGATGGTCACCCTCCCAGTCGCTGCTCGTGACAATCAATGCTTCACGTTGCTGCTCTTACGGCATAAGGATTCTGAGGCATTTGAGTTTCACATTTTAATAATTCAATTGTTTATTTCATTTACTATAACATTTCATACCTTTGAATCAACATGAATATTTTCTTACGTCTCCCACACCTATCTACACAGTGATGGTCACCCTCCCAGTCGCTGCTCGTGACAATCAATGCTTCACGTTGCTGCTCTTACGGCATAAGGATTCTGAGGCATTTGAGTTTCACATTTTAATAATTCAATTGTTTATTTCATTTACTATAACATTTCATACCTTTGAATCAACATGAATATTTTCTTACGTCTCCCACACCTATCTACACAGTGATGGTCCCCCTCCCAGTCGCTGCTCGTGACAATCAATGCTTCACGTTGCTGCTCTTACGGCATAAGGATTCTGAGGCATTTGAGTTTCACATTTTAATAATTCAATTGTTTATTTCATTTACTATAACATTTCATACCTTTGAATCAACATGAATATTTTCTTACGTCTCATACACCTATCTACACAGTGATGGTCACCCTCCCAGTCGCTGCTCGTGACAATCAATGCTTCACGTTGCTGCTCTTACGGCATAAGGATTCTGAGGCATTTGAGTTTCACATTTTAATAATTCAATTGTTTATTTCATTTACTATAACATTTCATACCTTTGAATCAACATGAATATTTTCTTACGTCTCCCACACCTATCTACACAGTGATGGTCACCCTCCCAGTCGCTGCTCGTGACAATCAATGCTTCACGTTGCTGCTCTTACGGCATAAGGATTCTGAGGCATTTGAGTTTCACATTTTAATAATTCAATTGTTTATTTCATTTACTATAACATTTCATACCTTTGAATCAACATGAATATTTTCTTACGTCTCCCACACCTATCTACACAGTGATGGTCACCCTCCCAGTCGCTGCTCGTGACAATCAATGCTTCACGTTGCTGCTCTTACGGCATAAGGATTCTGAGGCATTTGAGTTTCACATTTTAATAATTCAATTGTTTATTTCATTTACTATAACATTTCATACCTTTGAATCAACATGAATATTTTCTTACGTCTCCCACACCTATCTACACAGTGATGGTCACCCTCCCAGTCGCTGCTCGTGACAATCAATGCTTCACGTTGCTGCTCTTACGGCATAAGGATTCTGAGGCATTTGAGTTTCACATTTTAATAATTCAATTGTTTATTTCATTTACTATAACATTTCATACCTTTGAATCAACATGAATATTTTCTTACGTCTCCCACACCTATCTACACAGTGATGGTCACCCTCCCAGTCGCTGCTCGTGACAATCAATGCTTCATGTTGCTGCTCTTACGGCATAAGGATTCTGAGGCATTTGAGTTTCACATTTTAATAATTCAATTGTTTATTTCATTTACTATAACATTTCATACCTTTGAATCAACATGAATATTTTCTTACGTCTCCCACACCTATCTACACAGTGATGGTCACCCTCCCAGTCGCTGCTCGTGACAATCAATGCTTCACGTTGCTGCTCTTACGGCATAAGGATTCTGAGGCATTTGAGTTTCACATTTTAATAATTCAATTGTTTATTTCATTTACTATAACATTTCATACCTTTGAATCAACATGAATATTTTCTTACGTCTCCCACACCTATCTACACAGTGATGGTCACCCTCCCAGTCGCTGCTCGTGACAATCAATGCTTCACGTTGCTGCTCTTACGGCATAAGGATTCTGAGGCATTTGAGTTTCACATTTTAATAATTCAATTGTTTATTTCATTTACTATAACATTTCATACCTTTGAATCAACATGAATATTTTCTTACGTCTCCCACACCTATCTACACAGTGATGGTCACCCTCCCAGTCGCTGCTCGTGACAATCAATGCTTCACGTTGCTGCTCTTACGGCATAAGGATTCTGAGGCATTTGAGTTTCACATTTTAATAATTCAATTGTTTATTTCATTTACTATAACATTTCATACCTTTGAATCAACATGAATATTTTCTTACGTCTCCCACACCTATCTACACAGTGATGGTCACCCTCCCAGTCGCTGCTCGTGACAATCAATGCTTCACGTTGCTGCTCTTACGGCATAAGGATTCTGAGGCATTTGAGTTTCACATTTTAATAATTCAATTGTTTATTTCATTTACTATAACATTTCATACCTTTGAATCAACATGAATATTTTCTTACGTCTCCCACACCTATCTACACAGTGATGGTCACCCTCCCAGTCGCTGCTCGTGACAATCAATGCTTCACGTTGCTGCTCTTACGGCATAAGGATTCTGAGGCATTTGAGTTTCACATTTTAATAATTCAATTGTTTATTTCATTTACTATAACATTTCATACCTTTGAATCAACATGAATATTTTCTTACGTCTCCCACACCTATCTACACAGTGATGGTCACCCTCCCAGTCGCTGCTCGTGACAATCAATGCTTCACGTTGCTGCTCTTACGGCATAAGGATTCTGAGGCATTTGAGTTTCACATTTTAATAATTCAATTGTTTATTTCATTTACTATAACATTTCATACCTTTGAATCAACATGAATATTTTCTTACGTCTCCCACACCTATCTACACAGTGATGGTCACCCTCCCAGTCGCTGCTCGTGACAATCAATGCTTCACGTTGCTGCTCTTACGGCATAAGGATTCTGAGGCATTTGAGTTTCACATTTTAATAATTCAATTGTTTATTTCATTTACTATAACATTTCATACCTTTGAATCAACATGAATATTTTCTTACGTCTCCCACACCTATCTACACAGTGATGGTCACCCTCCCAGTCGCTGCTCGTGACAATCAATGCTTCACGTTGCTGCTCTTACGGCATAAGGATTCTGAGGCATTTGAATTTCACATTTTAATAATTCAATTGTTTATTTCATTTACTATAACATTTCATACCTTTGAATCAACATGAATATTTTCTTACATCTCCCACACCTATCTACACAGTGATGGTCACCCTCCCAGTCGCTGCTCGTGACAATCAATGCTTCACCTTGCTGCTCTTACGGCATAAGGATTCTGAGGCGTTTGAGTTTCACATTTTAATAATTCAATTGTTTATTTCATTTACTATAACATTTCATACCTTTGAATCAACATGAATATTTTCTTACATCTCCTACACCTATCTACACAGTGATGGTCACCCTCCCAGTCGCTGCTCGTATCAATCAATGCTTCACGTTGCTGCTCTTACGGCATAAGGATTCTGAGGCGTTTGAGTTTCACATTTTTTTAATTCAATTGTTTATTTCATTTACTATAACATTTCATACCTTTGAATCAACATGAATATTTTCTTACGTCTCCTACACCTATCTACACAGTGATGGTCACCCTCCCAGTCGCTGCTCGTGACAATCAATGCTTCACGTTGCTGCTCTTACGGCATAAGGATTCTGAGGCGTTTGAGTTTCACATTTTAATAATTCAATTATTTATTTCATTTACTATAACATTTCATACCTTTGAATCAACATGAATATTTTCTTACATCTCCTACACCTATCTACACAGTGATGGTCACCCTCCCAGTCGCTGCTCGTGACAATCAATGCTTCACGTTGCTGCTCTTACGGCATAAGGATTCTGAGGCGTTTGAGTTTCACATTTTTATAATTCATTTGTTTATTTCATTTACTATAACATTTCATACCTTTGAATCAACATGAATATTTTCTTACGTCTCCTACACCTATCTACACAGTGATGGTCACCCTCCCAGTCGCTGCTCGTGACAATCAATGCTTCACGTTGCTGCTCTTACGGCATAAGGATTCTGAGGCGTTTGAGTTTCACATTTTAATAATTCAATTGTTTATTTCATTTACTATAACATTTCATACCTTTGAATCAACATGAATATTTTCTTACATCTCCTACACCTATCTACACAGTGATGGTCACCCTCCCAGTCGCTGCTCGTGACAATCAATGCTTCACGTTGCTGCTCTTACGGCATAAGGATTCTGAGGCATTTGAGTTTCACATTTTAATAATTCAATTGTTTATTTCATTTACTATAACATTTCATACCTTTGAATCAACATGAATATTTTCTTACGTCTCCTACACCTATCTACACAGTGATGGTCACCCTCCCAGTCGCTGCTCGTGACAATCAATGCTTCACGTTGCTGCTCTTACGGCATAAGGATTCTGAGGCGTTTGAGTTTCACATTTTAATAATTCAATTGTTTATTTCATTTACTATAACATTTCATACCTTTGAATCAACATGAATATTTTCTTACATCTCCTACACCTATCTACACAGTGATGGTCACCCTCCCAGTCGCTGCTCGTGACAATCAATGCTTCACGTTGCTGCTCTTACGGCATAAGGATTCTGAGGCGTTTGAGTTTCACATTTTAATAATTCAATTGTTTATTTCATTTACTATAACATTTCATACCTTTGAATCAACATGAATATTTTCTTACATCTCCTACACCTATCTACACAGTGATGGTCACCCTCCCAGTCGCTGCTCGTGACAATCAATGCTTCACGTTGCTGCTCTTACGGCATAAGGATTCTGAGGCGTTTGAGTTTCACATTTTAATAATTCAATTGTTTATTTTATTTACTATAACATTTCATACCTTTGAATCAACATGAATATTTTCTTACGTCTCCTACACCTATCTACACAGTGATGGTCACCCTCCCAGTCGCTGCTCGTGACAATCAATGCTTCACGTTGCTGCTCTTACGGCATAAGGATTCTGAGGCGTTTGAGTTTCACATTTTTTTAATTCATTTGTTTATTTCATTTACTATAACATTTCATACCTTTGAATCAACATGAATATTTTCTTACGTCTCCTACACCTATCTACACAGTGATGGTCACCCTCCCAGTCGCTGCTCGTGACAATCAATGCTTCACGTTGCTGCTCTTACGGCATAAGGATTCTGAGGCGTTCACATGAATAAAAATTAGGCACCTGTTTATAGTTTAAAAGCAAACAAGGTCTTTCAAATCAAGTCACTCTTTTTTGAAAGGTCATATCACATTGCAAAATATGAAAGAAATTTGGTTTAACACATTTTTTCTAGGAAATATCAAGCACTTATGAGCAAAATTATTTTCAATAATATTTATTAAATTGATTATCATAAGAATATTGTTATTTGTCATTTCTAAAATTGCTATATATTGAACATTTCAATGAAAATTTTATAAGTTTGGTCATCATAATATGTTCATCTATGCATGAATTCATAGTTTTCTGAATTTGATGTTAATAGAATAGCTTAGTAGGAATGGAATTCTTGAAACTATGAAAAATCCTTAGATAAATTGTATTTATTTTACATTAAAAATACCTTAAGTATCTCATAACATAACAATTCTTTTTATCATATGCAATAAAATATGGATACTAAATGTAAACTTTTTCCAACGAGGCAGCAAAATTTAATTTTTAAAAATTACGAGTGGAATTGCCTGGCCAAAAGAAGTGCACAAAAATATAATAAAGCTCTGTATAGCTTTTTATGTTACATAATAAAGTTTTTATAAAGAAAGGGGACTTAGGATTTTATCTGATGCATAGACTTCTTACATAAGTTGAGGATTTATTAAGTCCAAATAATACGAAGAGATACATTATGATAACCTTAATTGTAACTCGTGGTAATATGAATGTAGATGAATAAAAAAGTAATAAAAATCAATTATATATATGTAATTGCTGTAAGACACAGATGGTAAAGCAGTTATATTTTCTTATTTTACAATTGCAAAATTTCCACCCCGAAATTTCACTGAAAATTGGCCGAGATGTTAGGCATAAATATTTGAATATGATTTGATCCGATGCATTATCAGCAATCTATGAAATGCATTAATAAATGAAAGTGAATCATGCGATGACGCATATTCTCTGGAAACAATGAACAGCGATAACAGCATGGTTCATTGCTTGGTGTGTTTAATTCAATATTAATACATTACTTACCAGCATTATATACCAATCCACAAGTTTTAATATAGAAATTTTTTGTTGGAAGTTTAAGGGGAATAAAATATTATTTATCAGTACAACTATTACGCTATGTATGATTGAAAAATGAACAGAACTTAGAAAAAGAGAGTTGAATAGTAGTGTAAGTTCAGATAGTATGGCAAAGTATAAAATTTACTATCTGTTGATTTGTTTAATTTTCAAAATTATTCTGCGTTTCAATATTTACAATAACAGAGATCTTAGGTACACAGTTGAAAATACTTAAAATATATTTGTTCCTCTTTTACATCATCTAAATACATTCTCAGAGGGGGCCATGGTAGCCTTGTGGTTGGATATCAGCAATCTATCCGGAAGGGTGTGGTTCGATTCCCAATGCCGCCAAAGACCCACCCAATACATGCAATATACGTGCTCGTTGAATCTGTGGAATCGAAAGTCATGTGGTTGAGCAGTTCCCATGGGTGCGATAGTCTGGAGAAAATTCCCCCCCCCTCCTCCAGATGAATGTCAAAATTGAGGGAGTGGGTCCTCTGGTGGGGCCATCTATCGCAGTTTTTATAAAGAGCAAAAGCGTACTTTCACCTTCGTGGCTTGTCCAAGTGTCATAAGTAGCAACAACATTCGCAGAAACTGCTCTTTTGTAAATAGACTGCTGATGTTTTATGAAACTAAATACAAATAAAATAAATCGCAATTAATGTTTCTAACACGATTTTAAATTTCAAAATATGATTAACTTATTTATATTCATAAAACGATAGCTTGAAAAAAATTACTGCTATTTTTAATATTTTTATGTAAATGTTTCTACAACTATGGTAAGATTCGTTATATTCAATGTAATACTCGAAAAATGTAAGCAAACAGCAGACTTGTGCAGTTGAATGTCAATAGTCAAATGATTAGACACTAGTGATTCATACTTAGTAAAGGAATAATTGTTTAAGCATGAATGAAATGCTAAAATATATCAACACGATTAAAATTTTCCTTGTTAAAGAAGTGAACGTAAAATAATCCTTCAAATTAATTAAAAGGTCCATGCACAGGAAGAAATTCGCCTCCAAAGGATGAATTTAAAGAACATTATCCTTAAGTTTAAAAATAATATTTATGAGACACTCAATTCTTATGCTTGCATTATATTTTTATGAGCATTTGTGTAATGTTTTTTATAAGAGGAAAATATCAGAAAATTAATTATCTGAAAATCCCATTGGATAGTTTGTAAGCTCGTTTCACATTTATGAGAGAAAACAGGTTAGAATTAATTATTGACACCTTTCTTATCTTTGAAATATGTTGATATTTGAACAATTGAACTAAATCACGAGTTACTTCTGTTCATTTGGAAATATTCAAGAATATAAAACATCATCAGTACAAAAAAATTTAGATACATTTTATAGGAATTTTTTTACATTTTAGATAACATATAAAAAAATTAAAATGCAAGCAAGTAGCCTATATATTTTTATTCATGTGCTTTTAATACAAAAGAAATTAAAAGAAATGCAATTCATTAGGAAATTGTACACTATCTTCAAGATTATATAAAAATTACAGTATAATTCATCATGAATATATTTGTCTTAATTTCTGCTTAGAAAATAAATCTTTGAAGGTTTGAGATGCAATTGAAAACAAAATTTTCATTTTACAAATAAGACAATTATAAATATTCTTTGGTTTTATGTCTGAATTTCATTGGATATTTCGAAATTAAAATAATTTTTTCCTAGTGATTTCAATGGTTTTTTTTGGTACCAAGAAAAAAGTATTATTTATTATTAATTTAGGGAAAATTTCACTTACGAATGTTGTTAGCATTTTATGTTAATAAAAATCAGTTAATTAATATTATCAATATTTCTTTTGCAATATAAATAACCTTATTTATATCTCATTATGAATTACTAGCATAATAAATTTTATATTACTAATATAATAAATATATATGTGAAACACATTTTTCATTCAAACAATACCCCCTAGATGAAATATTCTTCGTTTGAACTTTATCAGATATTATCTTATCTACGTAAAACATCTGAAATACATGTTTGGCCTTTTTGTCTAAGGAGGGGTGCATTTTTGCTCTAAAATAAATCCAAAATTAATAATCTAGAAAATTAATTAAAATTAACAAATAATTAAATTAACAATTAATAATAAACGCATCTAGATTTTTTTTGCAGGGTGTTAAATTTGTGGTAACTATGTAGTATCAACCTTATATTTTAATTTTATCATGAAACTAAATTATGTTGAACATTCTTTTACTTTTTTTCAGTGTTTTTTTGTAACTAATTTATTTCAATTTTATAGTGATTTTGCTTTTTATTTGATCTCTGAAATTTCTTATTACTAATATGAAATAAATAAAAGATTTATACGCAGATTTTTATGTAATATTAGCAAGCATTTCTTTTCAAGTGTGAATATTTTCTGACATATTAAAACTTTTCCATATAAAAATGCTGATCAATTTGTTAGAATTGCTTATTAACTTTGCATATACATTTTATGCATTATAAAGAAGTTTCCAAGAATATGTTTTTAAAGTAACTTATCTATAAATTGAATATTTTTAATACTTTGAATAAATTAGAAAAAAATGTACAGTATCTTTTTTCCAACTTATTTAGTCAAAAAAATATTCCTATCATAAAATGCTAGATCCACATTCAAATCTGTGATAGAATATGTGAATGTTATATTTTAATGAAAACTTTCTCTCTCTCTCTTTCTCTCTTGGTAGAGATGAAAATAAAATTGGAATTTTCTTAGCTTTTTTATTTTCAGTGCTTAAGAATTTGAACAAATTTTCTTTTCCTTTTCTTTCATAGATAATAACATATTTATGAAGAAACTTATTACTGATGGGTAGATATCTTAGTTAGATTTGAAGAACATAAATAATATTATTCACTCGAATTAATATTTTATAAAAATATATTGAAAATAATTACACTTTAATACTACAATAATTAATTAATAATTAAAATATTTTAATTTTAAAATTATTTAAATATTTAAATTTCTGACTGTCAAGAATCGTAAGGCTCAAAACATCAACCTAATTATTAAAATACAAATTGAATTCCAATGAAATTTTATTTTATTTTTTATATTCACATTAATTAAAAATACATAGTACAGACTAAAAAATTGAAAAATTATTTTTACATAAATCAATATTGCCCAATCACATTTGAAGATATCAAATTTTACAAACTAAAAAATATTAATTTTTAAAAAATTATAAATACATTTAAGTGCAAAAATTCTAGATATACTTTACCAATAAGTAAAGAGATATTTGAAGTTTAAAATGAAATTTGATTTATACCATATTCCTCATCTATATATACACATACTGTTTTCAGCCCCATGTGAGCTTAAGACTTTAACTTACTTTTTTATTATCTTCTCCAAAAGACCATGTACTTAAATATCATCTTCCTTCTCATTATAAGATAATTACCACCCAGAGACCGCTTACAAGATGTCTCTTGATAAAATCAGAGGATGATTTATGAGTAGAAATCTGTCGTTCCTTGAGCACTCCTGAAGTGTAAAACTCTAGTCTTTCACTCAATGCAATTGATTCAAAATTTTATTACAGTTATAAAAGTAGGTTTAGAAAGTCTGTGCTGCTAATAAGCTTTAAGAAATATTTATGTTTATTTTCATACATACTTTTAATTGTTATTTATGAAAAATTTAGAAAAGCATAAATAAAAGATTAACATAACCTTTCATTTGTAATTGTCAATGTATAGCATTTTGAAATTAGTTGGCTCATTTCTAAAAATATTTGCCTGAGTGGGTTTTATATTAATTAATGCATTTTAATGTAAGTATAGTTACGTTTTAATGTACCTAAAATTCACACTGCATGTAAAACTTTAATCAATGGAAAGGTATAAAAAGTAAATATTTAAATATATAATGACGTACTTAGCTAAGATACTATGCCTAGAGAATGTAATTTTTTATTTTGCTCTTTGTAGTTATACAATGACGCGAAATAATGGATTCAAAAACATTATAAGATTCAAATTTATTCTAAATTGAAGTATCTGTCTAGCTGAAAGAAAGTAGTGAAAAATAAAAATATATTTTATAATATATTATGAGACAAAAAAGAAAAAAACATTATATATACAATATTATATAATATATACAAATATTTATATATATATATATATATATATATATATATATATATATATATATATATATATATATATATATATATATATATATATATATATATATATATATATATATATTCTAGAGGCTTTCCAGAAATTATTAAGTGTCTTAGAAAACGATGCTACTTTGGATATTTCACTAGCTGATGCTTCTAATATAGCTCAAACACAGCAGAGAGGGATACTATTTTCCATCATACTAACTGCATGTTTTCCGGCTAATCCAAAGGATCTTTGGAAAAAATATAAAGATTATATGAGTGAAGACACTTTATATCGCATGCGTAGAATAAATGTTAGTCCCAACATTCAATTTACATCAAATATATACAATGAAACTTTAATTTTAATTAAGGATGTATGTTTGAGAATAGCCAACAAATCGCTGATTGAATTGGGAACGATTAACATAATGATATTTCCGATCATGATATACAAGGAAAAATCACTTCGATGTTAATGTATTATAAACATTTGTTCCAATAATCTGCGAAATTGGTATTAGAATAACGAACAGGATATGACAAAATTATAAATGCAACATCTAACAACAGTTGTTGTTTATACTTCTTAGATGCAACTGGGGGCACTGGCAAAACTTTCTTGATTTCAATTATTCTGGAAACTATAAGATCACAAAATTATATTGCACTTGCTGTTGCATCATCTGATATTGCAGCAATTCTTTTAGATGGTGGTCGAACAGCACATTCAACATTGAAGTTGCCATTAAATATGCAAGTAATTGAGCATGTAATATTAGCAAATATTCCGGGAAGAAAAAAAAAGCTAAGATCATGTCAGTTTATAATAAGGGATGAATGCATCATGGCACACAAGAGATAATTGGAAGCACTCAATCGCACATTAAAAGATTTAAGAGGAAATGAACAGATCTTTGATGGTAAACTTATTTTGTTAGTTAGTGATTTTTGACAAACTCTACCAGTTATATCACGTTCTACACCTACAGATGAATTGAATGCATGTCTCAAATCATCATTGTTATGGCGATATATGAAAAAATATCTCTAAAAAATAATATGCGTGTTCAATTACAACAAAATGGATCTTCTGAACGATTTGCAAAAAAATTGTTAGATATTGGGAATGGTGAAATGGAAATGGATGAATTCACACATTATATTACCAAAAAAAAAAAAACTTTTGTCACATTGTAAAATCTAATGATGAATTAATTGCCAAAGTTTTTCCAAGTTTATCGCAGAACTATAAAAATAATCAATTTGTTAATGAGCGTGATGTATTGACAGCCAAAAACATTGATGTGAATTTATTAAACCGCAATGTGAATTTAGTAAACCGCAAAATATAAATCTATGGATACTCTAGTCAATCACGATGAATCAGTTAATTATTATATAAAAGTTTTAAATCCGTTGGATTTACCAGGGATGCAACTGAATATTTTATCTTTGAAAATTTGTTCCCCAATCATCCTTCTAAGAAACATAAATCCTTCGCAACTATGCAATGGGACTAGGCTATCAGAAAAAAATAATGAATAACATAATTGAGTTAAAGATTTTAAATGGAAAACACCAAAGGAAACATGTATTACATACACGCATTCCCATGATACCAACGGAAACTCCATTTGAATTCAAACGTCTACAGTTTACTGTACGACAAGCCTTTGAAATGACCAATAACAAAGCACAGGGGTAATCATTGCAAGTATGTGGATTACAATTGATAAATCCATGCTTCTCACATGGACAGCTGTATGTTGGCTGTTCACGAGTTGGAAAATCAACAAATTTATTTGTTCATTGCACCAGATAGGAAAACAAAAAGATAATGTATAAGCACTAGTAAGATAAAATTCACAATCAATCATCAAATATCATTCATTTCAAGATGATATTTAATAATTACAAAATTATTGTTCGACTGAAATTCGTTTGCTGTATTGTTTAATTTCACAAGTGAAGAATCATGTTTATTCTACCATCAACTATGTGTATCTACCTGGAACCAGGGGGTATGCGTACCCCTCTGGGGCTTGAGCTAGCCACCAGGCGCGTAGGCAGGTGGTGGATAGCCGAACGTCCTGTAGGAATGACAGGATAGCCTTGAATATTGAATAAGAGGCCGAGAACCAGCTCCCGTAAACCCTGGTGTTATGCGTTCCGTGCCTAGGGCTAATTGGCACCGCGGTATTGGTGTCTTAACGGAGCCTCTAGTTGCCTGGCGAACTTCTAGAGTAAATTGCCTTGCCCAGTAACTCAGGCAATGCTGGGTGGACTGTCATATTACCTGAGATTATTAACTGTTATTATATGGCTGAAAAGACATTAAAAATAACAAACATTTCTGCTTTTGCAGGAGAAACTTCTGAAGCAGACCTTTCTGAAAAAGACAAGGGAACTCAGAGACAATCTAATGAAGGGGTAGCAATGAAACCTTCACAGGAGGTAGAAATGACTTCCAAACCATCTTCTTCTGGTGAGATTCAGGAAGCTATCTCTAGCATGACTGACTCTCTGACCAGAATCAAGCTTAAAAGAGAATATCTGGAGCCCAGAAGAAGAAGCTGGTGAAGGAGCGTAAAATCGTTGAGGGGACTTGGGTTGAAAAACCCAAGGCAACCAAAGGCGAGAAGAGTCCTGCCAACCGGATGAACCAGGGCAAGGTTGGAAAGGCTGCCAAGAGAGAAGAACCTGAGGGATTTACTTACAGGGCGGCTCTCACAGCAATCAAGATGGCCGTGCTCTTAGAAGGTCATCCGGAAAAACAGTTAACAGAGAAACAGGCCTATGACCTGGAACTCTTGTTAACCAGGAAAATAAGAAGGAATGAGGAGGGTTTTGCCCCAACCTTCCTATCCTGTAAACTTGAAAACGGGGCTCTTATTATCAACTGTGCAGATCTGGAGAGCTCAAAGTGGCTGGAACAGAATGTCAGTGATATAAGCCCTTGGCAGGAACATAAACTCTTGGTGGGTGAGGCAAGGAAACTTGTCAGAACCACCAAGATAATTGCAAAACTGCCAAAAATCTGTAATGAACTGGAACCTAAAGAGCTCCTGAGAAAAATCGAGGCTCAGAACGGTGGGGTCACTCCAATGGAGTGGAACGTTCTTAACACTAAGAACGACCCATCTGTGCGGACCATCGTTCTTAGTGTGCCTGAATTAGATGCTGCCACACTTCGTGTAAGGGGATATAGGTTTCATATTGGACTTCACCATGTGCAGGCTAAAGTACTTGATAAACTTGCTCCTGCTGATGGGGGTGAAGGTAGTTCAAGCCAACCTACACCACAGTAGAAGTGGTATTACTAACCTCAGTAAGAAATTTCTTGCTGGGGATATACACCTGGCCCTGATTCAAGAACCCTGGTTGGTTAGGGGAGAATCAGTGGTCTCAAAGGAACTAAAGGTAAGCTTATCTATTGTACTAATGGTAACGCTAGAACTTGTATATTCTTACATAAAAACATTGAGGTTCTTCCCCTCTCTGAATTTATTCTTAGGGACCTGACAGCTGTGAAAGTCAGACTCAACATAGAGGGTAGGGACAGGGAAATTGTTTTTGGCTCTGGATACCTGCCCTATGAAGAGAAGGCTCCACCTGACCATTCTCTGCACAAGCTCATGAACTTTTGCAGAAATAACAACTTACAGGTAGTCCTAGGACTAGACTGTAATGCTCATCATGTTGTCTGGGGAAGTACGGACACAAATAAAAGAGGTGAGTACCTTTTGGAATTTATTCTAAACTATGGGTTAGATATTCTAAATGAGGGTAACGAACCAACTTTTATTACTTCCAATCGATCTGAAGTAATTGACATTACTATAGCGACAACGCTGATTAGTAAAAATATTAAATACTGGAAAGTAGATGACAGACCTTCTGGTTCAGATCATCAAAACATCCATTTTGAAATTCACTCTAATGTGTGTCTGGATCGCATATTCAGAGACCCAGTTAGGACGGACTGGAAGAAATTCCAAGAAGAACTGACTGGGTTGATTGAGCTCGGTAACAGACCTATTAGAGACAACTACGATCTAGAAGTTACTGCAGATCTCCTGCAGAGAAGTATTCTAGATTCTTATCATAACAATTGCCCCATTCGCACTAGAAGAGCTAAACTCCAATGCCTTTGGTGGAATGACTCTCTAGCTGCCGAAAGAGCAAATGTTAGAAAACTTTTTAACAAAGCTAAGAAAAATGGTGAATGGGAGAACTATAAAAGGGCCCTCACTATTTATAACAAACTTGTTAGAAAAAGCAAAATTAACTCCTGGAGGAAGTTCTGTGACGAGATAGATTCTATTTCTGAAGGAGCTAGACTCCAGAAAATCCTTAAAAGGGATGAACCTATTTTGGTTGGTACCCTAAAAGACGAGGAGGGTAATTTTGCTGCTTCCGGAAAAGGGGTTATGGAAATTATGACCAGGACCCACTTCCCGGGAGCTAGAGATATTTATAGCAACGAAGGGGAACATTGCATTGGCTCTTTGCAAAGAGTCAATAGCAATCAATGGACCATCGCTAAAAATATTATAAACTACAACATTGTTAAATGGGCAATTTTTGCCTTTAAACCTCTAAAATGCCCTGGGCCTGATGGAGTTATGCCCATCATGATCCAGAAGGCAGAGAAGGTTGTCATACCAATGCTAACTAGAATTTATAGAACTAGTTTGGCCCTGGGATATATACCAAAGACATGGCAAAAGACTAGGATTGTTTTCATTCCAAAACCTGGCAAGGACACTTATGACCAGGCCAAGTCATACAGACCAATCAGTCTTTCTTCATTCTTTCTTAAAATTATGGAGAAAATCATTGATCGGCATATTAGAGATTACTTGGGTATAAATAGTCCCTTGCATGCTCTTCAATTTGCCTATCAACCCGGCAAATCTACAGAGACTGCTTCACATCAGCTAGTTTCCAAGATTGAAGCCACTCTGGATCAAAAGGATATTGCCTTGGCAACTTTCCTCGCAGTGCCCTGAAATTTTATGCCAAAATCAAAGCTTAAGACATCCTAAACTATTTCTGTAGTGTCGTTAAAGTTATATACTAGCCTTTGTATTTTTATAGGAACATCAGTTAAAATTTTAAATTCATAATAGATGCTTCTAGAATTTCACAACAAAGTAGGATACATCCAATATTTTCTAATAAATTTCACAATCTAACTGTAGAAAAAATAATTCTAAAATAAATTTTCCTATTACATTAAAGTTTTCTGTCCGTCTACATATTAGATGTGTAAGTTCGATTGCCTCTATTCTCAAAATAATCTTCTTCGTAAAAATATCTTCTTCCGACAAACTTTGTCCAGATAGCAACATTATTTCTGTTTTCCATTTGCTGAACATATCAACTCGATCAGACAAATTAATAAATTGTACTCACCATGCACAATAAAATGGTACCAAAAGCATCACGTCCTGTTTACTATTTTATGGTGTTTTATATTACAACGCAACACAGATAAAAATTCGATTATTTATTGGAACTTTGTCCACTCATCGAACAGTGGAAAAAGCTTCCAAAATTTCATTGACAATTTAATTTAGAGGGAAAAAGTATGGAGTAATTTTAGCAGGCTGCTCAGTGAAATCATACTTCTCATTAAATTTCTCGCACTTTATTCGGACAATATTATCATTTACATGAATGCATCAGTTCTTAAACTTAGTATTACATATTTTCAATAATTTAGAGCTACTAGAAAATATTTTGGAACTAAAATTCTTGTATTATATTATGTTATATATGTAGTGTGAGTCTTAGCTACAAGTTTCATACTCAAAGTAGATTTCCTTTACTTTCAAGATTCATTAATTTTTTTTTAAAATATGTAGATATAAAAGTAACTGCTTGAATATTGTTGTTTATTTCTAAGAAAATCGTATTATAAATAACGAAAAAATAATGGTTAAATGAATAGCACAAAATAATGACTAAATAATAATGATAATATAATAATTGAATGAATAAAATATGTTAAAAATTAACTCAAAACAATTGCAATTTGTTTTCAATAATTAATGTCTTAAAAATAATGTCAAAAATGGACATAAAAATATTAATCATTTACTTTAAAAATCAAATCCAATATTTTTGTTTTTGAAATGTATTTATCGACATTATAGAGATATATTGAAATATATACATTGAATTTATTCAATTATTTACTTTTAGAGACCAATTTTTTATTTTGTTGGTCGGAAAAAATATATTCTTTTTTTTTCTTTTGAACTTGCTTATTACTGTTATTTTTACAGAAATTATTAACATTGAAAATTTGTAAGCACATACAATATTGAAACGTTTTTTATTGATTTATAGTTAATCCAGATATTCTGTTGCAAATCCTGTTTTTCATTTATGTTACTTGAAAATATATGCATTTATGATGAAAAACTCAACAAAATTGAATTCAAAGCGCACGTAATATAAAGTAAAAACACATCACCAACTGAAATAGAGACTTCTTTGTGCTGTGATTCTAAATTAAAACTGCTTTGATTAGTTACAATTAAAACTACTTTCTTTAACATACATTATTCAGGTAACAAATTCACTAAGTCATATATTTAATCAGCTATTCATTAATTTATCTTTGTAGATTTATTTTCAGTAAAACTACAAAAAAACTTTTAAAATATAATAGTATTAGATTATAAGATCCAAGAGTATTTTAAAACACACTGAGTTCGTTGTTAGAAAATTTAAATTGTTGAAATGTAGAAGCTTTGTGCGGCGATGCTCAACAAATCATTTGAGAAATATATTTGGTATAACAGAAATATCAGATCTGTATTAAATGTAATATTGTGAGATTTTATACGCATTCAGTTGCTATAAAAATCAATGATGTTAAACATTAACTCGTTTGTTTATTCATTACTATCTGCTCGATGTAGAAAATTTTTATACAGGTTATTTTTGGAATAAAAACAAAAGCACTCATCTTGATTTTTAGATTTTCATAGTTAAAAATACATAAAATAAATGTAATTATTAGTTATGAATATTAGTCATTTTCAAAAAGTGTTTTTAAAATTCAAATCATTTGTATTAGTTTTTTTCAATTTCAGTTTACTATGTCACCTGATATAAAACATGAAAACCATAATACCTAATATTATATTGTGAAGATATCAGAATGACAGATGAAGTTTACAATTATTTTTAACTATACACATTTTTATTACACTTGAAACTTAAATTTTGATAAACACGTTTCCTTAAATAATCATTAGTTCATCATTTAAGTAGAATTGCTGAACATCAAACTTTCTCGTTTAAAATTAATGATTTATTTAAGATTACTATAGAACATTCATATTTACAATGTTATTTATCACAAATTAAATAATTTCAGTAATTAAATTATTGAACTAATTTTTAGCAACGTTTGATATATTATTACGTTTTTAATTGAAAATAATTATCATTTAACCTATTTTAATATTGTCATTTTGAAAATATTTTTCATTTATATATATTCTGTATAAAAATAATTTACAAAATTATTCTTTTTTAATGTTATCACATTTGAAAGAATTTGTGTATTTTTTAAGATGTGTTGTGTAGTAGCGATGCGAATTAAAGAAAATAAAAGTACTAATAATGGTTTCAAGAAATTAGCAATAATTTATGAAAGAAAATACGGTTTTGACACACAGTGACCTCAAGAATGTATGTTTCCAGATGTAGAACATATTCTTAATACTAATTCCGCTTTCTGTAATTTATTTAAATCCTAAAATATATGTAATCATTTAAACACACGTAATATACAGTTTTTATGTATTTAAATTTTTTAATTATTTCACAATCAGCTCATTTTTTTATTCAGAGTGTAATTTAAATTAAAAAAAAAAAAAAAAACGCTTACAAAAATTTCGGAAAATTTCATAGCAATGGAAAAAGGAATTAAAATTTTACATAAATTAAGTTGAAATATTTATAATTTAATTTTTAATTTATCAGCTTTAAGGCTACAAGTTTAAGAAAAGTGAAAGGATAATATATATATATATATATATATATATATATATATATATATATATATATATATATATATATATATGTATGTATGTATTGAAACAATTGCAATGTTTGACTGTTAATATAATCGGCAAAAATGCATTTTATTTAAGGACTTTTCATTATCTTTATACTCTCTGGAACATAGTTCAAATTATGATGTTCATATTCTTTCTAAAATTTTCCCTCAAAGAGCAATGAAATCAAGTTTATTTTCAATGCTTAGAGGCATGAGATATAAACTGAATGCATTAATAGCGCTTGGGAACAATACTCTTTGGTTTTATGAATCATTTTTAGATTTGCTAATTGCATCTTGTAACATGCCTCTTTATGATAATATATCTAGATAATCATTAAAATCCTAATCTTTTTAACTCAGGTTTCATTGTAGATTCCCTTTGTGGTGAATTTATCAACCCAATTGTTTCTCATCAATATTTTAATAACTGAAATTTGATCACTTCTGTATATTTAATATTATACTCTTCTTTTCAGTGAAAAAAATGATTTCCTTTTTATAATCTATTTTTTGTTTTAACACTAATATCTTTCTTAATTATTTATTGAGAATTACTTTAGACATTAATGCATTATCTGATTAGCTATTCTATGATTACTTGTACATTATTTTATTTTTTGTGTTTCAATATATTTCTATTATTTATTTTTATTTATTTATTTTTTACTGATTAATAAATTTTATACTTTTGTTAATTATTTTTATCAGCTCTTCAATTGTTATTCACTCAAAAACACTATTTTATTTGTTTATCATTCTATCTATGCATTCCTTGTTCTATGGAATATTTTTTTTATAAATTAATCAGGAATACATTTCTTCTCGTCCTTTTGACATAAAATGATTCTATTTACCTCAATTTCTTATTATTTATATTTCTTCTTCTCTTACATTTATTTATAATTTTAATAGCATATTATTTAAAATATATTTGAACTACTTGTTTCACTTACAATTTACAGTTTGTTTTAAATTTTTGACATCACTGTATTTTCTATAATGTTAAAGCATATAGTTTCCCATAAAATATGTACGGTCAGTGTTTTGCTAGTGATTTTTCCTGAGAAAATTATATAATTAATTAATATATATTCTCTTTTAAAAATGGTATTAGATCAATTTTATAAGTATTAATTCAATAACCAAACTTATAGATTTTTTAATAAATGTAGTAAATAAATGTAGAATAAAGTAAATAAATGTAGAATCAAAAAGGACATTTAGAAATAGACAATGGTAAAGGGCAGCATTTGTAATAACAGACATTTTAAAGAAATTTACATAATAGTTTAATTTCATTTCAGAGTGAAAATTACTTCTATTTAAAGCATTTTAGATAAAAAAAAAAAATACATCACTAAATAACACGCACAGAAAAAACATCATTTATGTAAAGAAATATCTCATGCAGGTGAACTGTTTTTTCCATTATTAGAATAGTTAGTCTAATAATTATACCTAAGGCATACATAAATTTGTTTTCCTAATTACTATGCATTAATTAAAATTAACATATACATTAATTAAAATTAACATATACATTAATTAAAATTAACATATACATTAATTTTTTTAATTTAAAGTTCAAGCGATGTAGATTCAATGATGGAGAAGATGTTCGTATCCGTGGAGTACTCGCAGAAACCCTGAATGCTCCGATCTCTGCGCTGATGTTAGAAAGCTCGGCCAGCATTGTTAGACTGCTGAAGATGTGTTGTGGAGACAGTTGAGCATTATCCGGGCTGCGAGGACACATTTAGATTCGCATAAATTATTTTACTTTTTGATGATATCTAAAGTTTACATCCTTTAAGCTACTCATGATGCATGCATTATTTCCCTTAGCTATTTTAGCTCTTGCAAAGAAAATATTAAATTATCTTACGAAAACGATGATTTTTCGATACGATTAATTATTGTTGTTTGACTTACAATTGGTTTTAATGTCATGTTAAATCATGCTCGATATTTAAGATTTGTTATGTAACTGTGATGTTTTTACCTTAAAGAAAATCAAGGAAAATTGTTTGCGATTTAAAATATTGATTTAACATGTTTTTTTTTCATTCTGTTACAGCCCTAAACTTTTCAGCAGAATTAATAATGCAATCAGTTTTAGAATGAATAAATATCAGTTACTGAAATGTATTAAAATAAAATATATTTTTGGATAAAATAATAAAATAATTATGAGCAAAGATTTTTCATTTAAATATGATATCATTTAGATATTATTTCGTAGATTTTATAGCTATTTTTAAACATAATACAATATGAGAATATACTAGTTAACAGTATTGTGCACTGCGATTATATGTAAAAATGCGTAAGTTACGTTTAACTGTCTATAATTAAAAAATTATTTCTTTTAATTCGTTTCATCATTTTGGAGAAAGTTCTAGCAATGAAAACATTTGGATGTTTAAGCAAATATATCGTTCTATAATATATTTATATTTTTATCAATATAAATTTATCAACATAAAATATAAATTATTATGCATAATACATTTTTTTTACACTTCAAACCCTTTATAACTTGAAAGAGAAATCTATGACACAAAATTATTTGCCATTTATAAAAGCATTGATTATAAGTCGAAAATTATAGATTGATATATGATTTGCGTTAAGTATATTAATTGTTATTTAAACAGTGAGAGTAATTGATCATTTTGAGAGGTTTGTCGATACAGTTCAAAATATACCTGACATACATAGAAAGAGACTCCATTAATCACAATATTGGTTACATTGTCAGTGGTATATTGTCATTAAATATATTAGGGCATGTATGCAGTCAAACCGTAAATTATTATTTATCTCAGTGTGATAGAAGCAATTGAACAATTGCAATATAGAGATATAAACAGTTGAGCTATTTTTATCAATTTTAGCTATATATATATATATATATATATATATATATATATATATATATATATATATATATATATATATATATATATATATATATATATATATATATATATATATATATATATATATATATTGTATTTGAAAGTAAATGTTTTGAAATTTGGATTTTATCTTATAAAATTTTCCACCTAACAGTATAATTTTAATTTTTGTCTGAAGAGTTAGAAATGACATTTAGTTCATTATTAATACCCAATAATGTTGTTAAATTTTAGAGGATTCTTAAAATTTGAATGATAATGAAAAAAATGTGTTTCTATGGTAGCATTGTATAATATCATATTATAAATTACAATTATATACAAAAGTTTAATAGTTTAGATTGTATATTCTTATTTAAATTAAGACTATTATAGTAAATTAATATTAATAGAATGCAATTTTATTATAATTTAAAACCTTTCAGTGATTTAAAAAAATTAATGAAGCAATTTCTTTTCTGATACGATTACACTATTTTAATGAAATATCAAATTAAATTCGTAAAGCTTGCGTTTCTTTTTTCAAACAATACTGATTGTTTATTTTTTCACAGTGAGTAAATTTAAAACGCTGAAGTAATAAAATTATTGACAACTTAAAACACCTTGAATTAATATATCATATGTTAATAATAAAATTTGATGCACTTTGAAGGATGAGTATTATACATATATTTCCGAGCTTGATATTTATGATATATAAAAGCGAAAAATTAAAGAAAAGTCTAACAATGTCATTTCTTCAGCAACTGAAATAATTTCAATAAAGTTTTGTCATTTAATGTCTAATAATGTCTGTCATGTCTAATAAAATTACTGGTTTGTAATTAAAATAATACAATTTATTCAATTGCTATATATGACATCAAAATATTTATTTAATAAAACTAATTTGTCATAATACTTTAAGTGTTCTTGTTAAAGTTACAACAGCATTTTTAGATCAAACATAATTTTGTAAATCATGATATACTAATTAGTTTCATTTCTTTTATGTTATTAATTTACATATTTTGACACCGTCTCAGTATTATAATTATGGAAGTTTTCGTAACGAGATAAGTTACAACAATTTCAAATAATTAGCTTTGCTAGTAAAGAAATTTTCTTAAAGTTAATTACACTTTCTTAATGCAACTAACATTTTAACGGTACGAAACCACTTCATTATTCCTTTTACTAATGAACTTTTAAAAACTAGTTACGCTATTTAAATAAGGCTTTTTTAATTAGCTGAATTTGTGGAAAAATTCCTACATAATTTGAAGGCATTATAAGCGATAAGAATAAACATGTAAATTACTTATTGCTAGTAATTAGATTAAATTATGCAATTGTTTTTAAAAACAAACAATCTTAGCAACTTTATTCTTTAAAAACTGTTTAAGATGTATTTTCAAAGTTTCAAATGTACCGAACGGTTAACGTCTTTCACGAAGAAAGTAATAAAATAATTATATTTAGTAAACATTATTATTAAAGTTTTTAGTTTCTTAAAAGTCTTGCTGAAAATAGAATTGTTTCAAAAATAAGTGTTCTATACATAGAAGGAAAAATAGTTAGTACTTTGTTTTTAATATTTAATTAAAACTTAATTTGTTCTTTTGAGAAATATTACAAGGAAATGAATAATCACAAGACAATAGAAAAGTAAAATAAAATATATAAATTAATAAATCTATTCTATTTTCCTTCAATGTGGTAAATATTAATTACTTAATAACTCATTTTTTTGAGATTCAAATCAAATAAATATCTATATCTGTGTCTATATTTCAGTGATTTAAATAGAAATGTGGTTAATAGAATTAAGTATTTTTTTGTAAAGTAATTGATTACCATATTAAATGGCAATTGCAAGGAATAAAGTTTTATTATGAAATATTCAGTTATGTGATTTAAGAAACACAGAAATATACAAAACTAACGATATTAATGTAATTATTTAACATACAGAAATATGATAATGATTTCAATATCTAAACATTAAAGTTAATGATATAATCTGATTTAATAAAAATCACTTAAATTCTTTAAAAAATAGTTACGTAGTTTTTTATATGATATAAAAGTTTATATATCACGAGTAAAATAATTAATCTTGAATTCTATTTTACTATATTTTTAATATAAATATGTAAATAACAATTTTTGACTTTTTAATTTGAAACAAATAAAGTAAAAATAAATTGATAAATGTAAATCTAAAGAACTCGTTTTTATTCCTTTTCGTTAATACTTTATTTATCATTCTTATTTACATATACTTTTCTATATCGCTGATTCTGATTATCATATTTTCGCTAATAAGAAATAGAGTGAAGAATATTTCTGCATAGTAATTGTATCCAAACAGTGGAAAGATATCTGTATAAATTTCCATTACATAATATTTAAATAATTTATAAAAATTATATTATCTTACAATAACTTAGTGTCATAAATTTAAAATTGAAAACTTTGTAAAGAAATAAAAATTTAAATTTAAATGATGAAATTAATGAATAACGGTAGTAATTTTCCCACAGTATTTAATATTTTGATTTTTATTTCGCAAATATCTCTATCATCTTATTTCAAATATTGGTTATTTTACTCATTGATTAAAATAATTTCATCAATGAGTTTTTAGCAAATATTACAAATTGATTTTGAAATTTTAATTTCAAGTCATTTATTATGGGGTGTATTTAATGAAGAACTAAACTAATAAAACTCATTTATGTGCAATGATTTCTTTATCTATTAAATCGCTATTCAAGCATATCATCTGCCTGGAAAACTATCTTTAATACAAAAAATTGAATTGGTAATTTTGCTGCAATAATTATTCGGAATGATTTATATATTCATATTTATAAAAAGATAGCGTATAAAGAAATTGCATCTAAGTCATATGTATAGAGGTATTAAAGAAATACTTCAATAACTATTAATTAAAAAAAGATTCTCATTTATAAAACTATTTTAATTTTAGATAATTTATTTTCTAAAAATGCATAATGAACAAACAAATACTACAAGGTTAACATTTTTTCACTATAACTTTGGGAAAAAATAAATTAAATGATATGCTTTCGTTCTCAATTTGAAATAATTAAAAGGGGGTTAATATATTCATTAATTTTTTATTTATTAATATTTTAAATTTTTATTAATCTTAATATTATTTTAAATACAAATTAATTGTTCTTCAAGCTAAAAGTAAAGTTTTGTACTAGATGATTTTACAGAAGAAAAAAGAGAGATTTTACAGAAGAAAAACATAAATGTACATTACTTTGTTCAATTATGTTAAGAATGCTTTAATATTATAGCCATGGACTATTAGATTTTCTCTTAGGAAATTAATGTTTAATGATAAAGAAATTTTTATGCTTTTAACATTAAATGTTGACAAGGAAGGTATTTTTATTCATTATGTTATTGGTTTCTTTCTCTGACCATATTACAGTAGTAAGTTTAATAACAAAATTTACTGAATTTCTAGCACATTTTGATGCAATTCATGATTCCTGAATGTATACCATTTTAAATGTTTCTACTCTTTCTAAAACTCTGATTTCCAGATCCAAGATGTATTTCAAGTGTTGTAATGTATGAAAAACTAAATTTTTACTCTATTGTGATAAGTCGAAATCGTTTTATCATAATGAAAGAAATTGTAAAGAAAGCATAATAAGAATCATTATTGTTTTCTTTCACCGCAATTCAATTAGTTTGAAATTTAACTTGCCACTGTGCAGTTAACAATTTTTTTACATATTTTCTTACATTACTATACTTAATACCTTTTTAATAT
The DNA here is from genome assembly GCA_037975125.1 of Latrodectus hesperus. Lineage (NCBI taxonomy): Eukaryota > Metazoa > Arthropoda > Arachnida > Araneae > Theridiidae > Latrodectus > Latrodectus hesperus. The sequence continues at coordinate 23,429,036 of CM075855.1, read as the reverse complement.
AATGTAATGATTTTAACATCATAAAATATAATTAAAGTTTCTGGATTAATAAAAATAATATGATAAAAAAGGAAAACACAGCAAAATATTAAAATTTGATCCAAAATATTACTATTACATCATCAACAAATTTTAATACATGTTTTATTAAATTGCAAGTACTAAGTACAGTACAAATATTTTAAAATAATATTTTTGAAAATTAAAAGTGTTAGATTTCATTTATTACTAAATTTAAATTTTATATTTTTCTGAGATTTTTACTTAAATCTTAAAATATTATTTACTAAATTATTAATTCCAGTAAGTTACACTTCTTGCACAAAAATGATATCTGCCTCAATATTTATTATCAAAGCTTCCGTTTTACATGATTGTTAAAAAAATTTAAGATTAAATAACAAAATATGTTATATTTAAAAACCTATGTATTCTGACTGGGAAAATATTTGCTTAAAAAATTATGATTTTGCTGCGAAATGACACAGTTTTTTAAATGTTACATATAAACAATCTTATAAGACTATTTTTTAAACAATTGTCTCTAAATTTCTTGTAACTAATTTTTGCTTTTTATATTTAAGCATACAAACTTTTTCTTCAAAATGCTTACATATATAATTTATATGGGAACACACACACATAATATATATATCTATATCTATCTATCTATCTATCTATCTATCTATCTATCTATATATATATATATATATATATATATATATATATATATAATTTCCCCCTTATTTTCAGTGAATAAATTTCATCTAGGCAAGGCACATCTTCTACAAGAAAATATTATAAAATAGTACTTAAGGATTTTTGGTCTGAGAAAAAAGCAAAGGGACAAAGGTATTTTGGAGTCTGTATCAGATTAATATGTTAAAAACTATGTTCTTTTAAACTGTCTTTCTTTTTAAAAAAATACTTCGATAAAAAAAAATCATAAATTTTTGTACAGTTAAAGTACTTAGGGGGAAAATTTAAGTGAATTCGAAAAGACCAAATTGTGCCATGTAAAGATGTGGGAAGAGAAATAAAGATGTGGAAAGAGAGGTGTAAGAGAAATTACAAGGCTCCTACTCACCAGTGCAAACGCTGTTTCTAACTTTTTGAAAAATCCAGAGTCACAGGAAAGCAAATATTGGCAGACCCAAAAAAATTGACACTACCGTGATCAAAGAAAATTTCTTAAAGAACTTAAAAAACTTGTAGAAGCATTGGAAAAGCACAAGACCCATCTGGAATCACATATGTAACAAGAAAAACACTTTACAATTACTTAAAAATATCGGATACGTTTATATTGCAGAAGAGAAAGCACCATCTTAAATAGAACGAAAGACACATTGAACACCAGCTACTATGCGCCAAAAAAAAAAAAAAAAAAAAAAAAAAACATGACTTGCAAATCTGAATGAATATCAGTTATTTTTCTGAAGAAAAAATACAATTTAGATGGCCCAGGTGGTTATCAATATTAGACATTGTTTGGGTACACAAGAAGAAACTTAATCTACAAGACGGATAGGAGAAGGCAGTTTAATGGTTTTGATATCAGTTGGGTACTATAGAAAGGCTAATCAAGTGTTTGTAGATGAATCATTTATATTTAAATCTTAGTGCTTCTTCCCTGTCGTGCTGATCTAGTTGGGAAAATATGAATATTTCATCAGTGTGGGACATCAATTCACACTGACAACGACATTAAAAATTGATTTGAAACAAAGGATGTTCGGGTTTATCCATAGCCTCCTAAAAGTTTAGAAATAAATATTGTCAAAAACATATACTCAGTGATCTTTCGGCGTGTTCAGACCAGAGGCAAGCAATATGAATTTTTGATGGAACTTCGATAAGCTTTGAATTATGTTCCGGACAATTTTGGTCAAACCTAAATTCAAGACTTATATGATTCAATACCAAATAGAGCCTTTGAAGTAATTACAGCAAACAGCTGAAAATTTCCTTGTTTTCAAAAATTTCATTTTCAATATTTGGAACCGTCCATTTTTTCAAGCCGTATAATGCGATTGAAACAAATTTTTAATTGTAATAAGCAAGTAGGTTTTTATTTCATATTAAAGATATAGTTATCTGATATTAATTAAGTATTTTAAAAATGTTTGCGAGATATGTTCTGTGACTGTTAACCAACCCACTGTTGTTTCAGTAGATTTTCCTACCAAAAGTCCTAAAGAAATCAGAGACAGCCAACTTCAAGACGAAAATCTGAAGAAAATAATAAATACCTTGGAAGCAGTCGACTTGACTGAGGAATACAGAAACTGGACGGAAAAAGGGTTTTTGATGAACAGAGGTGTCCTGTACAAATATGCACCTTATTCAGGGTCTGATGAGGCTCAGCTTGTCATTCCAGAAGATGCAAGAGAGCAGATTCTTAAAATTCATCACGATGATCCCACCGCAGGTCATTACGGTGCTGAAGGCACTTTTGATAGAATTTCTAGAAGGTACTACTGGACTGGCATGCGGAAATACATAACCAATTATGTAAAAGATTGTATAGAATGTATGCGATACAAGCCCTCCAACCAAAAACCTTCTGGTCTGCTGCAGACTCCAGTACCATCCCAAAGGTTTGAGACGTTATCCATTGATTTGTTCGGCCCTCTTCCAGTTAGCCATGGGAAAAAATGGATATTTATACTAGAAGATGTTACTACGAAGTAGATTGAGCTATTTGCCTTAGAAAATGCAACAGCTAAAGAGTGTGCTGTCACTCTTGTAGAAGAAATCTTCATGAGATATGGAATACCACGCAGGATTATTAGCGATAATGGACCACAATTTGTTTCTGCTGTGATGCAGCAACTCATGAAAATTCATCAATCCTTAACCCCAGTTTACCACCCTCAAGCGAATCCAGTTGAAAGGAAGAACCGTGATTTGAAACCTCGTCTTGCCATATTAGTCAAAAATCGGCATGATAGCTGGTCCGAGAAACTCCCTGCAATTCGATTCGCACTGAACACTTCAAAGTGCAGTTCAACTGGAAAAACTGCAGCTTTTCTCAATTTTGGTCGAGAGCTCCGCACAATTGATGATGTTACTAAAGACTTTCGTGGTATCATCGAAAACGATAACTACGTCGTTGAAATGACCCCGTATCTAAAAAGGCTTGAAAGATTTACATCTGAAGCCAAAGAGATCTTTATTGAACAACAAAATAAAAGGAAGGTTTTTGCGGATCAGAGAAGGAGACCAGCTCCTACATATAAATCAGGAGATTTAGTATTGGTTAGCAAACCAAATTTAAGTAATAAAAGTGCTGGTGTTGCTGCAAAATTTTCGCCTCGTCGCGATGGACCATTTATCATCGTTACTCAAAAATCTCCTGTATCGTATTTTGTGGCAAACACAGATTCTCCAAATATACCAATAGGAGTATACCACACTTCGGCATTGACTCCTTTTCAAGGAAAGAAAACTTCCCCTATCAAAGCTTTGCGCAGAAGAGGTAGGCCAACAAAAATTAACTGTCCTAAAACTCCCACTCCTGCCATAGCTCATGCTCAAGAACAAAACCATTCTAGGAAAACTCCTGCTGACCCCTGGTCGGGACGTCTTCGGGGTCATAGGGGAAGGTTGTAACAGATCCATAATAACTATACTGACGATAGATGGCGTTACTGGCCAATACAAAATATTCTATTTACAATAGAATTAGAAGAGAGAGTAGAGGACTGTGAGGAATGGAAGCCGAACCATCCGGTTCATAAATATTTCCGTGTTTATAGTGTGCAGGTACTATGTAACCTTATTATTACCCAAATGTTTTCTTTGTAACTATTATTATTTGTTTTATCATGTGTAATGTCGTAATAAATATAATATTTTTTCTGCATAATTCTATCTCCATTTTCTTACGTCCCCTACAATTTTAAATTTCTCTGTACTTACATTTTCTCGTAAATATTAAAAGTTATACATTTTTTTTACATATGAAGGTTGAAACATAATATTCTTACGTTAAATATTGAAATACGATTTGATGATTAAATAATAGGTAAATTGGCATAGATAAGCTTAATGCTATATCCTTCGCCGAATTCCCTAAAATTGCTATATTTTCATTAGTAATTCTTCGATAGTATGAGTCATACATTTAAAAGCATTATTATAGGTGAACCCATATTAATTAACTCAAGTTAATATTAATTAAGCAATAAAATTAACATTATTGAAATATTACAAGCTATAGTATTATTAACACTTAACATGAAGAAAGGGTTTTAACAATACAAATATGTATCTTTTCAAACATAAGGTTAATCTGTTTTCCTTATTTATTTTCCTGGAATAAATGGTACTTTATTTATTATAAATTTAGGTAAATATTTTATATAGTACAGAACTTGCAACTAAACTGTTTTTACTTGTTGGATACTTTTTTTCTTTTTATTAGAATGAAATAAAAAATAATAGCTAATTATATCAAAATACCAATGGTTAAAAATAATTTAAAAAAAATTATAAATGTATTAATTGTGTTTGTCATCAAATATCGCAATTTTAAATGTTACAAATAGCTTTTAAAATGAAAAGTATGTTTGATATAGAAGCACTAATATTTAATTTAAGCTATTTTTTACTTTATAGAAAATATAGTAAGAAGAATAAAATATTTCAAAATATCTGAATAAATATTTTCCAGGTATTAAGTAAACAAAATAACGGATATATTGAAATGAAATTCTTTACTACTCCATGAATAGTTAAATAAATTTGAAGTTTTACCATAAATATGCAGTCATAATTTAACTCTCTAATCTTATCAACTCATTAAAATACATAAGGTTATATGATACAAAATACATGGTACACGCTTTTGAATATCTTTTTAGTTTTATTCACTTAGCAACATTTAAATTTCATTTTACTAAGTCCTACACTAAAGGAATTCTTACAAATAAGCCTAAGTAAAATGTTACATGAAAGTCTCATACAAGATTATCGAAGAGTAAAATATTATCATTTCTTTTAGTCTTATATTAAATGCTATGAATTAGGTTTGAACCCAATCAACCTTGAATAACTTAACACGATTCTGCGCTTATGTTTTCGGCATTTACTTCTATCCGAGTGGACGTTAACGCTTTTCTTTAATTTTGTAGATAAAATTTTATTTCTTCCTTATATATATATATATATATATATATATATATATATATATATATATATATATATTGTTATTATTATTATTATTATATAAACAGAATTCTTTCTAAACTCGGGAATAATTTAAAGTGTATAGTATGCAACAGAGTTAAATAAAGAAAATAGAAAATTGAGACGTCATAACTTTTGTTATATTATTTGGGCTAAGATATAAGTAATCTAATGAAACATTTTTAGTAAAATTTATTTGTTTTTCTAAAATACATAAAATTGATATATGAATAATATATTACACAAATCTTACTTCCTTTGACATTTAACTCTGTTTAAAATTCCTTCAAAGATAATAAATTGTTTTACTGTGATAATGTTTTAAACAATATTCACATGCTGTAGAAATGACATTAAAAAGTGTGTAAAAAATATATTTATATACATAAAAAAATTGTTTTGCAAATAAATGATTCACTTGGGATTAAAAATATGATTTTTGGAAGCACTTATTTGTGTGTTTGAAAAAACTTTTTTTCAACAACTCTTTCCTTCTTATGTAGAAAACTGTAAATTATTGGCTACACACATGCTTTATGGTAAATGTTCAATAAAATATAAGTATTATGCATCAATGAAATGATATCAAATAACCTTTCATATATTTCACTTTTGTAAGTAAAACAAATGTCACTAGAAATTTGGGAATTTTATTCACCTGTAATAATGTTAGCATTTGGTATTCAAATTTAAATGTAATTTTAAATGATTTAAATGATTCAGGTAAATTTAAATGATTTTTTACATCGAGTAAGATGCACTTTCAAATAAACTACTGTATGTATAGATATTGTTAGAGTGAAGAATATTCATTATAAAATAAGGAAATAATTTAAGGGTTATGTGTCGACTAATACAACTATTTTCTTTATGCATTAGTGTTAAAGTATAGTTATTAAAAGTGCTAGCCACACTTAAATCATGGTACATTTTTCCGTTAGGTTGACCACAGAACAAGATTGTTATGTATTTGGTGGGTTAAACTCATTTTTCTTTTTCAACTTTATTTTGTTGATTTTCTAGATTTTCTTTTAATCTCCCCACTAATATTAATATAAATTGTATATATGTTGAAATGTGTTTTTGTACAATCATTAATTTATAACAATTATATGAAGGAAATTGTATTTTTTAGAGAAATACATTAGGTGAATATATCCGAAAGATGAAATTTGTACTGTCCTTATATTCACTGAACAAAATAAATCACGTTATATTTAAAGATAAGTCATTATTATAAAGTGAAGCAATATATATTTGCTTATTTTTATATGGTTCACACATTAGAATATTATTCATTCAAAATGAAGGAGTACACTAATTGTTGATAAAAAGGAATAGAAAGTTATTAATATATTAAAAACCGACAAAATCTTTATTTTTGGTGATTAGTCACGGTTAAAAATTAAAAAATTAAGAAATATAAGTGTAGAAATAGTGGAAGGAATTGTTGTGATTCCAGACATTTGATTGGCAATTTAATTCTTTGGAATTTTTAAAATATTAAAATCACAAACATTATTAGATACATATGTAATTAAGAAAATTCGTGTTTGGGATTTAAAGATCATATGTCTAATATGACGTGACATATTTTCTAACATTGTTAAGACTGATATAAGCAAGTTTCATGGGACTGCAGTGAGATCATGAATTCGATTCAACTTTGTAGAATGATAATCACACTCAATGATAACTGTGAAGGGAAATTTTAAACATTAACAAGAACTCTGTTAACATTAAACTGAAATTTCGGTGTCTCATCATTTTCTCATTTAAATGATTTCCTCAACCTTATAGATCAAGGAAAATTTCTGGGATCTGCATATTCTAGTTTTAAACAAAATATTTATAAAATAAGCTGCATGATATTTGGAATTATGATGAATTATAAGAATGAAAATCAACAAGTGTCAGGAATGGCGTGAGTCTCTTCATTTGCATATTTATGGCTTATCTAATCATTTCTCAAACTGACATGTCAGAGAAAAACTTGCAGATATTTTTAAAATATTCTCTGAATTATCTACAGAAAAACTAGCTAATGACAATGTTTAAACTACAAACTACATACAGATACTTACATCAAACTATGTTGACTTCATCTTATATCGTCTCAATCTGCATCCTCTCCTCTTCCTTTCCATCCAGATATTATATCATGACTTCTTATTAAAAAACTACACATGATTTCCGGTCATTTACGTCCTGTATAAATATAAAGCAGCCCATTTTCTCATGATAAAGAGATACACATCATTGGCTCATGTACAATGATACTATTCCAGGGAAGAGTAATTTGGTGCCTTTGCATTAGGTTATCTCTATTTGCAATCAAAAGAAAATTTCTTTGTAATTGAATACTGCTAAGTGATCTGTATAGTTATTTTAAAAGATACATTCTTCAATTGTTGCCTAATTACTGTAAGTACTTTTCACTGGTTCTAATTAAGCATTCTTTTTTCTTTAAATTAAATCTAAAGATTTAAAAGGGCTATTCTATCCACACAAACACTATTAGATATTGAGTTTTCCTTGATTTAAATCGTTCTATATTTTGGAAGTCAATGGTTCTTTTAAGTCACATTGTTATGGCATTTTCAAATCAAATTTTCACTAACGTAAATTTCAGAATTTTATCTGGTAAAAGGGAAACATCTTCTAGTTAATGACAATTTTTGCTCGGATTACCCTTTATTATTTTTTCAATTTTGAAAATTGACTGGCATATGTAGTTTTACCTATTTTTGTTTTACTTTAAATTACAGATATTAAATTTAATGTAAGACATATATTTAAGTAAATAATTAATTTCTTTGAAACAACAGTTCAGCTAAATTCATAGACCATTGTTTAAAATTAGCATGCATATTTTTAATAAAATTAAGTTAAACGTATATCTTTCACTGCCTACTTATAAATATTTAATTAAAAAAATTAGTTTTTTCAAAATCGTGCATAACCTAAATATTTCAATTAATATATTAGAGCTTCTAATTATGTAAATAAAAGTTTCAGATATTAAAATTCACCAAACAATTTCAATTATTTTACTCCTGCAGCAAGTATATTTTTAATACATTTCAAAAACTGATTCCTTTTCATTTTCATAACATGATATTTAAAGCACCTATACAATATTTGAAATTATTAATTGGCAAAATAGTAAAATAGATTTCAAAATTCTATTATTTTTTAATATAACATATAAAGATTTCTGAATGTACTCTCAGCAAATCTTCAAAGAGGATTTAAATTTTTATTTATAGAAGCTACTTTTATTATTTTCAGAAAAAAATATAGAAACGTTCCCAGTTGGACAAATTTATAAAATGGTCTATAAACATATAAAATGATCAATAATTATCAAATAGAATATCCTCATTATTTATTCAAAAATACTCATGTTTCCAAAAATAAAGGATAAATCACAAAAACTGGTAATTTAAAAGAATAATATTCACTTAGAATACCAGTGTCATTTTAAGTAATGAATGTTAAAATTTTATTATATGAATCAATAACCTTGAAACATGGAAATTTTAGCAGTGAGAAGTCTAAAACTGCATAGGTGACATCAAAGATGCTACTATCACGATGAGAAAATGCCAAAACATTTGGGATAATAATTGAATAATAATGTTCTAACATCATTTGGTCAAAGGACTAGTATGGCGTCTTCTTATTAAGTTTAAAGAAGGACGCATTTTTGCAAACTCATTAAGATAATCATGTATGTGTCCTCCTTTTTTTCAACAATTTTAGCCATAAATACATAAGTCTGAAATTTCTGTAAAAATGCAATGAGCGATTTATATCTGATAAATATCTCATATCCGTCGTAAGTTTCATTAAATCACAGAGCTTCAAATTCGTTCTTAAAACAAAATCCTCCTCCCTGCAAGGATCGGAAATTCGGCATCAATTGTAACTTAACGAAAATGATTCTTATGAGAGATGAGCAGTGGGACATTCACATCACTACTTACGAAGAAATATTTTAAGTGGGAACATCCGATACAGAAATTGATAAATGGAGGGCTGTTTACATTATGAAATAACACAATTGGATATTATTACGGAGTATTTACCCTATCAAAAAATTCCTTTGCTTCAAAAAGGAAAACTTAAAAAAGTGTCATTTTAAATTAAATGAAATCTTGAAAAAAATTGTAAAATAGTAAATTATTATTAGTTAAAATAGTAAATTATTATTGTAAAATAGTAAAATATTGTAAAGTAAATTAATATATTTCTTCGATTCTATCTTCTATCTAATTATTTAAGCTTCATCATGGGAAATGTTTAACAATCTGTTTTAATATCTTCAGTGTCACAAATATATTTATTTAATAATTAATTTCAATTAATTAAGAAATGCAATATAAGTAAGTGATATAAATGAATTATAAGTATAGTTAAATGAGGAGTGAAAAATATTTCAACGTTCTTTACTGAAACAAACTAAATGTAATTAATGTTATTTTTAGTTAAGTTTACTATAATGAATTATATGCAATTTCTTACTGATAGATTTATTAAAATAAAGCCTATTGTCAATTGTTCTTTTAATAAATGATATTAAAATCTTCATACTCTAAATAAATCTAAATAAATTTAACTCTTTTTTCCTAAAATAATAAATTTATTTTATTGCTTGATTAGGTGACAAAGTTTTTATCCAAATTCTCTTAATTTTGAGCTAGGAAGAAAAATAATTTATTTTATATTATTTTCTCATCATGAAAAATTTAATATCATATTTATTAAATTGAAATCGCCTTTTAACTAAACAAATTAAATTTAATATTTTTAAATTAAAGGCTTGTAAATGCATTTAATTATTTGATGTGATTTTTTCAACACAATATAAGCAACTTAAATTAATCCATAACGTTTCTCTTATTCCGCATTTTTGCAAATTTAAATTACTTACTTTAATATGATTAAAAATTATTTTTAAGAAATTTTCTGAAATTTGCTATTTTGAGGAAAAGTTTGACTTATACAAATTTTTTCAAATCAATTACTGTATTATTTTTAATGAATATTCTTGCTAAGCTCTTTAATTATTTTAAAATATGACTTAAAAACAGATAATTCTTGCATTTATAAAAACAGTTGTTTGAATCAGTCATAAAATAGTTTTATATTTTATAAAGTGCCGAATCTTTATTTATGTTTATTTTTTTTACTCAGATATAATACATTAAAAGTATCGATAAAGTAAATGCTAAAGAAAAATGTCTAAGTAGTCGTTCATTTTAATCAAGGATTTTGCTAAGGAAATACTTTTGTTTTCTATATCTATATTTATGTTTTCTATATCTATGCGTTTCAAACAAATATTTAAAATTATAATTTTTTGTTTAATGTTTAATCCGATTACTTATGAAGTTTTTTCTTGCTTGAAATACTTTAATATGAAATATTTAAAAATATTTTGTAGCTGACATTCGTTTTATTTCTGATATTATAAAGCTGAACCCAAACCATTGATTAAGAATTATCTAGTAAAAAAGTAATTATATTTGGGTATTTGATATATTTTAAGATATCTAATCAAAATTTTTTTTGAAATCATTGAAGATAAAATTACTTTACTTAATACAAATACTTCAATACATCAAAAATTTAAATTCCAAGCTTCTGTTTTTTTCATTTTTTTAACTTTTCTCAAAATTTTCTCAATTTCAAGTTAAGCGGAAAAATTGAAAAAATTAATAAGAAATTACAATTATCTATTTTGACTTAACACATTATTTTTATTGATTTCATGAAATCTGTCTTTATATTATCTTTCATGTTAGAGTTATTTTAGATTGGATTCAAGTACACACACAAATAAATAATAGTTTTTCTTCCTTGTGTACATATAAACTGGTAACTTTGTTTATTCTTTAAGATTAAATTACACTTTGCTTTTATATTTCTTAAAAAATATACAAGAAGCATATGAGTCATAAAGCAAACCGTCCACTTAGGATATAAGATTGATTTCTTTACTATATTCGTATATGTTACAATGTACCGTATGGGACATTTGAGAAATTGGATGTAGAAAATATTATTTTCTTCTGTTTTGTATTAATAATTCATGACAATAAATAATACTAGAATATTTAAGCTAACCAATATCAAATAAGGAATATATACTTAAATACAAGAAATGAAAATAATAAAAAGAAAGCTTCCCAAAATTTATTAAGAATAGAAAATTTCTTACCTCAATAATGCTTTCACATATTCTTAAAAAAATTTATATTTCTCTAGATAAATATATTTTATAGTTCAGTGTTATAACAATAAGCAGTATTGCAGTGGTTTTATCGGAATTGTAAAAAAATTATTTCACGTATAGTAAACATATTTCTTAATAATTTTAATAAATTCGTATTAATCTGATGCATTAAATTTTAAATGACTATAACAATTTCATTGGATAAATATTTCAATAATTATGTTACTGTTTATGCAATGAACACACTGTGAATACTATTCACACGAAAATCAAAACTGTTTGTTGCTATATATACATTACATATCAAGCATCATGGCTAATATTGTTTTGTTTTGCATTTAATTTAATTATAAGATAAAAACATGTTTTTTTGCTAACGAAAAGGTAGCATATGAAAAGTTAATTTTAAACAAACTAACATTTATGTGTTTTTAATAATATATATATATATTTCTATTATTGATTTAATATTTTAAATATATTAATATTTATTTTTCATATTAATTCACATCAATTAAATTAATTTTTCTAGTTATCATTTATTATTTTAAAATATAAATTATTACTAGAAGTTTGAAAATTGTAACATTTTACACGGGAATGATTTGAATGGGCATATGAAATATTTACCGTCAATTTATACCTAGAACGTATATGCATATACAATTTAGATATTTTGAAAGCTACACATAGAAACGTTTTCAAAAATATGAGGCAACAAGATTTCTAAAATGAAGTAAAAAATGTTTCTAAAATAATAATGGAAATAAATTATATTTTTGTCGACTACTATATTTCCGTTGGGATTCATTGGATTCATTCCGTTGGGATTGTTATTGAAATATTAATTCAAAATGAAATATAGCTCTCTAAAACTCAACACATATTTTCTAGTATTATAATGTGAGAAATACTACAATGTAAAAATCTTTTTAGAAGGGTTATTTTAACAAACGATTTTGTACTCCAATTAAAAAAATGCTCAATTCAAAAATGTAACAATGTGTTCACAAACATTTAAAACATAAAAAGGTATTTTAATATGCTGTTGTTATGTAAGATTACATTTCATCACTTCAAAGAGCTGAAATGGTTTAAACACTGTCAAATTATTTGCAAAATCTAAAGCAGTTATATAAATCATAGAGGCAGGTAAAAAAATATTTGTTACTGATTCTGCAGTTTTTAAGTTTCAAAGAAGCACATTTTTTTAAAATTTCCGGTTTAGGGTGATCATAACAACTTAGAGTTTCACAGTAAATACTTGATTATATCATAATTATTTTTAACAAAAAATGCAGATGTTATTTGACTTAATGCACTGGAGTCAGAAGTGTACTCTGGAATTCCGAAGGTTTAATTAGAATATAAAAATGTTTAAATGCGTTGAATATAGAAGTAAAGAACGTTTCAATGTTGAATTTATATGCATTTTCAATCAATGTTGAATCTCACGAATCAATGTTGATTTTTCATTTTATGAATAAATAGTCTTGTTTTCTTTATGATTCTGGTAGCACATAAAAATAGAATTTTGAATAATGTAAAACTTTGTAGAATTTTCAAGATTTGTATTTATTTTCATTAAAATATTTTTATATATTTTTAATTTCATGTATGAATGAATAAAATAAGTTTTCGTGTGTTTACTCAATTGATGATTTTATTTGTATTTCAATCATTACATTGATTTCTTAAATACAACAGATGGCATCCAATTTTCATTGCTTAAACGTTACATAATATGAATTATGCAATATATAATTATGACTGACTTTTAAATAAAACTATTTTAACACTTTATATTGCAAAGTACTTTATTTAATGCTTACACTAACACATTAAAATATTACGAAACATTTAGCTTATTAGCACAAACATTCTTTGCATTTATACTGAGAAAACATTTCCTTCAAATATTTTTATTCTGTTATGAAAATAAACAATTTTCTACATTTTTAAAAAGACCATACAAACTGCTGCGAAAGAATTAGCAAAGATATTTCAAACAGATATTTTATTTATAAATATAAATTATTCTAATAGTTTAGGACTGATTACTATTTTATTCCAATGAAATGAATAGTTGGCAATTTGATTTTATTATCCGTTATTAAATAATGCTTTAAAAATTCAGTAAATAATTTTTAAATGATGATTTCTTCATAAAATGAAATTTTCATCAGCAAATAGGCATATAGAAATTGATTTTATACAAAAGAGCAGGTTTAAATTCAAAGACTTTTATCTCGTATACTTCGCAGCAGCACAATATTAGTTCAACAGTTGCCATCAGTGCACAAATAAAAATACACTGCATGATATTGAAATTGACGCTCCAAGAATAAATGACCAGAAAGATATGAAGCAAGAGAGAGCGCAATGAATGATGTGAGTGGTACTTATTTTGAATTGATTCTGCTGATACAGATTGAGAATATGATTCCACATATTATAAGGCCAATCCGAACGGAGATATATAAAGCAATATGCCTCGGTAGAAATTCAATGACACTTCTTATTCAAAGAATGCTTAAGTGCAGCGCATTTCACTTTATTTTAATAACTCGGTAAAAAGTGTCTAACTGGAAATTCATATAATTTTCTGATTTCTCTTTCTTGTATTGTATTCGCAATGTAGCATTGGGTATAAATAATCCATAGATTATCAAAGTATCAATATTTACAATTTTCAAGTAATTATTCTACAACTGAAAACTATTTCGAAATCTAATCACATGTTCTAATCTAATCAAATTCAAACTAAACGAAATCTAATCTAATCAAATTCATTTATCATGAATTCCCCAATTTTAATATTGTTGCATAACACTGAGAATTATCAAAAAAGGGCATACTTAATGATCAATTTAAAACTGATTACAATTAGTTATAAAATCCTTATTTGACAGAAGTATATCAATTAGGCTCATTGGAAGAAAAATATGAAATTTTAATATCACAAATATGTAAGTATTTCACTTTTTACTCCATTTAAATGATATCCTTGTAAGTATATAAAAAATAACAATGCACCAAACATTTCAGCCTTAATATGTTGATTATATAATTTATATATAAACTTGCATGGCAAAAATCGCTTGACATCTTTTCGGTTTTATTCAAAAATTTATACAAGTTTTGAAATGCGAATTGATTTTAGAATCACTGATCTTCAAATGTAAATAATTAAACTGATTTAGCAGAATTGTTTTGCGACAAAAACATTGCGTAAGAATATTATAAAACTCTTATATATTTTTCCCTTATAATTGCAGAAACTAAAATACATTTTATGTGTTTTATATAGGGAATTTTCTCTAAAAAATAATTTTTTCAATATATTAACTTATTTACTTAAATTTGTCATTCTATGAATTATAACCATTTGCAAATTACATAATACATAGGATGAATTATCACTAATTAAAAATAAATTACCCAAATAAAACTTTAATTGCAGCACTAAATGTTGTAAGATATTTGAATTGTTTAAAAAAGAAAAAAAACATTGATTTGTAGATAAAAATATGTCTAATAATTTATTTTTTATATCATAGCCGTTGAAAATATTATGCAAAAAATTATTGAGTTATTATGTATTAATTATATAAATATAAAATATATTAAAATAAAATATAAAGTTAATTTGAAACATCATTTTTCAAATTTATTACTATAATTTAATTTAAATATTGTCCCTTTTCAATTAAATAAGAACAAATGGTTGTGTAATAATTACACGGAATTAATATGTACAATATATTTTAAATTAAATTGTGTTATTTAGTTATTTTACATTCAAAAAATGATATTATTTTGTTTTATCGTAAAAATTTAAGTACAAAATTATAGAATAATTGCATTTTTCTAAATAATATGAAAAACAAAATAGTGACAGAATGTATTTGCTGAATGAATATAATATGCTTTTCATTTTACAGTTTTACATACTATACCAAACAATGTTTCTATTCAAAATTAAATAATATTCTAATATAGTATGCATTTGTAGCAATCTCCATTAATGCACATTAATTTAATAAATTAAAAATCAATACAATTATAAAAAATATTCTTAATTTGTAAGACTAGCTTTCCTTTTCATAATGAAAAGGTTTAATTTTTTTATTATTATTATTATTTTTTATTATTTTATTATTTTATTTTTACGAATATGTTTCACATTAATAAAATTAATTTATATATATTATTGTAATGTTTTTAAGTGATTTCAATCAAATCAATAGCAATTTCTCCAAACTAATGAAAACATAGTATAATAAAACTGCCTGTAAACAAAATTAAAAAAATGAATGATTAATCTTATCAATTTCAAATTGAAAATATTTATTCGTTATATTAGTAAATAATGATAGATTTCAAGTATAAAGTAAGATATTTTTTAAAGCCAACATTTTTCTTTTCAGATTAAGTTTATCAAAAGTTGTCAGAAAATTAGAAATTTGAAGTTCATAAAATGGCTTTTAATCATGCCTAAAATTGTAGTTAAAACTTTACAGTACATAAACTCTGTTTTAACCAAAATGTAAGTTACATTTTTTGGGAATACTTTTCCTTCAAAGCTTATTTAAGAGGATATATTAAAGATGTTATGATTATAAATTTAAACCTCGCAGCCTATGTTAGTATGAGTTTATGAGTACATTAATATGACAATTGTTAAATTAATTTCCAGTGGTAATCAACGAAAAGTTTACATGTTAGTAGTAGTAAATATTTTGAGATCTACTGATCTACATGAAAATCCCTAAAAAGGTATTTTATCTTACTTGAGGTTGCGACCCAACCCATCCTTTGACAGACGCAACCTTTATTTCAAGACGATTGTTCAACTTTTGTTCTGAGATGGATGTGAACTTCCTAAAGAAATGAACTTATTCTTAATTTTGTTCATATATTAAAATAATTTTTCTTTATTTCTACTACAGATAAAAATTAACAATTTTATTAGTCAAAATTATTATTCCAATGAGTAAACAATCTACCTCTATTATTGTGTGTGTGTGTGTGTATATATATATATATATATATATATATATATATATATATATATATATATATATATATATATATATATATATATATATATATATATATATATATTTCAATTATTACAGGGTTTACATAGTTTTCGATATAAATTATCACATACTTCGCACTTGACTCTAACGAGTAATAATATAGTGATGAATAAATGAAAATTAAAAATTTGTGATAAATGAATTTCATGATAAAAATTATTCTGAGTAAAAATACTTACTTTGGTTCCCTGTAAGTATTAGACGAGCGGTTTTAAATATCGAAAATCGAAAAGACGATAAATGTTTTCTTTGGTCTGTTTTAGCTAGTCTACACCCATGCGGGGATAAAACTCACGCGAACAGGTTGAAAAAATATATAAGATTCCGAATTGAATTAAATTTAACAGATATAAATTTCCCGATTAAAATAAGTCAAATTCCTAAATTTGAGATAGCGAATAATTTGTCTATAAACGTTTTTGGAATACGAAAATGGAGACGTTTTCCTATTACACCTTGCAACAAATAGAATAGGGATTCACCATTGCAATCTTTTTTATTAATATCGGAAGGAGAAACTAGACACTACTGCCTCGTTAAAAACATGAGTCGATTATTTACACATTTGACCCAATATAACGGCGCTTCTTTTTACTGTGATTTTTGTCTATACAGACTTTCATCTTTGGATTTGTTACAGAATCATGTGCAATACTGCAAAGATCACAAAATCCAAACCGCAGTCATGCCCACTGATAAAGAACGCATTTTAAAATTCAACTCATTACACATGATGCATAAAATCCCATATGCAATTTATTGCGATTTCGAATGCATCTTAGTTCAAAATGATACTTACTCCGGCTCTTCACACACTGATATTGATTCACATCATATTCCATGTGGATATTCGTATGTTGTCATTGGCATTGATGAAAAATGCATAAAACCACCAACAGTTTATCACGGAATAGGAGCGGCAGAACACTTAATCAAAAATTTGTTAAGTGAAGAAAAATTGATAAAAGATCTTCTTAAAATCAACAGGCCTCTATGAACTTATCATCGGAAGAAAATGAAACATTTTTAAGTGAAACACAATGCTTTTTGTGCGATGAGCCATTAAATGCGACAGAGTAAGAGACCACTGTCACATAACATCAGAATATCAGCATGCATTGTATTCGTGTTGCAATCTAAATTACAAATTAGTGAATAACAAATTAATACCAGTCATTTTTCATAACTTGAAAGGTTATGATAGTCAAAATATTATGAAAGCCTTAGACAAAGTTAAAAATAAGAAAACTTCACATGCATTGCTAAAAACAGTGAAAAATTCATAACTTTTCAAATTGGAAATTTGCATTTTCTTGCTTTCTTCCAGTTTTTACCAACATCTCTAGGTAAATTAGTAAACAATATGAAAGAAAACGAATTTCATATACTAGCCTCTCAAATATCACCTGAGCTTCAACCTTTATTACGTCGTAAGGGTGTCTATCTTTATGAATATTTTGATTGCATGGAGAAATTTGACGAAACAACGTTGCCTCCACGCGAATGTTTTTATAACAGCCTGTCGGATGAACATGTGTCAGAACAAGACTATGAGCACGCATGTTGAGTATTTAACGCTTTCCACATGAAAAATTTAAAGGATTATCATAATTTGTATGTAAAGACAGACACTCTTCTTCTCGCTGACGTGTTGGAAAAATTCAGAATGTTATGTTTAACTAATTACAAGATAGATCCCTGCGATGTTTTTACCGCTCCTGGCTTAGCGTGGCAAGCATGTCTAAAAATGACGAAGGTGGAACTGGAACTTTTAACTGATCCGACTATACATCTTTTCATTGAAAAAGGTTTAAGGGGAGGGGTTTCAATGATATCTAATCGCTACGCCGAAGAGAACAATAAACTAGTAGATGATTTCAACCCAAACCTTCCTACTTCATATATCATCTACTTAGACATGAACAACTTATACGGGCAAGCAATGATGTCGCATTTACCTGTGAAAAATTTTCATTGGTCGTCAAATTTAGACTACAACGCGGAAGACATACAATCTTTATCAGATGAAGTGGAGGACGGAATGATCTTTGAAGTGGATTTAGAATACCCTACAGAGATTCACAACTTGCACAATGATTTACCTGTTGTACCGGAGCAAATCACAGTAAATTCTGAAATGCTCTCACTATATTCAAAAAGAGCAGATACCGCTTTAAATTTGTATAGAGGGATGAGCGTTAATAAACTTATACCAAACTTAAGCGATAAATATAATTATATATTGCTCATTACCAAAATTTAAAATTATACTTAAAATTAGGTCTGCGTTTAAGAAAAATCCATAAAGATTTATATTTTAAACAGGAGCCATGGCTTTGAGAATCCATAAATTATAATACTGACATGCGTAAAAGCGCGTCTAATTCTTTTGATAAAGACTTTTGGAAGTTGATAAACAATAGTGTCTTCGGTAAAACTATGGAAAATTTTAGGAATCATGTGAATGTTGACTTAGTTACTGACACGAAAAAAGCTCTAAAACTAATTGCTTCCCCTTTTTAAAGTCATTTTAGATCGTTAATGAGGATGTAGTTATTGTAATACGTCAAGTTACATCACTAAGCCTTAAATAGCCTTTATATACTGGCTTTTTAGTTTTGGATATCAGTAAAATTTACATGTATAATTTTCATTACGACCATATTAAAAATAAGTATAACGAGAGAGCTAAATTATTATTTACAGACACTGATTCATTACATTACATTATAGAAACAGAAGATATTTACCACAATATGACTCAAAATATTAATTTATATGATTCATCGGACTATCCTACGTCGCATTTTTTATACAGCTCAACGAATAAAAATGTCTTAGGAAAAACGAAAGATGAGATGCATGGTGAAGCCCCTAAAGAGTTTGTAGGCTTGCTGTCCAAAATGTATTCCTTAATTAGTAAAACTGGAGAAAAGAAAACTGCGAAGGGTATCGTTAAAAATGTCATTCAGAAAAAATTAAAACACGCGAATTATAAGCATTGCTTATTTAAAAACTGCAGAGTAAGAAGAAAAATGAAAACTATTATATCGAAAAACCACGAATTATTTTCTATTACTACAAACAAGGTGGCTTTATGCCCCCTTGATGATAAACGTTATATTTTGGAGGATGGAATATCGACTTTATCCCCCACGGACACTACAAAATTCAAAAGACTTAGTTTGAGAGAAAGTAGAGTTTTAAGTAACTTTCGATTGCTCACAACAGACGTTTTAGAAATTTTGGTAGAATTTCATGTCTGATTCAAAAACATTTATTTCTCAAAATTTCTTAAGCGTCTGTTGTGTGCAATCGAGATTTGCTTAAAACTCTACTAATCGAAACTATTTAATCTCCTTTCTTTCAATATTTCAGTTAGTCAATTTTTATTGTATATTCACTTCTTTGATAAACTTTAAATTATCTTAGAAACTACTATTTTTTGATGTGTCTGGTGCAAGATGAGTTTCTCGTCTATTTTCGATACAAGTGAATAACATCAGAAACATTATTTTAAGATTTCAAAACAGAATGTGGGAGAGGAAGATTAAGCGAATGCTGGAAAGACACTTTTCTTGTCTTCCATGCGTTTACTATTCTTGATCTCTCGACCCTCTCTTAACGGATGTGTTATTAGAAATGATTTTCTGTATTTACATGCTTTATCTGTTTATCGACAATATTTCATATTCTAAAAGTGGTAGTTCTTGAAATTTCTTATCTACGACTTGTATTGGGAGTTTAAAAATAGCATTTTCAAGAGAAATGAACAATATTTATTACTTTCATAGCTTCCTCTAGTTTAAGGTTTACATGTAGAATCAGAAGTTAATTGTGTGAGTAATAAGAGCAAGTAGTAAGTGTGAGGATACATTCCAGATATATTGGATTATAACGGGCATATTCGGATATTCATATAACTAGGTGAGTTAATGATTTGTTCTTTGCATTTTTTTAAAATAAATTATTAATAATTCTATTATAATATAGTTGAAAAAATAATTAGAAATGAAAGATGTATTTGAATTTAGATTTATAAACGAAATAAGTAAAACCAACATACAAAATGAAACTATATTTATTAAATAAACATAAGTTTTCTAACAAAATTTACAGCAGTCAACAACAAATTTTTAAAGCAGTGTGGTTTTACATAAAATGTTCTTTAAAATGTCATAGATAAATATTGTACAAAACTACAATACCTATATTCAAAGTGTTGAGATATCTATGGAAAAACATAAAAATAAAATAAATAAAAGGTTAAGTCTTTTGAATTTTGTAGTGTCCGTGGGGGATAAAGTCGATATTCCATCCTCCAAAATATAACGTTTATCATCAAGGGGGCATAAAGCCACCTTGTTTGTGGTAATAGAAAATAATTCGTGGTTTTTCGGTATAATAGTTTTCATTTTTCTTCTTACTCTGCAGTTTTTAAATAAGCAATGCTTATAATTCGCGTGTTTTAATTTTTTCTGAATGACATTTTTAACGATACCCTTCGCAGTTTTCTTTTCTCCAGTTTTACTAATTAAGGAATACATTTTGGACAGCAAGCCTACAAACTCTTTAGGGGCTTCACCATGCATCTCATCTTTCGTTTTTCCTAAGACATTTTTATTCGTTGAGCTGTATAAAAAATGCGACGTAGGATAGTCCGATGAATCATATAAATTAATATTTTGAGTCATATTGTGGTAAATATCTTCTGTTTCTATAATGTAATGTAATGAATCAGTGTCTGTAAATAATAATTTAGCTCTCTCGTTATACTTATTTTTAATATGGTCGTAATGAAAATTATACATGTAAATTTTACTGATATCCAAAACTAAAAAGCCAGTATATAAAGGCTATTTAAGGCTTAGTGATGTAACTTGACGTATTACAATAACTAAATCCTCATTAACTATCTTAAATGACTTTAAAAAAGGGGAAGCAATTAGTTTTAGAGCTTTTTTTCGTGTCAGTAACTAAGTCAACATTCACATGATTCCTCAAATTTTCCATAGTTTTACCGAAGACACTATTGTTTATCAACTTCCAAAAGTCTTTATCAAAAGAATTAGACGCGTTTTTACGCATGTCAGTATTATAATTTATGGATTCTCAAAGCCATGGCTCCTGTTTAAAATATAAATCTTTATGGATTTTTCTTAAACGCAGACCTAATTTTAAGTATAATTTTAAATTTTGGTAATGAGCAATATATAATTATATTTATCGCTTAAGTTTGGTATAAGTTTATTAACGCTCATCCCTCTATACAAATTTAAAGCGGTATCTGCTCTTTTTGAATATAGTGAGAGCATTTCAGAATTTACTGTGATTTGCTCCGGTACAACAGGTAAATCATTGTGCAAGTTGTGAATCTCTGTAGGGTATTCTAAATCCACTTCAAAGATCATTCCGTCCTCCACTTCATCTGATAAAGATTGTATGTCTTCCGCGTTGTAGTCTAAATTTGACGACCAATGAAAATTTTTCACAGGTAAATGCGACATCATTGCTTGCCCGTATAAGTTGTTCATGTCTAAGTAGATGATATATGAAGTAGGAAGGTTTAGGTTGAAATCATCTACTAGTTTATTGTTCTCTTCGGCGTAGCGATTAGATATCATTGAAACCCCTCCCCTTAAACCTTTTTCAATGAAAAGATGTACAGTCGGATCAGTTAAAAGTTCCAGTTCCACCTTCGTCATTTTTAGACATGCTTGCCACGCTAAGCCAAGAGCGGTAAAAACATCGCAGGGATCTATCTTGTAATTAGTTAAACATAACATTCTGAATTTTTCCAACACGTCAGAGAGAAGAAGAGTGTCTGTCTTTACATACAAATTATGATAATCCTTTAAATTTTTCATGTGGAAAGCGTTAAATACTCAACATGCGTGCTCATAGTCTTGTTGTGACACATGTTCATCAGACAGGCTGTTATAAAAACATTCGCGTGGAGGCAACGTTGTTTCGTCAAATTTCTCCATGCAATCAAAATATTCATAAAGATAGACACCCTTACGACGTAATAAAGGTTGAAGCTCAGGTGATATTTGAGAGGCTAGTATATGAAATTCGTTTTCTTTCATATTGTTTACTAATTTACCTAGAGATGTTGGTAAAAACTGGAAAGAAGCAAGAAAATGCAAATTTCCAATTTGAAAAGTTATGATTTTTTCACTGTTTTTAGCAATGCATGTGAAGTTTTCTTATTTTTAACTTTGTCTAAGGCTTTCATAATATTTTGACTATCATAACCTTTCAAGTTATGAAAAATGACTGGTATTTTATTCACTAATTTGTAATTTAGATTGCAACACGAATACAATGCATGCTGATATTCTGATGTTATGTGACAGTGGTCTCTTACTCTGTCGTCATTTAATGGCTCATCGCGCACAAAGCATTGTGTTTCACTTAAAAATGTTTCATTTTCTTCCGATGATAAGTTCATAGAGGCCTGTTGATTTTAAAAAGATCTTTTATCAATTTTTCTTCACTTAACAAATTTTTGATTAAGTGTTCTGCCGCTCCTATTCCGTGATAAACTGTTGGTGGTTTTATGCATTTTTCATCAATGCCAATGACAACATACGAATATCCACATGGAATATGATGTGAATCAATATCAGTGTGTGAAGAGCCGGAGTAAGTATCATTTTGAACTAAGATGCATTCGAAATCGCAATAAATTGCATATGGGATTTTATGCATCATGTGTAATGAGTTGAATTTTAAAATGCGTTCTTTATCAGTGGGCATGACTGCGGTTTGGATTTTGTGATCTTTGCAGTATTGCACATGATTCTGTAACAAATCCAAAGATGAAAGTCTGTATAGACAAAAATCACAGTAAAAAGAAGCGCCGTTATATTGGGTCAAATGTGTAAATAATCGACTCATGTTTTTAACGAGGCAGTAGTGTCTAGTTTCTCCTTCCGATATTAATAAAAAAGATTGCAATGGTGAATCCCTATTCTATTTGTTGCAAGGTGTAATAGGAAAACGTCTCCATTTTCGTATTCCAAAAACGTTTATAGACAAATTATTCGCTATCTCAAATTTAGGAATTTGACTTATTTTAATCGGGAAATTTATATCTGTTAAATTTAATTCAATTCGGAATCTTATATATTTTTTCAACCTGTTCGCGTGAGTTTTATCCCCGCATGGGTGTAGACTAGCTAAAACAGACCAAAGAAAACATTTATCGTCTTTTCGATTTTCGATATTTATCACCGCTCGTCTAATACTTACAGGGATGGTTGGTTGGTTGGTTGGGTTTTATGGCGCAAGGTCCAAAGATGGACATGCTGCGCCAAGAATAAATTTTTCGAAAAATATATTTTATATTATTTACTTTTTTATTTTATTTATAAATATGTATTTCTTTTGAAAACCCAAGCAACATTAAAATTTTAAAAAACAAAAATTAGTGTAGAAATTATTTTAAAATCCATATATAATAGAACATAAAATAAATCAAATATATATAAATTTTAAAATGTATAAATATAAATTTAGTAATTATATAAAATTTAAAAAACCTATTGCTCTTAAATAAGCAAATAGGTTTCTGTGGGGTGGTTCCCCCAGCAAATCAAGCATAGTTAAAAGGTTTGTTTTAAAAAATTTAAAACGGTAGACGTTAAAATTGGAACATGAGATTAAAATATGATAAATAGTAAATGGTTCATCACACGTTTCACACCATGGATTTAATTCGTTTAGAAACAAATGTCTATGTGTGAAACGTGTGTGTCCGATACGAAGGCGGGTTAATCTTACATCAGCACTTCGTATCGGTAAAATTGATAATGAGGTGAGGGATGGGAAAATGGTATGTAATTTGTTGACGACCTGCAAGTTCCATGATTCCTGCCAAAGACCATATATAAATCTTTTTATAACCTTTCTCACATGATGGTGCAATTTAAACAGTAAGAACTTCAATTGAAATATTTTTGATTTTTTTAAACTTTAAACTAAAAAGTACATTTATGCCTTTGGAATAAAGGGAAAGTTTATATTCTTTGGGGTAAAGTAAAATTATCGTACGGTTAAATTTTAAAACATTAAAAGGTATGGAAACTTTCAAATATTCAAAGCAAGTTTCAATTTCAAAAAAGTAATTTACTTTTACTTATACAAGTTTGACTGCCATTTTTGAACGTTCCTTATGTATTTTATTATTCATTAAAATATTTTGAAATTCAGCACAAAAAATATTTCTAATAGCAGGCAGCTATTGTGTTCAATACTTTCAGCCCTACAAAGAGCAGAATAGAGGACAACTTATGTAGTGGGGCATCGAGTGATTGTATGCCATCGTTGCCCAAGGTTGATTGGATGTTCGTAATTTAGAAGCAACGGACCAATCACAAGACACTCATACTATACGTACCAGCCTGATAAATATCATTTCACTTGGAGGATATTGTGACCACGACATATATATTTACCGTGACCCATACGCCATTATCGACTTCAACGCATCTTCAGTTGGGTCGGATTCAAACTCACTACCTTCCGATAACGAGAACGAACTCCCAAACCAACTCAGAAATTGTGGCATCTGCGAATAAAATTAAACATAATTATCCTGTATAATATAAACATATTATTTTTTAAATTATAAACATGTTATTTTTCTTACGTAAGCACTTCAAACTATTGAATACTATATGAAATATTTTTAAGTAATACTTATTTTTAAAAATCTGTTCTGAAGGATAGATGATTTATTATAAAAACTCATTATTTGATCTAAATCAAACTCTATTTCTTTTAACTTGCATTAAAATAACAATTGTGACACATGGAGTTAAAATTTTATATTCAAAATTCGAATAAATTGCTATTAGTCATGTTTGAAAAATTGGAAAACATTTTGAGCTATACATTCCAAATAAATTGGAGGAAAATTTTAAAATACATTTTATGACAAAACTTACTTTTTCAACACACTTAGTCTCTAAAGAATATGTATAGACGTCTTTTTACACGATCCATATATTTGATATCCCAAGACATTCAAGACGAGCTGTCAGCCGAATGGTTAGCGCTCTTGCCTTCGGTTCAACAGTTCGTGGGTTCGAATCCCACCTTGGGCATGGATGTTTGTAGTGGTTCGGAATCCACTTTAAACCGTAAGTCCCGGTCTAATTAGCCCTCGTGTGCAAAAAATGACCGTTGAGCGACAAACAAACCAAACCAAACAAACCAAACCAAACCCAAGACATTCAACTCTCTCTAAATGTACTTTAAAGAGTTATAAGTTACGTTTCTTCCAAAAGTTGCTTTTAAAACCAACTACTTGTCTATGGAGATGATCCCTAACATTATGGAAGTAAAATATTTATACATTCAAGAGAAAAGTTTCAAAAAATATTTTATGATAACAAAGAAAAGTAAAAGCATATATCTTAATAATGGGAACAACAGAATGCTATAAGTTATAAATCAAAATCTCACTTTATACTTTAGATAAAATATCGGTTTGCATATAAATATTTCCACATCCCTCAACAACGTTTTTAAATATTTATTTTGTTGCTTTGGAATTCTTTGATGAATTGGTTGGAACAGGCTTCAAAATACATATATGCTTTCCTAATATATGAAATTTTCTATAATATTTTCTTATGTGAAAACATTAAATAAATTTGTAACTATTTTATATTGGTAAATTAAATAATATTAATGAGTATTAGTGAGGTCTATTATTTTATATGCAATTTATGAAAAACGTATATATTATTTTATAAATTTATTGAAATAATCTTACTTTTGTTCAACCTAAGAAAAAAGTTCGTGAATATGGGTAAACATCTTCATAAATTAATTAGAATTTTGTTGAATTATTAAATATCAAGTAAGAAGGAGGAAGTACATTTGGGCTCATGGCATTTATTAAAAAATGAACTGAATTTTTTGTATTTTTTCATGATTGAAAAATAATTAATATAAAGTTGAAAATCTGAGCCCGCGTTTAAAGTATTTGTGAATAATCTATAATTAGGGAACCCAATAATACATAAAAATATTCATTTCTAATATTTTGAAAAACACCAACGTCTGATATTTTGATTTATTAACAAAAAATACCATAAATATTTTTAAGTAAAATTTTGTTTGCTACACACATTAATTCAAAGAATTTCAAGAGATAAATAAATTATACAAATGTTAAAATCATTAATACTTTAGCCAAAAGGATTTTGTTTTTAAACGGAATCTGTTAAAAATAGGTTTCTGTCAAATCTTGTTTTACCTCCATGCGAAATAGGTTAACAATGTATGGTGTAAAATATTTTTTTTATTTTAAAATTAAACTCCGTGGAACCACAGCTCATGTGGGCCAAGGTCTACAGTGCTCATAACTGTTTTAATGACCGAGGTCCCTGGGGTGCGAAGCATATGTCCCAGTTTGGTGGTCAGCCTAACGTGAGACCCCCAGTGTTTAGTTCCCAACCATGCTTGGTACTCACTTTATCGACCCACTGAAAGGATGAAAGGCTGATTTTAAAAATTATAAATTTGAATAAATACTTGTGAAAAATTTAAAGAAAATAAATCAAATATTTTGAAAAAAAATATCAAACACAATATCATTCATTTAGAAATTCCTACCAATAATGTAATCAAAAAAGTTTTCAATCATTAACCATTAGAAATCATAATAACTTATCATAAATTTTTTGCTTTAGAAGATCAATAAATTGTTAAGGTAAATGAGTTTAAAATTAGTTGATTTTTTTAATAATCTAGAAAGTATAGAAACTTTTCATGCTTATGTTCTAAAATAATTCGGCAAATTTGGTAAATCAGTTTTAAATAGTTTGATAGATCATATTCAAATTTATTATCAAATGTTGCATAATTACCCAAATGAATGTACATATTTCTTAATTAAATTTCCCATAACTAAATATTAAATTAATCTAAAAATGATTTATTTGAAATGGTATTTCAAAGTACACTTAAAATTTTGTTTATTATTTAAATATCATGCAATGCATATTTATTTGATTGTAGTCACCCGCTTTATGAGGAGCAACGTATTAATTAACAATGCAAGCAAGATAAATATAATAAAAAATACTAAGCATTATATAAATATAATAAACTAATTATAATAAATATATTTGTAAATACATTCTTTTAGTATCTTATTTAATAATTCACAAATGTTAGAGTCATTAAAACTCAGATATGAATTGTTTGGTGCGAAGATTTCAATGTAATCCAAATAAGTGTTGTGTATGGCAGAATTGCAATTGTAAAACTTTAGAAGTTAAAGCACAGTATGCAGTCAAATTTTCATCAACTGGGCCATAATCTTGATTAAGAAGATATTTTGCTAATCGTTTAGAATTTAATTACTGAATTTCTCGAAAACCAAAATCTTAATTTTCAGTTCTGATTCTCTCTTAGAAAGTTATCCTATCAGTGAAACGAACTGGATTAAAATGTTTATTTCTTTACAATTATAGCTTGTTCGGTGTTGTTTGCTTTACGATTTCAAAGTGGATTTATCAGCTGATGCATCAAATCGCCGAGTATGTCATGCGTTTGGGGATGATACTGTGAATGAACTTAGAGCAAGGTATTCGTTTCTCAAATTTAAATTGGGAGATTTGTTCTTCTTTGATGAAACTGGTGCCTGGTGGATTAATCGTCAAGTGGTTCGCTATGATATGCTGCAACGGAAAAAATGGTCAGTGCGGACATTTTCTCGCAGCATTAGACAAACAGAAGATGCATTGGTTAATCGCAAGAGTGTACTGTTTTGGTATAATAACGCGAAACCGCATGTAACGTGGGTGGCCAGGTGTACCATACAGCGAATTGGTTGGGAGAATTTGGACCATCTTTCTTTCTCATCTAATCTTGAGCCATTGGTTAAACTTATCTTCCACTCCCTGGACAGTTAACTTCATGAAAAATCCTTCGCCAAATAAGCAAACTTGTGCCAAGCACTCAGGGACTTTTTTGGATCCAAAAATCCCGAGAGCAAGGGAATTGCACAACTGCTGACAATTTAGCAGAACGTTCTGGATGCCGATGGTGATTACTTTAAGGACTAACAATAGGCTACACGTTCTGTCGATGTTTCTTGTTTACTTTGCATATATATGCGTGTGAATGTGTACAATCAATATTAAATTATAAAATTTGTAGAAATATTTGCATTTTACGGAAAATCGAGTAATCTAAATACAAGATTGACATAATTTGAGATTAATAATTGATTTTATAGTTTTCATTTCTAGGCACCATAATATAGTTTAATATTATAGAAAGGTTTCTGGAATTTTGAACTTATGTTAAAATAAACACCTCTATTTTTATTTAAATATTTGATTTTTTTAATTATGCATGTGATTTCCTCCTTCATACTTTAAGGAAAATATTAATTTTTATATCTTTAATGAATATTTGAAACTTTTATGTTATTAAATATAAGCAGTCCATGAAATTTCTATTTCTGCAACTAGAATTTCTGTGATCAGAGGGAATCTATTAGGAATATGATTAAATATATGAATCTATGATTTATAAGAAACCAGGAAACGCTTCATGGATGCGTAGGAAGTGGAAGTCGATGACTTAGGCATTGTATAGAGAAAAAAAGAATGTGAAATTACTATTCTCCTTAGAGAAAACTTTTGAAAATATGGAGAAAAAGGTAGACCAAGAACTAAATGAAAATATCTAGCATAAAATGATTTTAGCAGATAAGGAATACTGAAATGAAACCTAAAGGTAATCGATGATGTTGAAAGAGAGGAATTGCTAGCAAAAACTCTTAAAAGAGCTCTAAGTCTAGGCATCATAATATGGGCTCTAATAACAAAGACGATTGTGATTATACTTTAATTAAAAATGGATCTATTGAGTATGAGAAAATATTATGAAGCTAATTGTTTAACCTTTATAGAAAAAAAGTTCTACAGTTAACACTTTGCGTTATATTCAGCGGAAACTTCATCATTGATTTAGAATTTTAATAAAAACTATTAATTATTTCAATAATAATATATTAAATATGTAAGGAATTATAAGTTTGCTTTTGTTTACTTGAAGAAAGATTAACGAAATGACTTTTCATAGTCATGTGTCCACTTTTCGTAAATTTTATGTTTAATATTTTTATAAAAAATATTTCACATATAATCGAAAATAAGCATATAATTTAATATATTTTATTAATATCTTAAGAAAATGTAAATTACATGTTCAAATAGTGTACTTGGCATTTCTAATATGCAAACCAAAATTTATTGTAATAAATTAACAAATAGTAAACAATAGATATTCTTTATAAAACGATACTCACCGTATCAAATCATTTTTTCTAATTATAAAGAAAAATATAATAAATTGTATTATATAATTAAATGCATAAATTATTTCACAAGGCATTGGCGACCAATGGTGGAGTGGTAGTCGTCCCTAACATCGAAGCAGTGGGTCCCGAATCCTGACATGGATGTTACTTTCTGTGTGTGTGTGTTTCTTTATTCCTTTCTGCTGAATATGACGCAAGCATTTAAAAATGTCGAAAAATGCCATCACCCTCCGACTTTTATAGTGCTGAATCTGATTAAAGTCTAAAAAACAGTTGGGAGTTTAAAAAGAAAGAAAAAGAATTCTTAATGAATTGAGTAATTTTTAAATTTTCTGTTATGACAATTTTGTCAATTTCTTAACTTTAAATATTATAATACATTTGTAAATAATAATATTGCAATATATTTGTGTTTTCAACTTTTATCACATTAATTCAATGTATTGGTAAATTACTTCGTATAGTAAATTACACATACTTTCCTATAAAGTAAAAGTTAATGTAATCAGTTATAAAGCACACATCTTTTTCAATAAAATATCTTACATGCAAATATTATTTCATTTTGAAATATTATAATGTCTGAATATTTAGATGATGCTTATGTGTCCAAAAATGCAAAATTCGAATCCGATTCATTTAAATATTTTCACGTTCAGCTGAATATAAAAAATATGAGAAATTGAATTTCTAAACTATTTATTTGAAATAAAAAGTGGAATAAAATTTAAATGCCAAATATGAATACAGAATTCTTGTACAGCAATATTATACTGATATTTTGAATATGACGCAAGCATTTAAAAATAAGCTATTGCAAAATATTTTAAATCTGCTAATCTCGTACTACATACCCATAATTACAATTATAAATTCATACGTTTTAAAACTGTGTCACCATTTTTAAGCAGTAACGTTTAATTTTTGTATAATATCTAAAAAACTTTGAGTTGTATTCATTATCTTTTCTGTGTTGCAATTAATCCACCTAAATATATCTTAATATATAGCAAATATGTCTTAATACTATTACTTATCTAAATAATCCTTCTAGAATCTGAAGCCTACTTAGGAAAATATACAGAAAAATATTTAGTAGCAATCATGATACAAATGTTCGCCTGTTATTGACTGCGGTTTGTTGAACAAGAATAATACTTTAACAATGAGAATAGTTTCATAAATTAGAGAATTTTAATATATATTTTTAATTTCTTGTCAAAACTTGTGTTTGTGTGTCACACTGTCATTTCGCAGCTTTGGATCTCATTAGGTGATGTTATAAAATCATGAAATATTTTATTAAGATAAAAACGAAAACTATTTATCAGCATTTTCTAATTTTATTATCAATTAAAAGAGAGAAGTAAAATCTTATTAAACTTATATAGTAGCTTTTTCTTGATGGTCAGTGTTTCTTTTCTATATTTATACGGTTAAAGTTTAATTGAATAACCTACTAGAGAATGATATTTGACAGCCAATCTGTCAAAAAGGATCACTATTTTAGCATAAATAACAACATTTATTTCATTTCTACAATATTTTTAGACAAAATATTAAGCTGCACAATCTATACCTATCACCTCGCATATTTTAAGAAGTTTTTTCTCTGTTTTTTCTGTTTCATTCATAAAGCATATTTAGAATGGACATTTGAAGAATATTAAATAAAAGTTAAAAAATTTTCCCTCTTGAGAGAGAATAAAGAAAACATAAATGAAGCACAAATCAATTTTAAAGCTGCTAGAAAAACTCATTTCGTAATTTTCTATCATTTTTGTTTCAACTTATTTTTGTTTCGTTACTTCATTTCAACTTCTGTCCATTAAATGAATACAGTTTTGAATCTTTTATGGAAACCCAACTGATTTAATAAATACCTTCAGAAGAATAATTTAGGGTAAAGTAAATAATCTTGTTGTCTTAAGTATTGAAAAAGGTCAAAAATTTTCGCAAAGTTTATTTCATGATTTTTTTAAAAATCTTCAGAACTTTTAAGATTCGATCAGTTACAAAAATACATTTATAACTTAAAATTATCAAGAAGTTTTATAGTTATTAATTTATAATAAATTGAAAATATTTTCTTTATAGCAAAACCATGTGCAAATAAAAAAATTATTACTTTTTTCATTTTGATAATTTTACTCTGACAAAAAACTAAGTTAATTAAAGTTCTAAATAATTTAATTAATATATTCATTGTATATAAAACAATAATTTAATCCAAGAAAAATCTTTCTAATCTACTATTTCTTAAAAATGTCTGACATAAAATAAAACT
Source organism: Latrodectus hesperus (assembly GCA_037975125.1). Classification (NCBI taxonomy): domain Eukaryota; kingdom Metazoa; phylum Arthropoda; class Arachnida; order Araneae; family Theridiidae; genus Latrodectus; species Latrodectus hesperus. The sequence continues at coordinate 23,396,856 of CM075855.1, read as the reverse complement.
AGGATAAAAAATAGTTCTATAAGATTTTCAATAATATTTTTAAATTTGCTAAAAATTTGATGAAAACCCTTTATTTAAAAAATATTTGAATACCAATTACAGTGTGAATGATAGGTTAAATATATATTTTCCTTTTAAATATTTTAGTCAGTTAAAATTAAAAACATTCAAAATTTTACTTATCAGTCCCGTGAGAGATTTATTTCAATGAATATATACATGTATAAAATGCATGAATGGTTCTCTTGTATTGATTGGTTTAGCAGCTAAGTTCCCGCCTTTTTTAATAATGTTTGTTAATAAGGGTATTTTTCAATAAACATATACAAGTAGTTAATCAGTAAAGTATTATCCTCTGTTGTTTACAACGTTTTTCTAACGTTCAACAAGTTTTTCAATACCTCGTTGGTGCAAATCATATGCTTGAGACTCGAAAAAGTCATCCAACCAAGCTATCACTTCTGCATCAGTATTGAGAGAAACACTCCCATAGCATTTGAAAGAGATGAAAATCGATTGGGGCAAAATCGGGAGAGTGTGGTGGGTGTGGCTAACCAACCACGAGTTTAAAAGGATTCCTTGGTCTTATTAGCAATATGATGGTGGGCGTTGTGGTGCAACAAAATAACATTATGCTGCCGATTATGTCTTTTCTTTTGAATAGCCATTATGAGTCATTCCAGATCTTTCATATTCCCAGTCTTATCATACTCATCACATCATCTTACGCTGATGAACGTCCTGTTTCGAGCGTGGAGTACCTTGTTTGCACAGCACAAATATTTCATAGAATTTCTGAGGTCATGGAACCTTATTTAAATGCAAAAAGAAGGTAGTGTCCAAAATGTTCATTCTTCTCAGCTAGATATCTCGTGTTAATGAACTGTAAATAATAAAAAATGTATATTAATAACAAAGAGACATATATTGAAGGAGAGCAATATATTCTCTTTCGAATGATGTACAACTTCATGCCAAAAGTATTTAATGCCATACAAATATATTAATCCAGAGCACATAACATTCCTGTATTATTCGAAATGAAATTTAAAATATAATCTTCATGAACTGCTTTGATAACTTTGAAATCAATGTAAATAAATTTCAGGTCATAGTTATGTAATTAATATTAGTTATGTTAATTTCTTTTATTGAATAAAAAATAGCTGTAAAACTAACGATAAAAATCTATAAGGTTACACTTTTTTTTTTATCTAAAATATTATATTTCACACATATAAAGTATTATAAAAATACTATGTGAAATATATTTTCTTAAATAAATGTAATACATAGTTTCCTTAATAAATGTTATCTTTTCCCAGCAGATATATTAAAACAGTTATATCATAACTTGCAATGAAATCAAAATTGTAAAGTTATAATAAACTTAATAATCATGAACATATTGAAATATTTTAATTGAATTATTATACTATTTAAATATTAAAACACTAATAATGTATATATTTAATGCCCTGTAACACTATTACCATAATTTTATAAAATCTATTTAAAAAGCAATAATGAGAATATTCTTTTTCATATTTTTATGAGATTCTATAAAAATTACCTTATTTATTAATGGTAATAGCTATAATTCGTATGTCAACAATAAAATGTACATAAGATTCTGTTAATGCTGAATCTTATTTACAGATAGTCTAAAAACTTAAATAAATTTAATATTTAATTCTGCATTTTTGAGAATAGGGAAGTGTAAATCTGCTCATTTACATTTAAGAATGTTACACGATCGGAAATGTCATAAAAACTGTGTCACGAAAGCTGATTTTACTTTTTGCCGAGACAGTCCTGATTCCAAGAATAAAAATGTTGCTTATCTGATTGACATTTTAATTAAAATACTGTTGTTTACCTACACCAAAAGCGTGAGATGTTATTAGACCTGTCTATCAAATTAACGAAAGATTCCCACTGATTGAAATTTAATCTTTCCAAGTGTTAAGTGTTATGTTGCAGATTTATTTCGGAAGATTGTTGTTGTGATATATTTTGATAAGTAAAATTAATTCAATAATTCAGTTGAAAATTAAAATGCCAATAATTCAGTTGAAAATTAAGATTAAGATGAAAATTAAGAGGACAAGTCTTGAGGCCTTTCCTGTGGTTTCTGTTTCTAAATTACAATGACCCAATCAATTTCCGAATACATTTTACGATAGTTATCACTCCCCCCCCCCACGCCTTGTAAAGCTGAAAGATGGAAATTCTAATTGTGGACCAAGACAACACAAATAACAAGATTAAAAATTATTTTAGTAAACTTTATCATTCTGAAAGTGGAAATAATTTAAAGCTACTTTGTTTAGATGGATAAAATTCATCTCTCGCTTTCTATTATTTTTTATTCAATTCTATAAAATAATTGTTCTCTAAATCTGTTAAAATTTAAACATAAATGTTTGTCTTGCATAAAATTAAAGAAATTGAATAAATATGAAAGAATAAAGATTTTAAATTCAATTCTTTTATTTTATTCTAGAGAAAATGTAAATAGTTTTATCAAAGTCAAATTATTCTACATGTTTCTAAAATTTTTAAATTTATGTGTATGCATATAAAATATTAATAAATAAAATTAATAAATTTTGGAATTTATTTTTTTTTATTTAATAATACTAAATAGTTTTAATAAGAGATATGCGAGAATGATATTCCTATTTTCAGAGATATACTTTTCATTAATTCATTATACTTTGCTTATAATAATAAATCAAACTGGCTTTTCTCCTGAACTACTTGAAAGCTTATTAAATCAGATTATTCTTGCTTTGAAATTGATCCATGCACATTTTTTGCACATTAGTGTATTAATTTTCTTGCGATGCATTAACTGAACGGATCTTGTTCTGCCATCGTTGTGTGAATGTTGCCATGATTTCAGACACCAGCCCTAGCAACACTAAAAATTTGAAGTCATTTCTGTCACACGATTAAGCTAAATGAGATTTCCAACATTTAAATTCTTCAAACAAATCCAAATTTTACAGAACTTCAATAAATATACCAAATAGTACCAAAATGCGCTTCCAAAAATGCCACCTTTACTCAGACAGTAGTTACTATTTTGATAATTACTTGTATAGTTGGTTGGTTGGGTTTTATGGCGCAAGGTCCAAAAATGGACATGCTGCGCCAAGAATAAAGTTTTGTAGGAGTATTTTTATTTTATTTATTATTTTTTTTTTACTTATTTTTTTTTCATATATATACATTTAAACCCAAGCAACTTTAAAATATTAAAACACAAAAACTAGTGTATAAGTTATCTTAAAATGTATATATTAAATAAAATAAATCAAATATGTATAAAATCTTAAAATGTATAAATATAAATCATATAAAATTTAAAAAACCTATTGCTCTCAAATAAGCAAATAGGTTTTTGTGGGGTGGCTCCCCCAGCAAATCAAATAGAGTTAAAAGGTTTGTTTTAAAAAATTTAAAACGGTAGACGTTAAAAGTAGAACATGATATTAAAATATAATAACCAGAAAATAGTTCATCACACGCCTCACACCATGGATTTAGTTAATTTAAAAATAAATGTTTGTGTGTGAAACGTGTGTGTCCGATACGAAAGCGAGTTAATCTAACATCAGCTCTTCGTATCGGTAAAACTGATAATGAGGTGAGGGATGGGAAAATGGTATGTAATTTGTTGACGACCTGCAAGTTCCATGATTCCTGCCAAAGACCATATACAAAACTTTTTATAGCCTTTCTCACATCTGAGAGAGGAATGGATGGTAATATTTGATCTGATGCAGCCTTTGCAATTGCATCTGCTCTCTCATTTCCTTCAAGATCCATGTGGCTTGGTATCCAACAAAATACAATTTCTTTTCCCTTGCCAGCAAGGGAATCCAATGCTTTAAAAATTCTCGACACAACAGGATGACAGATTATGCTATTGTTTTTCAAGGCTTCAATAATACTCATGCTGTCAGTATATATACAAAATTCATGACAATCATCTGTATTCACGTGCTGAAGCGCGTAGTAGATTGCAGTTGCTTCAGCAGTAAAGATGGAGCAGGACGAATAAAGGCTGTAGCTAAAAGACGTATTATTGATAAAAACTGCACAGCCCACATGTCCTGCGGTTCTAGATCCATCCGTGAATACAGGTTTGTATGATTGGTTCTGACAGCGATGAGAATAGTATAGCTGTTGAAAAACAATAGGTGTTGTGTCGGATTTTTTGAACTGAGCAAAGGTATTTATGAAGGTATTTGTTGGTTCATACCAAGGTGGATAGAGAAATTGATGAATTGACTCTATCCGAACATCACATAGGTCTGTGTGCCAAAGATGTGATTTGACTCTTGTGAGAAAAGGTTGGATGCTAAATAGTCGAGCATCATAAAGTCTGTTTAAAGAGGCATTAGGAACCATAGAACGTAATGGATGAACAGGGGTCGACATGATCTTAGTATAATAATTGAGAGATTGCTGCATACGTCTCAGGTCTAGAGGCAATTGTTGGCATATTGCATAAAGACTCTGGACGGGTGATGTGCAGAATGCGCCAGAACATATTCTCAGAGCAGAATGATTGACAGTGTCCAGTCTGCGTAAAACAGAAGACCTAGCGGAACCGTAAACAACACAACCGTAGTCTATGCGGGATAAAATTAGTGATTGGTAAACTCGGAGGAGTGACGTGCGATCAGCACCCCAAGATGTATTAGAAAGCACCTTGAGGATATTGAGCGATCGCTCGCACTTCTTCCGCAGATATAATATATGCGGAAGAAAGGTTAGTTTACGGTCAAATATCACTCCGAGGAATTTTACCTCACTGACCTCTGGTATAGGTGTGTTGTTTATACAAATGATGGGATCACTGTGGAGGCTAGTCTTCCTGCAGAAATGTACACAATTGCCCTTGCTAGGAGATAGTGTATGGCCATTCTCAGCACACCATGCAGCAATTTTATTAACAGATGTTTGTAATTGTCTCTCAATTAAATTCATGTTAGACCCTTCACAAGATATTTGCAGGTCATCAACATACAAAGTACCATGCACAGGATGTGAAACTTGATGAAGTATGGCACTGATATAAATATTAAAAAGTGTGACACTTAAAATACTTCCCTGAGGAACACCTTCAGGTTGGTTAAAAGTATTGGACGAAAACGTACCAATACGAACTTTAAAACCACGGGAGCGTAAAAAGTTTTGTAAAAATATCGGCAAATTACCCCTAAAGCCAAAATCATACATCCTACGGAGAATTCCATAACGCCACGTACGGTCAAATGCCTTCTCGATGTCAAAGAAAATGGAAACCAGATGGTTCCTCCGCACAAAAGCGTTGCGGATTTGGGTTTCCAGGTAAGTAATATTATCAAGAGTGGATCTTCCTTTACGGAAGCCACTCTGATTGATAGGAATACACTTATTTGATTCTAAGACATATACGAGACGGGCGTTGACCATACGTTCGAGAGTCTTACACAAGCAACTCGTCAGAGCTATTGGCCAATAACTTGAAGGAACAGAAGGATCCTTACTAGCCTTAATGACCGGAATCACTATTGCTTCGCTCCAAAGTGATGGAAATTTATTTTCAGTCAAGATCCTATTGAACAGGTAAAGTAAGTTCAACAGGGAGTCTGGACTTAAATGGCGATGCATTTGATAGCTGATTCATCTGGTCCTGGGCTAATATCATGGGCCTGCTGTAATGCTCTATTCAATTCCAACATCCGAAATTCACAGTTGTAAGGCAAAGCTTGTCGATGGTTGAAACGAATTGGTGTTCGCTCAGCACGACTCTTTGTCCTCTAAAACGAAGGACTATAAGAGTCGTTGCTTGAGACACTAGCAAAGGTTTCACCAAGGACGTTAGCGATGTCCTTAGGAGAAGAGTATACAGCAGCTCCGGATTTCAAAATAAGAATGGAAAATTCTCTATATATTCCATTGGCTGCTTTCACTCTTCTCCACAACTGTTTACTGGATGTGGAAGAAGTAATTGAGGATACATAGCGAGACCAGGATTCCTTCTGACTTCGACGACGAGTTCTGCGAGCTAATGCTTTTGCTCTCTTAAAGGCGATAAGATTCTCCGTTGTGGGGTATCTTCTGAATAGCTCCCATAATTTCCTCTGTTTCTTATAGGTGTTTTGACATTCATCATTCCACCAAGGTTTGCAATGCCTGTGTGGTATAGGGGAACTCTTTGTTATTGATGCATCAGCTGCATACTTAATTGTTTGTGTGACTTCAAAAACGGCAATATCAATGTCTTCGATCAAAACAATTTCATCATCAACAACTAACAATAGTGTAAATAGTGTCCAATCTGCCCAACTGACATGTAAGTAGGTAGACGTTGTTCTACACTACTACCTCCAGTATGGGAGATGACGAGAGGAAAATGATCGCTGTTGTGAAGATCATTTCCTACAATTAAATTTAACAATGGCAGAAGAGATGGTGAACAAATGGCCAGATCGAGAGAATGAAAGGTTCTTGTAGGTACATGGAAATAAGTCTTCTCGTCGGTATTAAGCAGACAGAGACTGTTGTCTGAAATAAACCGCTCTATATGCCGACCGGGAGAATTAGTATCATCACTTCCCCACAAAGAACTATGTCCGTTAAAGTCACCTAACAGCAGAAATGGTGTTTGCAGCTGATCTACTAATGCATCGAGTTCCTCTTGGCGGACGACATCGTGTGGTGGCAAATATAAACTACAGACTGTCAACAAGCATGATGTATGAATTCGCACAGCTACAGACTGTTGAGTAGTATTCAATAGATGGGCAATGCTGGGAAAAGTATTAGATGTTAATATACAAACACCACCAGACACTGGACCATCGTCACCACAGTCCTTTCTAAATCTTTTAAACCCACGCATGGAAAAGTTATTGCTGGGCTTCAGGAATGTTTCCTGAAGTGCAACACATGCGGGGTTGTAGGCTGAAATTATAGACTTGATGTCATCATGATGGGAAAGCAAACCATGGCAGTTCCAAGAAACAAAGGAAGTTATTGTTGAAATTGAAAAGCTCCTTTCCCGGAGCTGGAAGGCATGTCATTTGACATCTCTTCGAGTGACAGATCTTCGTCCGAGGGATGTAGATATACGGCGTCAGCCTCCAGATTTAAGGCTTTGCGGGTGGATATGGAGGGCCTAATAATGCCCTCTTTTGCTGATTTTAGTTTTAAAGCCTTTACGGTTTTAGATTTAGCCATCGGAGCTTTTCTACGAGTAGTCGATATGGATGCCGATTTTGGCTTCTGTACAGATGTAGGTGGTAATTTTACCATCGGTAGTGAGAGAGCATCTGTTTGTGTACTAGTTGTTATGGTGACTTTTACGTCGGCAGTTGCATAGTTTACGTCAACTTGAGGTGTACGAGCTGTAACAGCACGTCTCGTCTCCAGATATGAACAGTTATTGTTAACTTTCGTGGTGGTGATCTCCTTTTCCAGTATCCAGATAGGACAACTTCTAGCGTAGGAGGGGTGGTCACCCTTAAAGTTGACACACCTCTCCTTTGCAGTACAAGACGAACTGTCGTGGCCAACTGCTGCGCAGCGAGCGCAAGTCAGTTTGCCCCTGCAAGTCGCTTTAGAGTGACCAAATCTCTGGCACTGGAAACAACGCAAAGGATTTGGAATAAATGGCCTAACGGAGAGATGCATATACGCAGCTTTAATATGCTGCGGTAGGTCTGGCGTCGCAAAAGTCAGGATGAGATGTTTAGTATTAATAACTTTATCATCCCTCCTGACAGTAATGCGTTTTACAGCACAGACCTTTTGCTCTTTTAGATTTTCAAGTATTTCATCCGTAGGCGTGTTAAGCAAATCCTTGGCGGATATCACACCACGAGAAAAGTTAAGGTTTGTATGAGGTGAGACAGACACCTCAAGAGTAGCTAGCATATTCATATTTTCAATTAAGTTTGATTGTGTTTTTGAAGCAACTTCTACCATTAAGTCGCCAGAACGTAATTTTCTGATGCTCTTCACATCACCGATTGTGCCTTTAATAGCTTTTTGAATGAGGAAAGGGGATACTGTATCAAAAGTACCCTCTTTCCGTTTGATTACATAAAATTGTGCATTCAAAATAGACAATGTGTGCTCCCGTGGGAGAATAGAAATGTTTGATTCCATGAGTAAAATGGAAAATTCGGGACCTGACGGCACCACCCACCACCGAGTCCAACAAGGGCATGAAGACCAGCTGCACCAGTGCTAGCCAGGTCCTATACGCTCACATTACATCCCTGAAGTGGCCTCCACCCTTAACGAGTCACCCAGTAGATGTACCGATTGCTTGATCCATAAAGCTGATTGATGTGCTGAGGACCACAACACACCTCCCGTTTACCTGAAGCAGAGGCCAAAGCAATGTGTTGGTCTCTGGAGGCCTCAATTACCAGGATCCTCCTTTCCAGGGACACGGGTCTCACAAACATATGGGTGATTTAGTCCTCAAGAGTAGCTAATAGCAACAGAGCGGCGAAAGCTATTCAAGGGGAGCCCTCAACCTCTTACGAGGCAACCACACTGAGGGAGAAGAGGAAGAAAAAGCAGAAGAGAAGAGGAGAGAAGAAATCAAAGAAGAGGACAGATCACTAGGGTACCTCGGGATTGTGACACCCGTGTTTACCTAAAGAAGGTAAACCCCTGAGGGGGTCTGAATTGGTTGAATGACTTCTCTGAAACATCGTACTCATCGAAACAAAGCAGTCACTGAATACCGATCATCCTTGTATTCATTGTCTTTTATTCAGTTGAAAGTCAAATTTCCTTCACTGCCGCTGAAGTGACGTTTTTGACGTCGAACTCAAAATTAGCATACTCCACAGTTTGAAAACTAAAAAAAATTTCATTTCTGATTCTCTTCTTCCATTCTCAGCAAAAAAAAAAAGTTTCGTTTATATCTTTATTTTATGTAAAACTTACAATATCCTTTAATTGTTTTGAGCAGTATATATATATATATATATATATATATATATATATATATATATATATATATATATATATATATATATATATATATATATACTGCTCAAAACAATTAAAAGATATTGTAAGTTTTATAGAGAAGTAAGTCTAATAGAGAAAAACTTGAGAATATATTTGAATTCAACTGGGAAAACTTAAATAACATTCAGTTTATTTAGTTTAGTTTTCGCTTAAAGAAGTAAATTTGTTTTTGTATACCAATGTTTTTTATGTATTTTTGGTATAGTAATATTTTTAGACTATTACAGCAAGCAATTTCATAATTGATTTCGTTTTATGTCAATATATATTTTGGAATAAAATTTACTCTTTGGATGCTTCAAAATTGAAATTTGTATGGTTCCATTATTAATTGAAATCTTTTAAATTAATATATTGAAAGTTTTCAATTCCCGTACGAATGTGTTTATTATATATTCTATAAAAATATATGTCCCATATATTTTCCAAATTGCAGAAACAATAGCAAATTCCTATATGAAACTTATATGAAAGTTTTTAGAAAATACATTAAAAAATACTTTTATATGTTCTATCTTCAATAATTATTTTCTAATTAGGCTTAAAATTAACTTATTATATAAACTTAGTTTATTTTTGTATTCCTAAATATAAAATGATTTAGCTAAGCATATCCACACCACTATTATACAGACAATAAAATTAACCAATATATGTTTATATAAGGTAAGTTCTTTTCCTAAGAAAAATATAAAAGTGACTTTATTAAAAGAAATATTTACTAGAAGTAGAAAATAGCATTAAAACTTAAAGCTAATATTACATTTTTTTTCTGATTAAGTGTTTTTATGCATACAAAATAAGTATAAAACATGGATATATATTTTTTTATTTATAGTAAGTTTTCTCATCATTAATTCCCACTGTCGTAAAAATACTAGAATAAAATTCTTACAATAACTTTCGCTGATCAATTTTTCTTGTGACTATGTTTTCTTACAGATCATTGAACAAACCACTCAATTTGAGGTATATGTTTAATGAGAAAGGAAAAAGTGTTCTGGATCTAGCTAGAATATTTCCTACAAAGTAAATGATTTAAGCATAATAGCAAAAATAAATATAGTTTTTTTTTAACATTCTGCATTTATAATTATTTAATAATCTGGAGAAAAGCAGTATCTGTAAGAATTATTTAAAAAATGAAATAATATCCATTACCATTCGGAAGATTTTTAAGCGATATACTTTACATCAGTGCACCATAGTCATTAACAAGTTTACAACAGTTTCAATTTATTTTATTTCATTTTTCTTTAAAAATGTATTAAGAATTTGTGTCTTGTAAACTTTCAAATATTTATGAGAGGAATTTATTATATTAGTTTTTTATATTTAGTGAATCTAAGTTGTCAATCATTAATGTAATAACAGTAAAATCTTTAGGGATCTTTAGGAGAGCTTCATAAACATAACTGATTGATGATTCCCCATAATATTATAATATTACCATTATATATATATATATATATATATATATATATATATATATATATATATATATATATATATATATATATATATATATATATATATATATATATATATATATATATATATATATATTACATTAATTTTGTAGTTTGGTTCAATTGTCTGACTCCTAATTTCATAGCAAAGAACTTGCCTAAGAAACTTTGAAAATTTTTAGATTACTAATTTGCATTTGAAATTTTGGTATTCATTGAAATTATATTGAAAAGTATTAAGAGAATATAGTTTTTAAAATTTTTGATTTGTGTTTAAAAGATAATATAATAGACTAAGTTATAACTTATAAAAAATTACATGAAACAAAAAAATTTTAACAATACCCTCTTTTCTTCATATGAGTCCGAATGAAATTTTTTGTTAAGTTGAAATTTGTGCTGTGTTATAATATTAACATTTTAAGGATTAAACATATCAAGTTGTTCGCATGACTTGGATTCAAATATAAACATAAAAATTTGATGGAAACTTTGCAGACAGTAAAACGAATTTAACAAAATCAATTCTTTTACAAACATTTATCAATTACTTCAAGCATAATTTATATTTTTCAGAGAAAATCGAGAATTATATTTAATAAATTTCGATAAGTGCATTATAATGTCTCGACACATAATGTAGTTAGAAATATTTAACAAACATTTGAGAATTTCATTTTCAAATTTTGCACTAGATTTAATTTGAAAGAAACATAAATTATATTTGCTATTTCAATACATAATACAGGTTAACATGAAATATATTGTTAGGGACAGAATGACACGTAACTTGAAATTTAAAGCTTGAAATACATTCATTTATGTTTAAATAATAATTCGAAATCAATTTGTACAAAATTAAATCAATAACCATGCCTTAATTCTGGCTGGTTTAATTTGTGTGATCTTATCTTAAAAAAATTGGCATCAAAGGTCTGAAATATTCACATGAAAAATTTTTAAAAAGATTTTTGAATTTTTTTATGATTTTTTAACCTATTACAGGTGATGCAAACGTATGATTTAAGAGGAAAAATGTCTAATATAACTATATATTTTATTATTGGTGAAATCATTTTCAAAATTTCTTCATGTAGATATTTAATTTTATTGAGAATTTAAGTTATTTTATAAATTTGCATATGAAAATAATAATTTTCCATTGTAAAAATAGGAGTTAATGAAGATTATATTTTTACACTTATGCAAATATGTATTTAAATTTACTACAAATTTCCATTTAAATTCACTCTGCAAAACGGAGGTGCGCACTCGAAATATTCATTTATTTTGATATTAAAAACTAGCAAATGCTTCTCACATTCGTATTCATAATTTCCAACTTTTAAATAATTGACTAAAGCACAAATAGCGTTTGTAACAGTACGTTTTTACAATTTCAACGCTCAAAATATAAATCCTTGAGAGCATAACATAAATATATACATTAAGAAGAATTCTTTATTGACAGTATAACATTTTTATAATTTTAATTAATATTATAATTTGTTGAATTATAATTTTCAACTAAATACAATTAATATATTTTTTATACCTTTCCTACAAATATTCGTATTTTTCAAAAAATGAAAAATGATAATTATATTTGATACATTTTATATCTTCCATTGAATGAATAATATTTGCCACAACTGAATTAAATTTTTACGGAAGAATTCCTTAAAAAAACACAATTTCCTTTTTAAAACATATTCCTTAAAATGTATGTTAAAATAAACAATTCTATCTCAATTATTAATTTCTTAAATTATCACTGTGATGATTATATGAAAACAGGATAGTTGAATATAAAAAAGCACTTTTTACAAGCACACACATAATTTTTCATTTTATTTAATACTTCTTTGTCTCACTAAGAATGATGTAATAGCTTAAATCCTATAAAAGCTTTTCACGATTTCATGATACATGTTATTAGTTTTAATTAATATTTTCAATGAAATGTACTCATTAGTTTGAAACATAGCTGTTCATTTATTAAAAAGAATAACTTCAAAATATTTATTTTTTAACTAAAATATCATTGAAATTATCAATCATTGTCAAAAGTAAATTTACGTATTATAAAAATTAGTTTGCATACAAAAAAAGTTAAAAAAAATAATTGCATGGTTTTCTTTAAATCTTATAGATCTTAAACTCTGTTTAAATTACTTCTTCATGAGTTAGTGAACAACCTTTAATTGAGACAATGTAATTAAAATGCGAATATCTCAGTCGGTTATAAGAAAGCAACAAATAAAACGAAATAAAAAAAATGTTGTTAATTGAAATCGAGAGGCAAATAGAAAGTACAGAAGTTCCTAATCAAAGGGTCTTAAAAATTTATTTTAATTGGTATAATTAGAATATATTTGAAATTTATTATCTGTTCATTTCAAGAAAAACAAGCACTTAAAAATACTTCATTAGTGATTGAATGATTTTGTTTATAGCTGTAGTAAAAAACAAAATTACATCATTAATTTTCCTATCAAACTTATACTTAAGAAGTACTCTGATTTTTTTCTTTCTATTTCCTCTTACTTGATACAATGTAAAATGGATTATTCATTAAGTGATATTTTTTAAAGCATATTTGATAATACTGCTTAGTTGAAATCTGTAATTTCAAAATCCTGAATTCATGACATGAGATTACACTTTACAAATTATTCAAAAGTTTTATAATTATTATAGAAAAAAATATTTTAATGCTTTTTTTGTAATCTGTTGCCAAATCATTATGCAATAGATTAACTTAAAAAAACAGTCATAAAATTGTTTTTATTGAGTATTTTAGGAGTCTAAGGATTTGCTACTTTATCAAAGGATTTAATTATGATAGAACACACATAATAGGTATTTGAAAATATTTATTAATTTAGTATAAAAATAAGTAAAATAAAATGTTTGAAACGTCCTAGACAATTTAAAGTAACCATAATGTTGTTGTTTTGTTTTGCAATTTTCATTTTTTTGTTTCTTGTGTTCTTTTCTAATGTGTTCAATTTTGAAAGCTAAATCAATAAAGATTTAAAAATTTGGAAACTAATTATTTAGAACAACATGTAATTTTCATGATTTTGGAAACTTTTTCAAACGAAAAATTATAATTAAAATATGCTTCCTTATATTAATTATTACATGAATCAATTTTTTCTCATCGCCTTCGAATCTCAGATATGTAGGAAGAACATTCATTTGCAATATATATTATATTTTACTTTCACATCGACAAAATAATTGTTTACATATAAAAAAGTTTTCTTCAACTAAGTAATTTGTACGTGCACATTAATATCCTATTAAAAACATTCATTTAATTTGGAAAATATTTAATAATAAATACATTAAAATATTCTTATATGTAAGTAAACTATTATTTTGTTATAATATCTAATATGCATCAAGCTACATGTAAATTCAGCTTAATGCTTGTATTGTTTATTCACGAACGTTTCTTGATTTCGAAAAATAAATAATCAGTCATTATGATAAAAAAATCTCTAAGTAAGTGATATATTTATTAAAAAAAATGTGTATTTAATAGAAGAATAGAAGAATACATGTTTATTTTGCCACAGTTTTTCCCAACAATACCACAGCACTATTGTCAAAAAGAGAAATTATTTAAAGTGATTTGAAGTCACAAAATGACAGAATTGTGAAATCTTTATGTGTTATTCTAAGCATTTCAGTTGACTGGTAAAATGGCCATCATTTTGTTAATGGAAAATTTATTACCTTTAACTTTATACTTGAGAATATTATAAAGCGTGCTACAGATATAAGAAACAATTTTTCCACATGGTGTATTTATGCTGATTCTGGCATCATGGCATCTAGAATGTGTAGAATGTATAGCGTCTAGAATGTAAGATATTTTACTAATTTTCGTACAAGATTTATTGCTGACATGTCATACCAGATCAATTGAACGAAGGGAGATGATTTCGCGAATTCGTTTTGCTCAAAATGTTTGATTATTCTTGTTTTGATTTCCCCCAAGTATAAATAGCCAACGCACTTTTATGTGGTCTGTGTTATTGATTTAACATAATGGTTGACTTTGGAGTACTTAAATGGCCAGTTGCTTATCATAGGAGGATTTCATTTCACGAATTCTAAATATTTAGTTTACTATCTCTTGTAAATGAACCTTTATATAAGAAATTGTATCAGAAAACTATGAAATCTGGTGACATATTGCACTTGTGAAACAATTTTCTGCTACTCGTGGACCACTGGATCTCCTAACAAGTATTAAGTACCTATGGCAAGATCTTCATATTTTTCGTACAAAAGCCATTTTTAATTCTAAACATTGAACTTTTCTACAATTAAGTTGAATAACATGAAATAGAATTTGTATTTTAATAAAATATCAGATTGTGATTAATTTCTACAGGGCAGAAAAAAGGGCGCAATGATGTTGTCTTCTGCCAGGTAGGCTGGCAATATAGGGTGCTCTGCTCCACTTTTTCTACTGTACCAATATTTGGTGAGGAGACAGACTTCCTCAATACACAAATACCATAGGTATCTGTTTATAGGTTAGGCAACCATTCACAACGCATTGATACAAGGAAAGGACAAAGATAGGGATAGAGAGAGAGAAAATACATCTATGACCAAAACGGGATTCAAGCCCAGGACTTCCCTATTCACATTCAGAGACGCTGACGATTAGAAATTGTAAAGTGGGTAAAGGCATAATATACAAAAACCTTAAATAGTTACTCAGGAAATTGAAGGGAGAAATTTGGTAAGCTTGTGTATTGATTTCCTATTACACAGGAAAGAATAATCTATTACTAACAATTTCAAACTTCATTGGTAATATGTGTGTCATGTAAGATTTGCACATATCAAATGATTACATTTCTTAGCATTCACAATTTTTTTAAATAATCATATCTTTTGAGCCACATTTTTATCTGCTTTTATTTTCTAAATACTTATTTTTTGTTTGAGGATACTACTTAGACTAAAATTTAATATTACTCACCATATATTAAGCTGTATGATATCACATTCTTTGTAAAATTATTGTTCAAATATTCTAGAAATGTATTTTTGTCCAGATAATTCTCCCTTATTTTTAAAGGCATAGCATGTGAGTATTAGTATATTCATTTGAACACCTTGCAAAAAATGGTCTCTGGATAATTTTAAAGTTTTATTTCATGTGTATCAAAATGATAGAGATATGTCCTTGCAGAGCAATTTATCATTTGTTAAATGCCGAAACATATATAAAGCTATACAATTCTTAAAAGGCAGACAAATTAAATTTATTGTAGTTTCTAAATAGTTTAGAAGCAATATTTTCCCTCGATAGCATTAAAACAAGTAATATTTAAATTATCTTCTCCTTTCTTATTATTTTACTAAATAGAAGTTGAAAAATACTGATTACGTCGCATTTTAAATGGGTACAACTATATATAGTAAAAATAAATTATTACATGAGTTTAAGAAACCTACTGATTTTTAAAAGCAAATCAGCTTAAATTTATGTATTGAAATTTTAATAATGGTAGTGTATATTTCAATAGCAAAATCATTACCTTAAATAATATCATTTTTGTGTGTTTATTATGTTCTCAATTAAATTACATATTTTACTCTAAAAAATAGGTGAATCAAGTGCGTTTATTTAGATATGTCAATATGCGGAATTTTTGCTGCGTCCACTTTTATATGTTTTCAGATTTTTTCGAAAATGCTTCTTGGTAATTTTTTTTCTGGCAATGTGCTTGTTGAATACACTGACGATCGTTGAGCAAACAACAATCGTAAAAAAAGGTAACTATTATGAAACAAAAAAAAATATTTCATCTCGTCTCTGCTGAGCCATTTACGAAAGAAAATGGGAACACCAGCCACACAATCACATCAATGTTTTTATGTAAAAAAATCAACACCTTATTTTTTTAAAGAAATATTTTAGTAAACGTTGAAATTTGTGCATTCTATTTATAGGAAAACGTTTTCAGAGTTTAAACATTATAATATAAAAATCATGTGTTTTGACTTCATAATATTCTTAAAAATAAATGTTAACTTGGCAGTTTGACTAACTTTCTTTTTGGGATAGTATAAACCATTCAAAACTGAATTAATAATTTAGTAAAAGTAGTAAACTTTATACAAGTAAAATAATAGAAATATTTCTAATATTATTAAAATTGATTTCTTGAAAATGGTTTTTATCTTGTCAACTCATAAATAATAAACAGCAGGAATTTCCCTTAAGTAAGTTACTTAATAACAGTTATACCAGGAATATGTCTGATTTCTTTATGTGCATTGTTACCATAAATACAATACCTTTCACAAAAAAAAATTTTAATTCACTGTTTGTGACAAACTTAAGGTTTGGCTAAGGCTGGTTGGGTTTAATGGCGCAAGGTCCAGATAAGGACAAGCTGCTCCAATCACAAGATGTTATACTATATATAAGTTTTTTTTCAACCAATTAAAAATATAGAATAAAAGTACATTACACAGTACATAGAAGTTAAAAAGTACATTAAAAGTCTCTATACAAACAATATAAGCATTTATAAAATTAAAAGCTTAAAATTTAAATAAAATATTAGTAAATCAAGTAAAATTCATAAATCCTATGTCTTTTAAAATGAACATTAAAGGTCTCTATACAAACAATATACACATGTATAAAATTAAAAGTTTAAAATTTAAATAAAATATTTGTATATCATATAAAATTCATAAATCCTATGTCTTTTAAAAACGCAAAGAGATTGCGATGGGGTGGTTCCCCAAGCAGGTCTTCTAATGTTAAAATATTACTGTTAAATTATCTAAAACGATGATGGTTAAAATCTGGACATACAACTAAAATATGATATACAGTGAATGGTTCATCACACTTTTCACACCATGGCTGGAGATCACTTAAGATCAAATGTTTGTGGGTGAAACGCGTGTGACCAATTCGAAGGCGAGTCAGTCTAACGTCTGCGCTTCGTGTAGATAAAACTGATAATGGAATGATGAATGAAAAGATGGAATGGAGTTTGTTATTGACTTGCAGGTTCAAGGATTCCTGCAAAAGAGAATATATAAAATGTTTGAAACCTTTTCTCATGTCCATTGTTGGTACTGAAGGCAAAATGGGAGTAGATGCAGACTTAGCGGCCGCATCAGCCTTCTCATTGCCATCTATTCCTATGTGGCTGGGTATCCAACAAAACAATATCTCAAATCCCTTGCTAGTAACAGAATCTAACAATTTGAAAATCTTAGATATAACTGGATGGCAATTAAAATTATTATTCTTCAAAGCTTCTAATACACTTCTACTGTCAGTGTACACACATATCTTATGTTCATTTTTAGTTCTCACCAGCTGAAGTGCTCGGTATATAGCCGTAGCTTCTGCGGTGAAGATAGAACAAGATTTGTGAAGACTATAGCTGTATGAGGTATCCTCAAAATAGACTCCACTGCCAACGGCTCCTGCAGTTTTGGATCCATCAGTGAATACGGGAGTGTACATGGTATACTGACAGCGATGAAATGAGTAAAGCTGTTGAAAAATAACAGTATTTGTGTCCGATTTTTTACAATTTCCAAAGGGATTCAGTACAATAATGTGAGGATCATACCAAGGAGGATGTGCGAACAAGTCTATGAACTCAACCCGGACATCACTTAGGTCTGAGAGGTATACATATGATTTAACACGAGAGAGAAAAGGTTGAATGCTTTATGGTCTAGTATTATATAATGTCTTAAGAGCAGCACTTGGAATCGTGGAACGTAAGGGATGATGAGGAGTGGACATGATTTTAATATAATAATTAAGAGACAGCTGTATCCGCTGCAAGTCTAATGGTAGCTGTTGGCATATTAAATATAGACTCTGCACGGGTGATGTACGAAATGCTCCACAGCAAATGCTTAAAGCAGAGTGGTGGACGGTGTCCAATCTTAGTAAAATGGAAGATCTTGCCGATCCATAAGCAACACAACCGTAGTCAATGCGAGATAAAACGACTGATCGATAAATACAGAGCAATGAAGTACGATCTGCACCCCAAAATGTATTCGATAACACCTTGAGGATATTGAGCGATCGCTCGCACTTCTTCCGCAGATATAAAGTATGCGGAAGGAAAGTTAACTTCTTATCGAAAATTACCCCGAGAAATTTTATCTCAGTGACCACAGGAATAGGTCTATTGTTTATGTAAAGCACAGGTTCAGGATGGAGACTAGTTTTCCTACAGAAGTGGACACAGCAACTCTTACTAGGAGATATACTAAGACCATATCGTTCACACCAAGTATTTAGATTGTTTACAGCTGTTTGTAATTGTCTCTCAATTATGTTCATGTTTGAACTCTGATATGAAATTTGTAAGTCATCAACATATAAATTACTATGTACAGAAGATGGTAACTGATGAAGAATGTTGCTGATAAAAAGGTTAAAAAGGGTTACGCTTAAAACGCAACCTTGAGGGACACCCTCAGCCTGCGTAAAAGTATTTGAAACTGTAGTTCCAACACGTACTTTAAAAAGCCTAGTGGCTAGGAAATTCTGTATAAATATTGGAAGATTACCCTTAAAACCAAGATTATGCATATTACGGAGAATGCCATAACGCAAAGTTCGATCGTATGCTTTCTCAATATCGAAGAAGATTGCAACAAGGTGATTTCTCCTCACAAAAGCATTTCGAATTTGAGATTCTAGATCTATAATATTATCTATTGTGGATCGTCCTCTTCGAAAACCGCTTTGATGATGAGGTATGCAATCATTCTTCTCTAAGACATAATTAAGTCTAGCATTGATCATGCGCTCGAAAGTGTTGCACATACAACTCGTAAGAGCTATCGGACGATAATTCAGATAATCAGATGCATCTTTGCCAGGTTTCAAAATTGGAATCACTATCGCTTCTGTCCATGATGTAGGATAAGCATGCTCAATCCAGATTCTATTAAACAATGAAAGTATGTTTAATAAAGAATCATGACTTAGATGACGGAGCATTTGATACGAGATTCCATCAGGTCCTGGGGTTTTGTCGTTTGCCTGAGATAAGGCAATCTTCAATTCTGACAATCTAAAAGCACAATTGTAAGTTGGATTTTGTCGATCATGAAAATTTAGAGGTTTCCGCTCAGCAATTCTTTTAATCCTTAGAAAAGTAGGATTATATCAATCAGAGCTGGAAACACTAGCAAAAGTTTCACCGATGATATTAGCAATATCTACCGCTGAAGAGTGTATTGCAGCTTCGGATTTTAATACAGGAATAGAATAATCCTGATAAATACCATTGGCTGCTATAACTTTCCTCCACAATTGTTTGCTTGTTGTCGATGAATTGATAGACGACACATAGCGAATCCAAGATTCTCTTTGACTCTGACGTCTAACTCTTCGAGCTAGAGCTTTGGCTCTTTTAAAAGCAACAAGATTCTCCGTAGTAGGATATCTTCGGAATATATTCCATTGCTTCCTTTGTTTCTTATAGGAGAGTTGGCACTCTTCATTCCACCAAGGTTTCCTGTGTTTATGTGGAATGATGGAATTTTTGGGTATAGCAACATCCGCAGCACGGATTATTATGTCGGTGACATATTTAACGGCATCATCGATCTCATCTGTCTTAACTCTTGTTTCACTAATCACAGCCAATTGCGTGAAAAGCTTCCAATCGGCTCGACTGTACACATAATTAGGTGGGTTTTGACGCACACTATTATTTCCAGCCTGAGACTCGATTAGAGGGAAATGATCACTATTGTAAAGGTCATTTCCGACAGCAAAATTCAGCAATGGCAGGAGTGATGGAGAACAAATAGCTAAGTCAAGAGAGTGAAACGTCCGTGTTGGTTCGTGGAAATAAGTTTTCTCGTCGGTATTCAACAGACAGAGGCAATTGTCAGATATGAAATGCTCTATCTGACGGCCGCGAGAATTTGTATCTTTACTACCCCACAGAGTATTATGGCCATTAAAATCACCGAGGAGTACAAATGGAGCTGGGAGTTGGTCAACTAAATCGTCTAGTTCCTCTGAATTTGCGACGTCTTGTGGTGGTAAATATAGGCTACATACAGTGATTAGACAGGTTATGTGTATTTTTACAGCTACAGCTTGTAGTCTAGTTCTCAGTTGAAGGGCTGTACTTGCGTATGAGTTTGATGTAAATATGCAAACTCCTCCAGATGCAGCTGCTTCACCACCTTTATCCTTTCTAAAGCATTGAAACTCACGCAGTTTTGTGATAACAGTGGGACTCAGGAATGTTTCCTGGAGAGCCACACATGCGGGGTTGTAGCGAGAGATAACAGATAACAGATTTGACGTCGTCAATACGAGAACGAAAACCTCGTCAATTCCATGAAACAAAGGAAGTCATTAATGGCAGAGGTGTTATTCACCAGCGGTGCTCATTGCTGTCTCAGATGAATCCTCCAAACTATCAGCATCAGAGGGATACAGTTTGACGGTATCTTCATCTAATGCAATCCTGGCTTTCCTCTCTGTCAAGGAAGACTTGCGAGCACCTTCCTTGGCAAGTTTTAATTTTTTTGCTTGTGATGCTATTGATTTTGCAAAAGTCAGTTTGGGCACAACGGTTGAAGATTTTTTTTCTTTTGGCTTTGGAGAAGGCTTTGGTGAAGGCTCTGAAATAGTGTCGGTTTGGATGCAGCAAGATCTAGTTACTTTCTTAATAGCAGTCGCATAGCTGATACCTGGCTGTGGTGTACGTGAATCGACAATTCGTCGAGCCTCGGGATAAGACACGTTATTTTTTATTTTAATGGTAGTAATTTCTTTTTCAAACTGCCATGCTGGGCAAGATCATGAATAAGCAGGATGGTCGCCTTTGCAGTTGACACAAACCTCTTTAGCATTGCAGGTATCACTATCGTGGCCAAGGTCAGAATAACGGGCACACGTAAGTTTACCTCTGCAAGCTATTTTTGAATGGCCAAAACGTTGGCATTGAAAGCAGCGCAGCGGGTTTGGAATATAGGGTCGTACAGAACATCTCATTTATGCAACTTTGATATGTTGAGGCAAGTCAGGAGTTGAAAATGTTAAAATCAGATGTTTAGTATTGATGGAAATACCATCTCGTTTAAGAGTTATACGTTTGACAGCACAAACTTTCTGAGATTTTAAGTTCTCGAGAATTTCATCTGTAGATGTGTATATCAGATCTGCTGCAGAAATTACTCCCTTAGAAAAGTTTAATGTCGTATGAGGCTGTACGATAACATCAACATTCCCAACTGATTTTAGCGTTTGTATGAGTATTGCTTGTCTTTCAAAAGCAATCTCAACCAATATGTCTCCAAATCGTAATCTCCGAATATTTTTAACTTCCCCTAGATGCGATGAAATACTCTTTTCAATGAGGAAAGGTGAGACAAACTGAAAAGATCCACCTTCAGTTCTTTTTACAATAAAACATTTTGCATTAAGCATAGTCAACTGTTGCTTCCACGGGAGAAAAGAATTTAAATTTTTATCCATATAGTATGTTATAAAATTCGGGGACTAGACGGCATCACCCACCACGGAGCCCTACAAGAGGATGCAGCAAATCAACTGCAACAATGCTAGTCAGTCCCTATACGCTCACGGTACATCCCTGATGTGGTCTCCACCCTTAACGAGTCACCCAGCAGATGTACCGATTGCTTGATCCATAAAGCCGATTGATGTGTTGAGGACCACAACACACCTCCCGTTTACCTGAAGCAGAGGCCAAAGCAATGTGTTGGTCTCTGGAGGCCTCAATTACCAGGATCCTCCTTTCCAGGGACACGGGTCTCCACGCACGGCAAACACGTTGGTGATTTAGTCCCCAAGAGTAGCTAATAGCAACAGAGCGGCGAAAGCTACTCAAGGGGAGCCCTCAACCTCTTACGAGGCAACCACACTGAGGGAGAAGAGGAAGAAAAAGCAGAAGAGTAGAGAAGAGAAGAAAATAAAGATGAGGACAGATCACTGGGGCACCTCGGGATTGTGACACCCGTGTTTACCTAAAGAAGGTAAACCCCCTGAGGGGAATGGCTAAGGCTAAGGTTAAGGCTAAGGCTTTGGATTTTTATAATTTTTTACGGTACATTGTAATTATTTATTCAATTATTGTTATGGTAATTTATGATATGGTTGGTTGGGTTTAATGGCGCAAGGTCCAGATAAGGAGAAGCTGCGCCAATCACAAGGTATTATACTATATTTAAGTTTTTTTTCAACCAATTAAAAATATAGTATAAAAGTACATTACACAGTACATAGAAGTTAAAATGTACATTAAAAGTCTCTATGCAAACAATATATACATGTAGAAAATTAAAAGATTAAAATTTAAATAAATTGTTTGTGAATCAGATAAAATTCATAAAACCTATGTATTTTAAAATGCATATTAAAAGTCTCTATACAAACAATATACAAATGTATAAAATTAAAAGCTTAAAATTTAAATAAAATATTTTTAAATCATATAAAATTCATTAATCCTATGTCTTTTAAAAACGCAAAGAGATTGCGATGGGGTGGTTGTCCAAGCAGGTCTTCTGATGTTAAAATATTACTGTTAAAATATCTAAAACGATGATGGTTAAAATCTGGACTTACAATTAAAATATGATATACAGTGAATGGTTCATCACACTTTTCACACCATGACTGGAGATCACTTAAGATCAAATGTTTGTGGGTAAAACGCGTGTGACCAATTCGAAGGCAAGTCAGTCTAACGTCTGCGCTTCGTGTAGATAAAACAGATAATGGAATGATAAATGAAAAGATGGAATTGAGTTTTTTATTGACTTGCAGGTTCCAGGATTCCTGCCAAAGAGAATATATAAAATGTTTGAATCCTTTTCTCACATCCATTGATGGTACTGTAGGCAAAATGGAAGTAGATGCAGATTTAGCAGCCGCATCAGCTTTCTCATTGCTATCTATTCCTATGTGGCTTGGTGTCCAATAAAACAATATCTTAAATCCCTTGCTAGTAACAGAATCTAACAATTTGAAAATCTTAGACACAACTGGATGGCAATTAAAGTTATTATTCTTCAAAGCTTCTAATACGCTCTTACTGTCAGTATATACACAGAATTTATTTTGATTTCTAGTTCTCACCAGCTGAAGTGCTCGGTATATAGCCGTAGCCTCAGCAGTGAAGATGGAACAGGATTTGTGAAGGCTATAGCTGTATGAAGTATCATCAAGATAGATTCCACTGCCAAGGGCTCTCGCAGTTTTGGATCCATCAGTGAATACGGGAGTGTACATAGTATACTGACAGCGATGAATTGAGTAAAGCTGTTGAAAAATAACAGTATTTGTGTCTGATTTTTTATACTTTCCAAAGGGTTTCAGCACAATAATGCATGGATCATACCAAGGAGGAAGTGCGAACAAGTCTATAGACTCAATCCGGACATCACTTAGGTCTGAGAGGAATAGATATGATTTAACACGAGAGAGAAAAAGTTGAATGCTTGATGGTCTAGCATTATATAATCTCTTAAGAGCAGCACTTGGAATCGTGTAACGTAAGGGATGATGAGAAGTGGACATGATTTTAGAATAATAATTAAGAGACAGCTGTATCCGCCGAAGATCTAATGGTAACTGATGGCAGACTGCATATAGACTCTGGACGGGTGATGTGCGAAAAGCACCAGAGCAAATCCTTAAAGCGGAGTGGTGGATAGTGTCCAATCTGCGTAAATTGGAAGAGCTAGTTGATACATAAGCAGCACAGCCGTAATCAATTCGAGATAAAATTATAGACTGGAAAATTCGAAGTAGTGATGTGCGATCTGCACCCCAAGATGTATTTGAAAGCACCCTGAGGATGTTAAGCAATCGCTCACACTTTTTCCGCAGATGTAAAACATGCAGAAGGAAAGTTAACTTCTTATCGAAAATAACCCCAAGGAATTTTATCTCGATGACTACTGGAATAGGTCTATTGCTGATGTGAAGAACTGGATCATGATGGAAACTAGGTTTCCTGCAAAAATGAACACAGCAACTCTTACTAGGAGATAAACTAAGGCCATTCTGCTCACACCAAGTATTTAGATTGTTTACAGCTGTTTGCAATTGTCTCTCAATTATATTCATGTTTGAACCCTGATATGAAATTTGCAAGTCATCAACATATAAATTACTATGAACTGAAGATGGTAACTGATGAAGTATGTTACTTATGAAAAGGTTAAAAAGGGTTACGCTTAAAACGCAACCTTGAGGGACACCCTCAGCTTGAGTAAAAGTATTGGAAACTGTAGTTCCAACACGTACTTTAAAAAGCCTAGTGGCTAGAAAATTCTGTATAAATATTGGAAGATTACCTATAAAACCAAGATTATGCATAGTACGGAGAATGCCATAACGCCAAGTTCGATCGTATGCTTTCTCAATATCGAAGAAGATTGCAACAAGGTGATTTCTCCTCACAAAAGCATTTCGAATTTGAGATTCTAGATCTATAATATTATCTATTGTGGATCGTCCGCTTCGAAAACCGCTTTGATGATGAGGTATGCAATCATTCTTCTCTAAGACATAATTAAGTCTAGCATTGATCATGCGCTCGAAAGTGTTGCACATACAACTCGTAAGAGCTATCGGACGATAATTCAGATGATCAGATGCATCTTTGTCAGGTTTCAAAATTGGAATCACTATCGCTTCTGTCCATGATGTAGGATAATCATGCTCAATCCAGATTCTATTAAACAATGAAAGTATGTTTAAAAAAGAATCATGACTTAGATGACGGAGCATTTGATACGAGATTCCATCAGGTCCTGGGGTTTTGTCGTTTGCCTGAGATAAGGCAATCTTCAATTCTGACAATCTAAAAGCACAATTGTAGGTTGGATTTTGTCGATCATGAAAATTTAGAGGTGTCCGCTCAGCAATTCTTTTAATCCTTAGAAAAGTAGGATTGTATGAATCAGAGCTGAAAACACCAGCAAAAGTTTCACCGATGACATTAGCAATATCTACCGCTGAGGTATTGCAGCTCCGGATTTTAATACAGGAATGGAATAATCCTGATAAATACCATTGGCTGCTTTAACTTTCCTCCACAATTGTTTGCTTGTTGTCGATGAATTGATTGACGACACATAGCGAATCCAAGATTCTCTTTGACTCTGACGTCTAACTCTTCGTGCTTGAGCTTTGGCTCTTTTAAAAGCAACAAGATTATCTGTGGTAGGGTATCTTCGAAATATATTCCATTGCTTCCTTTGTTTCTTATAGGAGAGATGGCACTCTTTATTCCACCAAGTTTTTCGGTGTTTATGTGATATGGTGGAATTTTTAGGGATAACAATATCCGCAGCTCGGTTTATTGTGTTAATGACGTATTTAACGGCATCATCGATAACATCTGTCTTAAATTTTGTCTCACTGATCACAGCCAATTGCGTGAAAAGCGTCCAATCGGCTCGACTGTACACATAATTAGGTGGATGTTGACGCACACTATTATTTCCAGCCTGAGACACGATTAGAGGGAAATGATCACTATTGTAGAGGTCATTTCCAACAGCAAAATTCAGCAATGGCAGGAGTGATGGAGAACAAATAGCTAAGTCAAGAGAGTGAAATGTCCGTGTAGATTCGTGAAAATAAGTCTTCTCGTCGGTATTCAACAGACAGAGGCAATTGTCAGATATAAATTGCTCTACGTGACGACCGCGAGAATTCGTATCATCACTACCCCACACAGGACTATGTCCGTTAAAATCACCAAGCAATAAAAATGGAGCTGCGATTTGATCCACTAATTCATTCAGTTCCTCAGCTTGAATGACATCATTCGGTGGTAAGTAGAGGCTACAAACTGTAATCAGACATGCGGTGTGAACTCTCATAGCCACAGCCCAGAGTGTTGTTCTTAACTGATGTGCTGTACTGGGATAATTGTTTGATGTAATTATACAAACTCCACCAGACACAGCAGCATCACCATCATAATCCTTTCTATGGCATTGAAACCCACGCATTTTAGTGATAACAGTGGGCTTCAGGAATGTTTCCTGGAGAGCCACACATGCGGGGTTGTAGCGAGAGATGATGGATTTTATGTCATCAATGCGAGACCGAAAACCACGACAGATCCAGGAAACAAAGGAGGTTATCAATGGAATATATTCTAACCTTTATCACTGTTGCTGATCGTCATCTCAGATGAATCTTCAGAATTGAAATCATCATCTGATGGATGCAGTTTGACGGTGTCTGCATCCAGAGAGAGAAGAGCTTTTTTTGTTGTTAAGGAAGACTTTCGAATGCCTTCCTTTGCCAATTTTAATTTCCTAGCTTTTAAGGCTTTGGATTTAGCCAAAGTTGATTTGGCGCTTACAGGTGTAGATATTTCTATTGACTTTTGCTGTGGGAGAAGGCTAACTGTAGGAGCTGAATTTGTATCTGTTTGGGTGCTGCAGGATCGAGTCACTTTTTTCGCCATAGTTGCATAACTAACACCAGGAGTGGGAGTGCGAGAACTAACTATGCGACGGGCTTCTGCATAGGAAACATTGTTTTTAATTTTGATGGTGACTATTTCCTTTTCTTTTTGCCAAACGGGACAAGATCTAGAATAAGAGGTGTGGTCACCTTTACAGTTGACGCACACTTCTTTGGCTTTGCAGGTAGTACTATCATGGTCAACTTGAGAACAGCGAGCGCAAGTAGGTTTTCCTCTGCAAGCCATTTTAGAGTGTCCATAACGTTGGTACTGAAAACATCTGAGAGGATTTGGTACATATGGTCGCACTGAACACCGCATATAAGCCACTTTGATGTATTGTGGCAAGTCTGGCGTGGCAAAAGTCAAAATAAGGTGTTTGGTATTTAATATAATACCATCCCTTTTGATTGTTATTCTTCTCACGGCGCAGACTTTTTGGCTTTTCAGGTTGTCTAAAATTTCATCAGTGGACGTATGATACAAATCCTCTGCAGAAATTACTCCCTGCACAAAATTCAGTTTCGCATGAGGCTCTACTATGATAGAAATGTCAGCTAGGGATTTCATTCTCTGTATCATCATAGCCTGTTTTTCAGATGTGGTTTCAACAAGTTAATTGCCAGTTCGTAATTTCTTAACTGATTTCATTGAACCCAGATGAGATACTAATCCCTTTTCAATAAGAAAGGGAGAAACATATTCAAAGGATACTCCAGATCTTTTAATTATGAAGAACTTAGCTTCACACATTGGCATTTGTTGCTCCCGAGGGAGTGAGGAGAAAGTTGCTTTATTCATATGGGGTAAGATAAAATTCAGGGACTAGACTGCACCACCTACCACGGAGCCCTACGAGGGGATACAGATTAACTGTACCAGTGCTAGTCAGTCCCTATACGCTCGCGGTACATCCCTGAAGTGGTCTCCACCCTTTACTAGTCACCCAGTAGATGTACCGATCGCTTGATCCATAAAGCCGATTGATGTGCTGAGGACCACAACACACCTCCCGTTTACCTGAAGCAGAGGCCAAAGCAATGTGTTGGTCTCAGGAGGCCTCAATTACCAGGATCCTCCTTTCCTGGGACACGGGTCTCCACGCACGGCAAACACGTGGGTGATTTAGTCCCCAAGAGGAGATAATAGCAACAGAGCGGCGAAAGCTACCCAAGGGGAGCCCTCAACCTCTTTCGAGGCAACCACACTGAGGGAGAAGAGGAAGAAAAAGCAGAAGAATAGAGGAGAGAGGAAAAGAAAGAAGAGGACAGATCACTAGGGTACCTCGGGATTGTGACACCCGTGTTTACCTAAAGATGGTAAACCCCCTGAGGGGAATTTATGATATGTTTTTAAGAAAAATTGGAAATCGGAAGAATTATTTTCAAATTTCGTTTTTGCATTTTTAGCTTAAGTCATTAAGTGAAAATTTAAAAAAAAAAACATTTAACTTCCTAAATAAGAATATATTTCAATAAAGTTTGTAGTATTTGGCAAAGAACTGCCAATCGAATAAGCATTTAAAATTTATTTTAGTATTTTTAAATTATTTTCAGTAAATATTTTATTTTTATTGTTCGCATGATGCAATAAAATTCTAAAAACAAATTTAGGAATAATCTCTGGAATCTATACAAATAATTGCCTCGATATGAATGTACACTGCTGGACAATTGCTAAGGACTGATAACACTATCATCCATAGCAACCACAAAATGAAAGGAAGCAAAATGTGGAAAATTAGAATAAGTGCGGGATATAGTAAGAAGAAGTATGCATTTGAAATTTTTTTCTACGTCTTTTCATCACGTGATTGCGTTCATAAGAGATTTAAAGGTTTTGACGCATGTGGACAGTTGTTGTTTAAAGTCAATGTTTTGTAGGAAAGATTTAATAGACGAATTTGAAATTTGTGGCACATCTTCCAGACATCATATAGATGATTTTATGCGTGGCCAAATTATTGGAAAGATCGAAGAAGGGCGAAAAATAACAGATGTTGCCAAGGAGTTCGACATCGCTCACAGCATTGTTTCACGGCTGTGGAAGTCATTTAAAACTACTGGAATGTGTAGTAGACGGCATGGGGGAGGTCGTGTTAGAAGACAGATACATCGTCCTATCAGCAAAAAGGAACAGGCAACCAACAGCTCAGCAGGTGTCAAATCAGTCTCTTGCTTCCTCAGGAAAGCAGATTTCCCGAAAAATTGTTGCCAGACGTTTGAGGGGAGGAGGACTATACGCCCGCAGACATGTTGTGTGTGTCCCATTGACCAGACAGCACCGTAATGCCCACTTGAAACGGTGTCGTGAGCATCGCAATTGGACTGAACAGGACTGGGAATGCGTACTATTCTCAAATGAGAGTAGTTTTCATCTGTCATCGAGTTGTAGACGCCAACTGATCTGGCGCGAGATTGGTACTGCTTATCGTCCAGGAAAGGGACTGATATCCAACATGCAGTGTCATGGTGTGTGCCGGCATCATGATCAAAGGCCGTATGCCCCTGCATGTGGTTGTGAATAGGACTATGACGGTCCACACCATTAATGAAGTCACACCAGATGTATTACGTGATGGAGCTATACCTGATAACCTAAGGTACAGACCAGGTGTTCCACTGCATATGTCTATGTGAGCCGGCATCATGATCAATAGCCGCACGCCCCTACATGGGGTTGCGAATGAGACTAAGACGGGCCAACGATACATTAATGAAGTTCTACTTCCTCATGTTCGTCTTTTGCGTGGTGATGTCGGTGATACATTTGCTTTTATGGGCGACAACGCAACATGTCATCGAACACTCGCTGTTCAGGATTGTCTAGACAACGAGGGTATTCAACAAATCATATGGCCATCACGTTCTCCAGATCTAAACCCCATTGAAAATGTGTGGGATGCTTTGAGGAGGCAAGTGGCTGGTCGAAACTATCCTCCGAAAAACAAGAACACCCTCATTCGTGCTCTCCCAGAGGAATGGGATACATTGTCTCAACAGCTGCTGGATAATGTTGTGAAAAGTAGGATACGACGTTGCATCACACTCCACGGTGGACATATCCCGTAATGATACCTTTCTTCAAGGAGCCTGCTGACTTTTAGATGCATCGTTCCATTTTTCGGTATGCAGCATCAGGTGAACGTTTTTTTTTCTTTCAGATGTTTCACAGCTTTTGTACTTTCCAGAACAATAAATATTCTTTATTCTAATGTCTGAACAGCGTGGCAACTATATTTTATCCTACTAGGCCTTTTGTCTCGCTTAATGTTATGCTCATTGCAATTTGTGATCCGTCCTTAGCAATTGTCCACCAGTGTATATCTCTGATGCAGCTTTGTTCCATTGTCATATCGTCTTAAATGATCTCCAAATCTTCTTCTTTATTTAAAAAAATCCAAGAATCTTAAATATAGATTGAAATGCTTAACTTATTCTTGTGTTTCGCCATTAATAGATATTGATCATTTAATAATAAAACTTTTGCTATAAATAAAATAATGTGAAATATACACCAAATATGTCAATGTGAATTACAGTATTCACTTTTTTCATTTAAATCAGATTATACAATAATTATTTGCTTAAAATGTTTCAAATTGATTACTTTAAAAGATTTTCCAAAAGTTAAATACTAGAAGAATTAAATCAATAAATGAATAAATAAAAATAATCAATCATTTAGGAGTTACTTTTTTGAGGGACTTAAAATTTACAAGTTAATCTAGTGTAATATTTATTTTAATTTCATCGACATTATAATCATTAACTATCAGATTTAATGAAAAAGTTATTTCTTAAATTGTTGAATTAATATTTTTAAAAATATTTTATTCATCACTATCAAATTTTGAAAATTTGATAATGTATTTGTTCAGATTAGTTGAGAATTTCTAGGAACATTATTGGAATAATATTCCTATAACATAATTATAAATATGAACGTTTTAATTATGTTGTAAAATATATTTTGTTCATATTTTTTAGAGTTTATATTAATTTTCTCTTTTAAACTTCTTTTAAATAAGTTGTGGTTATCTTCAATTCTAATTTTGTTCATTAATTTGATTTATTTATAATACATTTATAATAGAAACTACATGTACATATGGAATATGTCTAGTTTTTACATACTACTTTGTTCTTAGGTGACAACTTATTTATTATTTTCTTAATAATTTATTCCTTTCACGTATCTTACACATCACATTTGAAATTCCCAAGGGAAAATTTGAGACATTTATAAAATAAGTGTCTCAAATTGTTGCATTTGATATTTCCTTTCCTTGTTATTCTGTTCAAACGATAAGCTTTCCATAAAAAAAACATTTTTATAGTCATATCAGTCTTAAAAGGACACTTTTGCAGAGGATATTTCATATATAAATGAATTCCAAAAATTATGATAAGTTATCATTGCTTGATACTACTAATGAATTTAAAGGGGAAAAATATTAATCGCAT
Organism: Latrodectus hesperus; assembly: GCA_037975125.1. Classification (NCBI taxonomy): domain Eukaryota; kingdom Metazoa; phylum Arthropoda; class Arachnida; order Araneae; family Theridiidae; genus Latrodectus; species Latrodectus hesperus. Next base: position 23,365,347 of record CM075855.1, on the reverse strand, counting down.
TTCTCGCACTATATTTTTATGCCTTTGTCTATAATTAAAACAGTATTTAGTTTTGATAAATCATAATTTTAATATAATGCATTTTTATCACTACATAATAAATGTATAAGAAACTTCAAAATTATAATAAATTATGTTAGTATATAAATGAAAGGAAGTAGTGGAGCCTTTTTTAAATGTTTTAATACTTCTTCTTATTTATAAAAAAAGGATTTAACAAATTGACTGTTTGGAAGTTTGAAATCTATAGATTTATAAATTTTTGAATCTAATACAATACTGCATAACAACACATTGAACATAATGTGTATTAACATTAAATTAAAAAGGAATTAAGACTAAAATCTTAAAAAAGGTCTGGCTCGCAACATTTCATTTTGTGAATGAATCGTTGTAACACATCATAAAAGTTTTTGCTTGAATTAAGAAATGTTTGTATGACATGATGCATGTCTTTCAAATATAGTTTTAAAATTAAAAAATACTGAAATATATGTATATATATATATTTATATAAATCGAACTATTCAAACGAATTATATAAAACTTATATGATTTAAAATTGAATGATCACTACTGTTATTGTGCAATTGTTGTCCAAAACAAATTAAACTTTTAAATGATATTTTCAGCCAAAACTATCACTAGCAGTAATAAGTAATTTTATAAATAGATTTCCTTTTCAGACTTTCAACAGAAGCAGTTTATGTCGATGTTTATTCAGTTCTATATTCATACTTAAATTCATATACAAATCTAAAAATATTGAGATGCATGCCTAGTAAAATAAAATATTCATGCAAAGATCCTAAGTTATGCAATAATTAATTTACTTTAATGATGAATATCATGACTATATTATATTATATATTTGTCAGATAAAATTTACTGATGTCTTCGTAAAAAAATTTATTTACTAATATTTTACTCATAACATGAAATTCGACTATTAAATATTACTAAGTTTATAGAAATATCTTATTTCTTATAGTTAACATTGTAGTTAATTTGAAGCCAAAAATAATTCAATTACAATAATTTTGTTCTGCCAGATATATTTTTAGTGAAAGTAGTTTAAATTCACTTTATTTTATAACATGTATCTCTAAGCAGAAATATAATTCTAAAATATAAACTGCATAAACTTTTTGAATGCATTTCAATGAAAAAAGAGTTATTAATCTCCTTTGAATAAATACAAATGTTATGCGTTATAAATAATAACAAACGTACTTATTCATAATAATATTTGCTTAAATTTACAGTAATGGCGTTAAATTTTCTTTCTTTGAAATACATTAAATTCGAGAGTTTCAATTTTGGATATCAAAAAGTGAAATAAACTATAAAAAAAGAGAAATCATGAGTTTTATACATAAAATTAAAATAAATAAATAAATAAAAAACCCAAATACATATTGTGAATGACATTATACATGCAAGAACAAAACAATGTATGAAGAATAAATGCAGTTACAATTCAAAGAAAAATAATTCTTGTAGGTTTATGAAAGATTGAAACTAATTATAAATTTATTAATTGTTAAGAAAAAAGTGCAAAATTATTATTTCAAATAAAATAGGGAGAGAAATATTAAAAACTATCCTCAAATAATAAATTTAAATATAAATATTATTAGGGAATACGAAGCTTTATAACGATTTTTCTTATACAGGAAATATGTTGAAAGTATTTTGAAAAAATGTGTATGAATTTATAAAATATGAGACAGATAAATTTGGCTTACATACGATTTCTTTATTTCAGATAAACTAAATATATGAAACATAAATATATATATTTTATTTAGAATTTGTTTTTCAAGCAATTCTTGACTGAAAATAAATGTTATATTTCAACATTCAGGGATACAATTTTAACTCCCAATAGATTTTATTTCTGTACTATTCTAGAAATTTATAAAGTATAACACATATTGGATTTTCTTCAAATATTTTGTATAATAAATTATCAATCAAAAATGGCAAGAATTTTATTTTGTATTCTCGAGCTATATATCTTTCTCAAAATTACAATAGTGTAATTTATTATATTTTTTATCCTACTATCGTCCTCAGCAACTCTGTAATTAACCAACGAGCAGCCCAATAAAAAATGAGCAAGTGTAAAAACAAGAATAAAGTCCATTAGTATCCTCAAAAGAGTTGTCACTCATAAACTTTGAAACTTGAGGTCTTGAGATGAGAGGCATCCATATCACCATGATTACACAAGGTACAACGAGCAGAGTCCATTAGACCTTTTCGATGCAAATGCCTTTGCAGATAGTCATGTCCAGTTGTCCCCCGGAAACAAGCGACCCCAACAGCTCGTGGTAAGGAGTCAGGGATTTTGTTGTTCCCATCAAGTAGAGTTTTCCATTGCCTGTCCATAGCTACATCAGAATTAAGGGAAACTCTGTAATCCTTTATTTTATCGACGATTACTTTTGATGCTACAAAAATGGCAAAGGGGCGTGCGACTGGATCATAAGGGAACCAACTTTCGCACGTCTCTTTGCTTGCTCATTTCCTAAAACATCGCAGTGGCTCAGGATCAATTGAAGAGCAACGCGGTCCTTGATTTCAATGAGTTCGTATAACTTCATTCTACAAGAGTGGATTAATTTAATTGTAAAATCGTCCGGAGATTATTTTAATTATATATAGGAATATAATATAAAAATACTGAAAAAGAATTAGATAAATAATAACGATCAATATTTATAATGAAAACACTAAAGAAAGCGGAGTAAATATTAAATCATAATTAGATTTAGATGTGGTACGTGCCATTATAATAAAATTTACAATAAAATGATCCGTCTCGATAAATTGTATTGGTTTATATATATTCTTGTAAATTCTCCATATAAAAAACATCGATTCGTTTTTAATGTTAAGAATCTCATATTATCTATATGATACTTAAGCTTCATGCATGAACTTTTATTATATCCGAAATTCTAACAAGACTGAATTAAATTCGATATTCTTGCAAAATTGCATTAATACCATTATTTTAAGTTGCAATTCGTTTTTAAATAAGCTTTCAAATGATTCAATTTTTCTACTTGAGGAATAAAATATAAAGAACATGTGAATTATCTTGAAATATTTCAATTTTGAGAAAAAGATTTAAAAGGAAATTTAAAATGTTTCATGAAAGACTTTATATTTTTCTTTTGCTTTTTGTGAAAAAAATATTAATGCATTCATTTATGATTATTCTAGAAATGGTAAAACGGATAAATGTCAAAAATTATTTCTTTAAGTGATATGAAATATGAGAGCAATATACATTTTATATTTATTCATTGAAAGAAACAAAAATATATTTAAAATATGAAATGATCGTACATTTTTGTGGATATGAAGAATAGATTTTATTTCAATTATTAACAAAAATGAAATTTTAAATAATATAATAACCATTACAGGGTTTATAGCTTTTGATGTTTATATGCAAATCTTACAGCATTAAGGCGAAATAAGAGACATTTTTCGTTTTTTTGATTTTAATATTCAATTATATTTTATATTTCAGAGTTTTTAAAGTAAATACAACAAGGAAAAATAATATCAATGTTTTCCGTGGGATTCAATTTAGGCAACTAAATTAATCTCTCTCTCTTTCTCCATGCCTACAATCTCTTTACTCTTTAAATAGAAGCCTGCAATGACAATTCTATATAAAAGCACATTCTAATATACTCACAATTTACATCTCAACCAACACTTATATCTAACATTATGCTTATCATTTCATTAGTAATGCGGTATAGTTAACATAGAAAACTACCCAAGTTCTTCATGTTGATGTGACACACACATCACAGACAAATATCATCACAAACTAGGAACTAATCATTAAGAATATTTTCCAATTTTTTAGAAATTCGTCATTCATTCATTCATCAATAGAATTTTATGTAAATTGTGAAAACATCATTAACTCAATCGTATACACCCAAATTGATTTGTTTTCAAAACATCTTTAACTGTAGACCTTTTGTGAAAAGAAGAATACAATTCCTTTCTATTATAATTTATTAAATACAAAATTACAACTTGGTTCTATTAATATATATAATTTTCTTCTTGAATTAATAAAAATTAGTTATTTATAAACTTCTGGTACAATTTGTGCTGTAGATTAAAATTCACCTATATAACACTTGTTACAAACGCAATTTATAGACATTCCAAGAGCATAGTAATGTTGATAAGACCAGTCAAAATAATCATGGATAAGTCTGTAATTTGTTTGATTGACCTAAATTACATAAATATTTTGGAACAATAAAAGTTAAAGAAAGAAATAACATTAATTTTTCATTAAAAATCAATCACTTGTAACTAATTTCCTCATTTAATGAATTTGAGAGCACATCAATACACAAAATAACTTTAAATAAGTTTACAAAATATTTAATAATTCACTTTAATATCAAATTGCCCAGTTTTTTGGATATTCTATTTACAGTTACAGACAGCAGTTAAAATTTTGTATAATATTGGATTATTATACAAATGCCTTTCTTGACACAAAGCCATACATCTATTACATGACTCATTTGTGTAATTTTCTCTAGATCTGTATGAATTTTAATTTTGGTTCCTGAAAATGAGTGTTCTGTTTTGCTCACTTAGTTTTCAGAAATAAGATTATACACTCTTAAAAAAATCGAGTCACTTTTCACTACTCGATGAGCGACGGATATTTTGTACTCCATAAAGATATAAAATGAATCCTTTTGTACTTAATTGGGGAGAGAAGTTCCCTTTCAAACACTCCATTATCAGTTCAATGCAATTTTTACTCTTTTTATGACGTGTTTATGGCACAAAGCAAATGTGAAGTGCTTTGATTGGTTTAAATCATCACGTGGCTCTGTGCTTTCGGTTTAGTTTCGCTAAAAATGGAGGAATTTAAAACTTCATTTTGTAAAAGCGATCTATTAGAATATTTAGAATAAATAATTGGACAAGAAGGAGCGCAGAAACATTACTGTAAGTCTTTATTTCTTATAATTAACTGAATGACTAAATCAAATCTTCATATTTGTGAGTTTTCACCATTATATAAACTTCGAAAGTGTGAATGAATGCCTTCAGCCGAAATCATAGTCATTTAATTTTTATAATATTTGAAATTTCTGATTAAATGATAATGTTTAATATTATAAAACATGTTTCGAAATTTTAATTTTTATTTAAAATAGTGTTTTCAGCTAAAATTTAATTTATTATATATTAGTAGAAAATTATAATGAAAGCATTATTAAATTCTTTTACTTTCTATAAACTTCGTGAATATGTTTATTATTTTTTTCGTTGATTTAAATAACCGTTTTATATTATAAAAATATTATTTCATATAGTTTATTGTATTGAATAGAAAGTGCGATTAATACCAAATACAACATTTTACCTATGAATTAGAATAAAATTTTACATAAATAAAATTCAAAGACTTTTAATTTCAATGTTAATACAAAAGAAAGCAAATATTACTCTAAAGAATATTACTTAACAGTGTGTATTTTATTTATTAAAATTTCACTGACAATTATTGATTTGATTGTTACTAAGTGTAAGTATTCGTAGATAAAACAAAAAGGAATTATATGTATCGAAATCTACTATTAATTTGTTTAATATTTTTAAATTTGCAACTAACAATTTGTGGATGAAAATATAATTTATATTCGGATTTTTTGGTTTTCATTGTCATCATCGAAGGAAAAAAATTAAAAACATAATTAGCATTAGCAAATCTTAAACATGTAGTTATTTTGAAGATGACGAAATGCAATGTAAGAAAAAATGGCTGCTCAGGTGTATTCTGCATAATGTGCAATCAAAATAATTTTTAGGAGACTGAGCAAATGTTAACTATTGTCATTACTACAAATATTAATTTCATTTTCCTTGTAAAATGGATTTAAAAGTTTGAAGCAATATTCTATGTTTAGGTAAGAATGTGGTAACTTAATTGAAAATTCCAATCAACATTTTCAGTTAAAATTTCTTATTAAATCTTTTTGGTTTTTAAAGTTGATTTTAAGATAATGAAGGGTAACTATTCATTCAATTATACATTAAATTAATATAACTTGGTTATTAGCTTGAGTAATTTTAATAATGATTTTAAATCTATTTTGAAATAAAGTTTTGTTTGTTTTTACTGCTAAAACTAAATCCTAAATAACTTTATAGTAAATTTAAAATTCATTTAAATTTTTGTAAATTTTTAATTTGAATTCAATAGTTTAAAAAATAAATATCCATTACTTTTAATTCACACGACCCTAACTAGTTTTTACATGTATGATATTATTGAGTAAACACTTAAGTGTATATGTATGTATTTTTCTTTTCACATAAAATGATTACTATTTGAAATGCCTAACGAAATTCATCGAGAAAATGTATTTGAACTTATCATTAAAATTTTTAAAACAAAATACCATTTTGTGATGAAAAATAGACCATTTATTGCTATATTCTATAACAGAATTTATTTATCTAAACATCCAAAATTAGCTGCATTCAGTGAAAATATGATATTATAAAACCTGTATTTTTTGCATATTTGAAGGCGAATTTTCAAATATTCATGAAAGTACTAAACTTTTATATCAACATTATTTTCTAACAATGCCACAATGACCTAAGCACATCAAAATTTACAATTCCTGACATAATTTGTTTTATCTCTATATTTAATGGTAGAACATGAAATATGCGTGTGTGTCTTTTGTATTTTATTATATTGTAATTTTCTATCTTGTAATTTTAAAAAATATTTTACTTGTAAGAAGTATTTGAATATTAGTAAATGTGGTACAATATCATAGTTTAAATTTTTTTTGTTGTAATTTATAAAAAAAAATAAATTCTAGTTTCACCTGTTTTTCAGTTATGATTGATTGATTAAAAATGTATTAACATTGGAAATAAATTTATGTATCCATGTACATATATATTTTTATTTAACGCTTAACAATTCAAAGAGGAAACAGTTTTTGTAGTGCAGCGTCGCTCAGCAGTGCTCCAAATCCATAAAAATCGTACCAGAACATCCTCCGGATGCAAATATATGGAAAAAAATCCTCTAAAAATTTAAAATGATTAAAAAGGAATTTTATTGAAAAAATGAGCATGGAGCAGAATGACAGAGATGGCCGATACATCCATGAGACAGATCGCTAGCAAGAAACATTTTAGTAGGGGATATGATCTCCCCTGACTGCTGTGCAGGATTGACACCGTCCGTCCTTACTGAATATAAGGTTGTCAATAAGTTGTTGAGGTACTGCTGACCATTCTTCTTGTAGCACCAATCGCAGCTCAGGAATAGTTACTGGTGGTTGGTGACGTGCTGCCAAGCGTTTTCCTCGAAAGTCCCATACGTGTTCGATGGGATTTAGATGCGGGGACCTTGCCGGCCAATCCATGCGTTCAATATCCTCATATTCCAACAGCTCTTCGACACCCTCTGTACGATGAGGTGGTGCATTGTCGTCCATGAAGAGGAACTGGGGACCCATAGTACCTCTAAAAAGACGCACATAAGGATGGAGAATATCATTACAATAACGGGACCCTTTGACTGAACCTCCTTGGGCGACATGGAGGTCAGTAAGGGTATCAAGCATGATGCCTCCCCAAACGAGAAAACCGCGACCTCGAAACCGGTCTTTCTCGACGATGTTGGAGGGGTTATTGCGTGTTCCCCGCTCTCTCCAAAATCTGTAGTCAAACTAAATCTGCTCTCGTATGTAAAGAGTACTCGACCTCATTGCTGATCCATCCAGTTCTGGTTTTCCCGGCAGCACTCATAACACCTTCTCTGATGGGCAGACGTTAATGGTACACAACGTATGGTCGTCGTGCGAATAGGCCACCGTTGTGCAGTCTCCTGGCGACTGTAAATCGTGATATCGGTCATCCAGTCGCCTGTTCGAGATGTCTTGCGATTTCTCCAGTCATCTGCCACCTGTTCCTCCCTGTCTGTAGGATCATATACCGGTCGTCGACTGCAGTGGTTGCTCGTGGACGACCACTGCTGAATCTGCAGACAGCTGTTCCTGTAGTTTGAAATGCTCTCCAGATTCGTGAAACGATTCGCGCGATTCCAGTGTCCGCAGCCACACTTATCACACTTCGAACTTCCTCAATCTTCCCAATGATTCGACCTCGCGTAAGGTCATCTAGATGTCGTCTACGAGGTTGCCTGTTCATTATTTCACACTGATTGAGCAGCTCTACGTCGTTTAAACTGATATACGCCGTAACAACGCTTTCATAGAAACACTGAGCGTACACTGCCAGCCTGCTTTATACCCTTTTACGTCATGTTTCGTAATTTGAGTAGGCCCTTGCGTATCTGACCGTATCTGATAGATCTTCAGATTGATCTTTCGGTCCGATCTACCTGTTTGTTCCGCTGCTATGCTAATTTTTCCATTTCTTCCTTAATTTTTGCACACCAGTGTATATATATGCACATATTTTCTATTTCATAATAACGTAATATTGATTTCAAAAATTGAAAGCTTTCTCAATTGAAGAGAGCAAAACAATATTTTTTTAATTTAAATATTTATTTCTGTGGGTTACAGAAATAACTTTAAAAAATTTCGTATCTATTTACGTAATATTTTTACTATGTATGAATAGATTTTCTCTTAGCACTAAATATATAAGAATAATTACTATAAAAATATGAAATATTTTCTGATTATTTATTTTGAACTATATGAAGTATGTCTTGATAAATTTGTGTTATTTGTCTTAAAAACTGTAAACAAGGAAGTATTTTGCTTATTGTAGTTTTAAATGCTCTTATTTTAAGATTTTGGTAAAGGAATCAAAAATAATAACGCATATCACTTATGATAATTTGTACAAATTATTATGAGTTACATTTTCTTACATTGATTCTTTTATTCAGAAATAGAATTACAGTCTTTTTTAATGTTTTTCTTCTAATTATATTAATATAGTTTATAGTAAACTTAAATAGAATAAGAAAATTTGTATCATAAAATTTCTCATTATTTTAGGAAAAAATTCAAATAATTTATTTTAATTAATGAGTTCAATTTTACATGAAAGTTTGGGTTGAGTTATAAAAATTAAATTGCAATTATAAGTTTAAGCAGCTCTGAATTTACTAAATGAAGAAAATATATAAGTTTTTGTATTAATTATTTTGAATCCACTACGAAAGCGTAATTGAGAAAACCATTATGCATTGGAATGACACTTATAAAAACGAATCAGGGTTGGGTTCACACACACATAATAATGTGTAAAGAAAAATTTTAAATTAATAATACTAAATCTGTAAAATAAAATCACAAATGAAATCAAACAAACATAAATTTTTTTTAAAAACTGTAAAAAAAATATCATCCTTCAATGGATTTCCAAGCATACTGTTACAGCGTGTAATAAAAATGCTAACTTTCTAACAAAAATTGGAACCACTTTGCCACAAGAAATATTACTTACGATCTACCGACAATTATAGAATCGTAATTTTGATTACTTATTGAAAACTTTTTTCTATTACGTTTCAATTGTTCATAATTCTTTTTAAATTATTTTCTTGTTTCTTTTTTGTTGCATTGTATTTTCTGCATTCTTGTGAAGCGATAAATTGTCTTATTTATAGGGTTGATTTTCTAAATAAAATCATGTGAAAGATATAAATTCCATTGTATTTATGTCGATGCAGCCTTAACTATTGACTAACTTTAGAAGATATAAAATATATGACTCATGTGTTTTTATGTAGATAATGATGTAAAATGGTATTTTTGAATACTTTCTCATTATAAGTAATCAAGATTTATATTTTAATTTAACATTTCGTGACAAATTACACTAGCTATTGCAGATCGGAACTTATGAAATGACTTGCATGAAAATCGTCCCATAGCTGACGATTGCATTTAAGAATATTTCGAAATATTAATTTCAAATTACTATTATTTCAAATTACGAGTTGTACGTATGCCGCCGATAATGATGTTATATTAAAGACATTTTTCAATTTAAATTTTATTAAAGTTCAACGATTGTATTCCTGTACGGGTAATCAGTGAATTCAAAATTTGTGACATATTACATTAAAAATTGTAAATTATATCAAAAGCCTGTATTCGATTCATATAGATAATTTGACTCTTAAAAATGCTTTTTTTATCTTTGAATGATGACAGTGAATATTATGACTTAACATCAGAAGTGTTAATATGTGTATTAAATTACTCTTATGTTAATTATTTTTGCAATTTATGATTTTTAAAAATATATTCAAATTTTTAATGTAAAATACATACAATGAATTTATAACAATACTCTTATAACTTTTTGACAAAAAAGGATTAGAGATTATTCCATAAAATCTAAATCGCGTAAATTACAAAAGTGTATTGATTTTTATATTGGTTACTGTTTTATTTCTACTCTTATGTTCAAAACTGGTTAAGAAGCAATTTTGTGTCAAATATCTGAACTCTGTTGAAATTCCATTATCGTTCTCATAGAAAGAAAGATACATTATTTGATTTTTATTTAATTGATTTTTTTCTACTTAATACATTTTCCATTTATCCGGTAATGCATCTTATGAAATATATTAACTCCATGAATCAATTTAGAAAGATATTCACTATTTGATAAAAAGCCGATATTCTGTTTTGAACAATAATAAATTTCAAATTAAATATGGTTAACATGACATAAATTTATGAATTGATTTTTGTGAAGTTTGTATCTAATTATATGTATCGAGAATTTTGTCCGCCAATTTAAAAACGATAGAAAAATAAAAAACAAAATACTCACATAATAATTAAAGTCTGTTTTTTTTTAAATGAAAAGACATAATTCAAAAAAATAAAAAGTGAAAGATGCTTTTTTTTCTAGATTAAAGAGAAATTTTTTTCAAGAAAATGAGTTATTTGGTTA
>CM075855.1:23179232-23353858 GCA_037975125.1 Latrodectus hesperus | reverse complement strand
TGTAAAATAGAATAACTAAATATAAATATCTTTAATACAGTTGAGTATTTAAACTTTAAATGAGCACTTCAAAGATTAAACTAGAATAAAATCAATAAACATGGTTCTAAAATTCAGTTGATACTCAATTACTTAAATTATTTTTTGTCTTAGACCTCCATTTTAAATTTAAAGGCAAGTAATTGGAGTAAAATTTACTTTAAAAAATCAATTGTTATTTTAACATGTTTAATTTAGTTTATATATTAATTGGCAATAAATTACTTACTAAATGAATATTTATTAAATATTAATAATATTTAAATCATATAAAAATTGTTTTTCAACCATTTTTATGCTTAAAACTCTTCTTAAAAACATATCAACTCCCTGATTATTCATAACGATATATAGTTTATGGGTATTTGAAATCTTAAATGTTTCTCTGCATCCCAATCAAACAATATGTACATATATGTTTAATTTTTTATTATTGAATGAATAAAAATAATAATTTTCTTATGAAATTGGAATTATGACATCGATACGAAAATATTTAGATTTAAGTAAGTGCATTGTTCTTTAAATTTTTGATTTCATTTATATAAATAACATGCTCAGAAGTATATTTTTATATTAATTCATAATTTATTAAAAAATATTCGCTAAATATATATAAAAACATAGTGTTAAATAATATAAATAAATAAAAAAATAAAATTAATGATTTCCGACTAACATAATTGCTCTTTAAATCAATTGGCACAGATTCCGTAAAATCCAGGATGTAAAATTCCGAATTTGTTTGGCGATAAAAGAATGTTGTCAAGATACATTGTGACGTAAATACTAGGGTTGTCAAAATAAAATTTTTTGCATAATTCTTATTGGTCTTCTTATCAATGGCGTAGTAAAATCCAGGTTGCCAGATGAATAAAATCCGGCAAAAAAATCACCAAACTCAAAATTTGGCATTTTGGATTATTCGGCATCCGTGCGGAACAATTTTACTGAAATTATATGCAGATAATATATTAATTGCATTTTTCACAAAAATTTTAACTTAGATAAATAAATTGTTTATCTAAGCATTTTTTACAGGATTTTAATTTTGAATTTTATCGTGAACTAAGTTATCCCGTGGAAGAATCATATTGTGATTTTAAAGATGCTCACAAATATAATGTGGTTAAATACATGGAATCTGTTCTTAAAAACATTGCTTTTTGCTCTTAGTACTCATTTCATACCTTCCTTAGTTTGTAACTTTGGATATAAATATAATTTTTCATTAATAAGAAATTCACTTTTCAAAATTAAGAACATTTAGAAAGATTTTCTTTGAAAAGATGTATATTATATATTTTAGTTTTATTATTACCATAAAAATTTTCCTTGTTACAATTGTTTTTATCTTCACAGACAATTTCTGACAATGTTAATGTTTTTAAAGCTTATTAAAGATGGTGCATTATATTAATCAAATTAAAATTCACATTTGTTTATAAAAAAGTTAGATATTTTATATATTTTATTTCGCTGAAATGAAACGCAAAATTATACATAATTGTTAAGGACATTAATGTGTCAAATAGACTAAAAATATTTTAATGGCAAAATTTCATATTTTATGTGTGTGTGTGAGTATAAAATATAGTTCACTATTTCCCCTTAACATAAGATAATAATGTTTACCATCCACATTCTAAGCGAACTGTATGATGAATAAAAGTGGAATAAATTGTCTTATAATTTTTTTGAAATTCTTTTAAGGAGTATAAAAGTATCCTGTGCTTTTTAAAATGCTTTGATGCCAAAAACTAAACTAAGAATAAATTTACTTACAATTAAACTGCCAATAAAAATATTTTCCAGAAAGTGTCTCATTAGATTTATTTTCATGAGTAATATATTCTTGATGAAATATTACAAACCATGTAATATTTTACTAAGTAAACTATTAATCTTTTTAACACAGACATTTTGCAAACAAACCTGTGATTTTGTATTTTTAAAAAACAAAATGGTTTCTATCAAAATGTTTGTTTAACTTTAATGCTTTTTTTAAAGTATTTCTCTCTATATTCAAAACAATTATTTTAATTGTTATGTAGATTCTAAGCGTATTATATAATAATTACGTCAGCTGTTACAGTTTTCATAAATTAAGGAAAATATTGAAGACAGTCATATTTTCAAAAGAAGCGTTTACAAGAGTATAATTTCTATTAGAAAAAGTACTGTGGAATATAAAATAGTATTGCCTTCATTGCGTTATATCACAGTAAGAAATCCTCAGAATAAAAATCTATGATTTAGAAAATGAGTTACGATAATAATGATGAAATAAAAATTATGTAATAAGAAAACTTATTAGAATAGTATTCAGTCACCATAAATCAAACATTTTTTTCTGCTCTTCTAATAGAGAAATATGAAAAAGTGGATTCAGCTTTTATTTCTACTTAAAAAAACTTAGTTTTCATTATTTTTTTAATAAATTATAAAATTTAAAAGAACCCAAGTTTCTAAATTTTGTATTAAGAAATCGAGATGCAAAAGCAATTCGTCTAAGTTTTCATTCATTATAATATTAATAATGTTTTTAGTGTTTACGTATTTTAGAAGATTCCATAAGAAGAATGCAGTGAGAATAATATATTCAATCTGGTAAAATGATTACCACTTATTACTGATAAGATTTTTTGATGCAGGAAATATCACATTTCCACTCGAATGAGATTCAATCATGTCATCAACACAAACGAGTTCAAAACAAAGATAGCTTGAGGTAGGAAACTAGTGATCCAATGGAGCATGTCGATTTGTTGCGAAATAAAGTCACAAATAATAAGTTCTTCAGCTGCAAGGGTAGTATGAATCTCATAAATTACTGATTTGATTTTTATGACTATGTATGAAGCAAGTAATATTTAATAACTTAAGGCTTAATGAAATTATATATATATATATATATATATATATATATATATATATATATATATATATATATATATATATATATATATATATATATATATGTATGTATGTATGTATGTATGTATATGAATATATGTATAATCAACTAAAGTTAACAATGTATTTCCCATTTCTCAAAATTATAAATGTCAATAATACATAGCATTCAATTTCACTAAATTATTAGTGGCTTTTGAGTTATTTTACAGAAATATTGACAGGCAAAATTAGAGTAATAACATCAAAACACAAAAAAGTACTGTTGGTTGAACTCGGTTCATTTCTCAAAATTCAAGAATCGCATTTTTCTATTTATTTCCAAGACACTTTTGACCACTTGCGAATTCAATGCACATTTGATATGCATCATTATTATTTTATACAAACTAAATGAAGTCAATGTAAATGTTATGCTTTCAGGAATTTAAGGAAAAGTTATTCTACGAATAAATATTTTTAAAGGACATATTCAACAGCATATTAAAATCATACATCCTTTTTTATTTGATTTTTGTGCATATTCTTGATTTAGGTGTGTTTTACTCTCTCATTGTTTATTCTTGATTTAGCTATTTGGAAATATTTCTGATATAGCTGAGTTTGTGAACTGCTCGTGTGCCTCCGTGGTAAAAGTATACTGCACAAGAAAATGGGACTGTGTACAAAATCAGAGACATGATAAATTTGGTGCACCACTGGCCACAGAAGATAGAAGTTGAGCAGACGTTGTTGAATCTTGGCCTTTGAATCAGACTCCTGTTACATGAACCTGTGTCGATTGCTGTTCATCTGTCCACGGCGGCAAGTATTTTCGGTCGAGTAAACCAATTGGATATCCACTGAATAAAGGTAGGCAACGTTTTTCAATAACATTTTCTGATTCATCGGGCAGATGGATGTTGATGTATACACGATGTGAAACCTCTGAGTGCAACCATCCCCGGAATGGTCCAGGCTGGAAGAGGGATCACAATGATTTGGGGAATGCTTTCCTGGTATTCTTTAGGTTCACTCATTATTGCATAAGGCATGATGGATCAACACAAGTAGCATGTGTTCTTGCGCATTATGTCTTCATCTCTATGTACCATCGTTTTTCTTCAGGATGATGGTATCTACCTGAAGGACAATGTGAACTATCCTACAGCTGGAAATCTACACGCATAGTTCAAAGAGGACCAGAGTGAGTTTCGTTTGGACAGCAAACTCACCTAATTTTAAATAAACTGAAAATCTATGGGGTAACTCGATCGTTTTGTTTGCCGCATGGATCATCACCGGCGTAATCTTGCACAGTGGGCTACGGCACTGTACTCGGAATGGCTCAATATTCCAATGAACACCAGTAGGAACCTATTTGACTCTCTTCCTATAGGTATCACAGCGGTCCAAATCAGCTTTTGAAAGATGATCACATTGAGGTAACGAACTGTTTATACTTGTATGTTAAGAAAAAATCTTAATTCACATATGAAAAATAAAAATGCTTGAAATGCGTATTTCTCTATTTAAATTAACCAACACATATAAAATTTTAAGTTCATAGATTTTTTTAAATTGAGTCTTTTATAGAATTTTGAATTGTGCTATTGTAATAAATTTTCTAAATGATAAATAAGAAATAACACACACACACTCACACATATAATATATATACATCTATCTATCTATCTATCTATCTATATATATCTATATCTATATATATATATATATATATATATATATATATATATATATATATATATATATATATATATATATATATATATATATGTATATATATATATATATATATATATATATATATATATATATATATATATATATATATATATATATATATATATATATATATATATACATATATATATATATATAGATAGATAGATAGATAGATATAGATATAGATATAAATACACATAATTAATAATACATTTTTATAAAATTTATAATCAAATACTAGATGGAGAAAAGTATATATTGAATATTGAAAATATGAACTATTGTAAGCAGATGGAAAAATGTTCAATATATGTTTTAAAATTTCAAAGAAAATAGAATGAAGGAAAATGGAACGAAAGTGTAGTGAAGTACCAACATGGCCATCTTCATCAGGGAATGTTGACCACATTGGTAAAAAGTATGGCATTTCTTCACTGGATCAATACATAGTCTTAAAGAAGCCAGTACACCCCAAAGCCACAACATAAAGTTCAAACCAAAATATCATACCAGAATAAAAGAAGTAAAAGTCAAGCTAAAATATATAAGTCAAAATCCTATGTTGCCAAAATACATTTAATTTATAGTAATGAAAATTAAAATTAAATCCAGAACCAAATCCCGTTCCAAATCCAAACCTGCAAGAATCGCACCAAATACTACATATAGACCAAATAAATATATAAATTTAATGATTAAGCGTAAACACTAATGGCATTTCAAGCTTCTTATAAGACATTTAAGGTTTTGATGACCCTACTGAAGTATATAACTACGCCTTACTTCACTCTTATAAGCAATGCTCTACTGGACAAAGAGTGGAATGCTATTATAAGTTAGAATATCATATTTTCCAATATATTTAAACGTTTATTGATATTTTTTAAACTATTACTTATATTATAGATTCTATTAAGTTGATTGAATATAACGTTTTTAGAAATTGTTAAGTAAAATATTTGAATTTCAAAAGATTAGCTTATTAACTTTGAAATTAAAATTAATAATTTTATCATATATATATGGTTATATTTTCACAGTAATTAAAATATCCAAAAATTCAGTTTTTAAGTTATCGTTATTTAATTTAAATAATGTTAATTATAAGAAGTTAAAAATTGTGAAATCATCAATATATCGGTATACAAAAGGCATTTTTATAACAAAAGATTTTTCACAGTTGTGTAAAAATAGATTTGCTAGTAAACGTGAGTATTTAGAGTCCTGAAGAATACCATTAACATGTAAGTAAATTTTTTCTCCATAAGAAATATAGTTATTATAAATGCAAAACGAATTAAAGTTTTTCCAAAAATTTAAATCGATATTTAATACTGAACTAAAATCATTAAAATAAAACATAATAACATCAAAAAGTTTTTCGAATGGAATGCTAGTGAATAAGTACTTAAAATCATAAGAAAAAACAACATTAATATTATGAGCAGAAATAAATTCAATAATAGGTTTATTATTTTTAATTATTCATGTATTACGTGAATGAGTTGATCATGTATTACGAGAATTTAAAATAATGTTTAAATAATAAGAAAATAAATTACCAAATTTATCTTCATAAGTGCAACATCCACATGAAATAAACCGAAATTTAACAGGGTTTTTATGGAATTCGGGATAAACTGTAATATATGGAATATTAAAATGTGTGTTTTTAACTTTGATCTTTTAAGCAAAAGGAAGAATTTTTAAAAATATTGTTGCTTTGTTTAAATTAATGATTGTGTAGGTAGTTGAATTAGATATTTCTTCATTTAGGTTTTGGTAATAAAATATTTTACATAAAAAGACATAATTATTTGCTGCTTCTTCTACAGGAGTAATAATGAAAAGTTTTTGAAGTTCTTTTATACCAATGTGGTCAACACCCCCTGATGAAGCTGGCCATGTTGGTACTTTGCTACATTTTCATTCCATTTTCCATTATTCTATTTTATTTGAAAATTTAAAATTTATATTGAACTTTTTTCCATCTGTTTTCTGTATTTCATATTTTCAATATTCTCCATCTAGTATTTGATTATTATTCTCAATTCGGTTTTTGACTAATTTAATAAATATATTATCATTCTCCATTTGGTATTTTTAATGTATTATTTTCCATCTAGTATTTAATTATTATTCTCTATCTAATATTTGAATATTAATTTTATAAAAATGTACTATTAATTATATTTAAGTTATTCTATTTTAGCTACTTCTGCACTGAATATATTGCTAAACATAAATGTTATATCTATTCATGTGTACTTTTCAATTTATATCTATTCTTCTATCTTTCAATATATATATATATATATATATATATATATATATATATATATATATATATATATATATATATATATATATATATATATATATATATATATATATATATATATATATATATATATATACATACATATATTGCTATATATATATATATATATATATATATATATATATATTACTATGATAATCAAAATATTATTTGCTCACATAAGTAATGAGATTATTCAAAGGCACATTTTTATTATCATAGTAATATTTATTATTAATTGTTAATAGAAAATGAGTTTATGAACTATTAATAAATTAATTTTGACATATTTAAATCTAATTTAATATTATTAAGACACAAAACATATTTGCTATTTAGTTTAGCAACTTGAAATTTGCCTTTATATTATATTAGAAATTTACTTAAAAATTATAAATTTTTTTATTCAATTGAAGTTGCTAAGTAAATAAAAATTTAGTCCATATTTAATACAAATAATTTTTTTACTGGAATTAAAAAAATTCATAACTATGAAATTCTAGTTATGTCTATGTTTATAAATGCATTGCTATTTACCATAAGCATAAAATTAAAATGCTTTATTTGCATTTGAGCAACTGAATACTTAGTATAAACTTCACATAAGAAATTAAATAAAAATAGGATAATTAAGGATGGTAAACTTCACAAAAATTCATTAAAAGTGAAACTATGTTTATAAAAGACATCAAATAACCATAAGATTCCAGCAGATTTACTTTCTGTACACTTCCGTAAATTAGATCTATGTTGGGAAAT
Source organism: Latrodectus hesperus (assembly GCA_037975125.1). Lineage (NCBI taxonomy): Eukaryota > Metazoa > Arthropoda > Arachnida > Araneae > Theridiidae > Latrodectus > Latrodectus hesperus. Next base: position 23,346,099 of record CM075855.1, on the reverse strand, counting down.
AAAATTTTAATGACACTATTAGGTATTTAGGACGAAATGCAGCGGGGAGCAGAAAGTATGTATTTACCATAATGAGAATTTATAGAGGCCAATCTTAGACTTACAGAGTAAATTAGATTAGCTGCGCTTCAAGAAGATCACGAGCACAAATTCATTTTTAATCACAGAAAATGCTTCGTTAAAGTGGTTTGCAGCAACAAGACTTCAATTGCGGTTATTTAAATAAAACCTTCCTTTAAGATTTTGTCTTATTGAATTGATTTAGTTATTTATACCTAAATTTTTTTAGGAGAATTTAGAAATCAGCGTTGTTAGTATATAGAATTTGATTAGATTGTGATACCAACAAATCAAATAATTTTACACGTAAAAAATTATTATGAATTATAAGCTGTACTTCTGCTTATATTACATCAGTGTTAATACTATCATAAATATAGCTATCATTTTGATATCAATTACTATTAAGAAAATAATTAAAAGAATTGGCATACTTGTCATTAAATATAAAATTTAAATAGAAAAGTTAAAAATATTTCATTGTAGTTTTCGTAGTGCTGTATGCCAAATTTTTTCTTAAATTTAAAGATATGTATTTTATGTCAAGAACTTATATAAATGATACTTTGAAGCAGTATTTTAAACATATTTTGTTTGCTAATTTGGATGTTTAGTGTGTTAATGTGGATTTGAAGAATTACTGTTCAAAAAAGTTTGTGAAAAAGTATTTAATCAAAATATTCTGTTTGGAATTGGAGAACTAAACCACCTGGAATCATAAAATAAAATTTTATCTATAGATGGATACAGCAGAACTTTTACTTTCCGAATTAGGTGGGACCAGACCCCATTCGAATAGTCGAAAATTCGGATAATTTTATTTTTTCGAAAAGAGTGTATATTCTAATTAATAATTGTTCTTTGAAAATGGGAGGAAAAACGACATATTTCGCAGAAAAATAACTCGTTATCAATTATATGAAAAGGCAACTTTGACATGTTAAAATATTTACCAAGTGGTGTACATTAATACAGTGTGCATGCACAGTGCTGTTAAATGAAAGCCATTGCCAGCTGAACATCTCGGTCAGCTGTTTCACTGCCTTCATCCGTCTTCGGGCAACTAAGTGGGCCATCCGCTTGACACTGAGAATATGCATGTGGTCACACTCGTGCTGATCCATCATTTCAATGCAATTTCAGAGCCCATAAATGCGCCTAATGGTCCCGTTTCCATTTCAATATTGATTTGCCCATAATTTTTAATCAACGTCTTCAATAAGTTTACCAGCATTTGCAATTTAAAATCTAAGGTCTCACTCACAATCCATTGCCCTATATCTTAAGCCCTAACTTCTGAATATTAAGGAGTTTTTAAAATTATGTTTTCATTTCCTCAAGTGATACGTCATTCTCACCTTCTCCACTCAAATTAATCTTGCTAATAATTAATCTGAAATCTTACAAATTAATTTTAAAAATAATTAATCTGAAATCTTACAAAATTTATAATGACCATGTTTAAATAAAATTGCTCAGTATATTTATACTTTTTGTTACTGGAAATTATATGTACTTTTTGCACTACTGAATATTTGGAGCCATTTACAAAAATTTTCATTTTACTAAAATCAAAAACAACATTGCATAATATTTTGAGATTAAATGTTTTTATTGTGAAAGAGAATGGGATTAACAACCATGCATGATTTCATTAAGCAATTTAGGTTTAAATATTTTCGTAAAAGTATTTTTTTTATAGTCTAAACTAGAATTGTAGCCAGATGGCTTTTTAATTAATTATACTTAAAACGAAAAAAGATTTTGCTTATAGATGATAGTTCAATCGTATATAATACAAGCGATATTAAGACAGTTGGAAATAAAAGTACAAAATATTCATCTTTTACTGTGAGATTTCTTTTTTGTTGTTTTAGTTTGGAAATATTCCTTCATATGTTGGGGCTTGTAATTCTATTTTTCTATTGAAAAGTGAGGCAGTAAAAGTTATTCACAGACATTGTATGTCAAAAAAAAGGAAATCTAGTTTCGAGAAAAAAGCATTGAGGAAATATATTTTCTTGACTTCAGTAACACGGTTATCCACGTCTTTTTTTCATAAGTTATCTCTTTCTTACTTTGTTGGTGATAAAAGAGCACTTTTTTTCAAACCTTTTCTTTTTTGACTTTATTCGCTCGGCAATAATTTAAAACTCATCTTACTTGCAATGTTTCAGCTGGAGAATCTTAAATTGCGTTTTCTAGCCGAAAGCATTTTTCTTCTGCAATTGAACATTGGACCCTCTCTTTGTATTTCTGTCATGTTTGATTTTTTAGGTATTATTTTTAACTTTTTACAGATGTTCAGTGGAAATACAAATATACAACATTTTAAAATGCTCAATATAATAACATCACTTTAACATTATTTTTTTACATATGCATAAATAAGTTTTTAGTATAATTGTATAAAGATAAGGAATTTTTTAAATAATGATATAAGGTTTTGGGAAAAATATAGCTGCATTATTTTTGCGTGAAATTCCAGACTTTATTTACCATGTTTCGGATGGTCTGATTCAAATATGTACAGTTTTGTTGTTATTTTAAAAGGTAGCTTCATAATGCCTCTCTCTCAGAAGTGTCGATCCTTATTGGTGAAAAATACTTGTAATCGATTTTCACAATCTTCTCTTGATGTCAATTTCTTATCACTCAGGAAGTTTTGCAATGAGAGAAAAAGGTGATGTTCATTTGGTGCCAGGTCCGGACTATGTGATTTAAGGATTTTCAACCAAGCTTCCGGAGTGTCTGGCGAGTCATTGCAGACCTGACTTTGTCCTGATGGAAAGAAACACCTCTTCTGTTGGTCAATTCTAGTCAATTGGTAACTTTAAATGGTTCAGTTATTGATTGTAGAACCTAATTTCAGTGTTTGCCCATACGAAAGCAGCTCATAATATATGATTCATTTCCATTATTATGATATCTTTCCATTAAATGATTCCTTCCCACCAAATACACAGTAGTACCTTCCTGGCCGTTAACCCTGGTTTGGGATAACGACTGCTCTTTGACAACTGTTATTTTTGCACAATATTTTCATATGTGACCCATTTCTCATCCCCAGTAACCATCCGCTTTAGAAATAAGTTGATTTCATTCCATTTGGCGAAGACATGGCAGATGAAAATACGAACCATTATGTTTTTTGGCGTTAATTGGTCTGACACAGAGCCATCGAATTTCTTTTTGAATCCAACTTTCCAAAACTGCATATAATTAGTTGTTACAGTATCGTCATTATAAACACCATTCACAATTTCAGCTGACAATTCATTCAGCCTGATTCGCATTTTCGCCTTTATCAAATAAAGGCTGTAAAATGTACCGAATTTTCTCTTTGTAGACTTCCTTCTTTGACACCACGTAAATCACATTTGAATGAACCTAAAAATACCAAAATAACTTTTTGGTGTAAAATGTCCTCTTGACAATGAGCATAAATTTGAAATTGTTTGATCGATACTTTGCCAGGTATCGCTCACTACAGCCATCTAATGAAAATAAGTTCATGAATTTTTTTCCCAACCTATTATTAATGTTTTAATTCACAATAGATTTTCTTATGTTAATAATATTAAATAACCTGTTTCATCAATGGATTGTTTCATTAAATAATCACTATAAGAGTCGAATGGTGATCATTATGAGAACAAAGTTTTTTTTCGGTACAATATAACTTTGTTGAAAATTTCTAATCATAAATATTGATCTTAATTATATTTATGCTTAGAAATTTTCAAAAAATATAAATATGTATTTTAATTAACGATGAATTAAATTCACCATGATTGCAGTTTGTCATATAACAATATTGCTGCTATCATTTGTCAAAGTCTTATAAATGTCTGTGCATCAGATAAAGTTGATGGGTTGGAGATGGTGATAAGGAAGCCATAGAAAGAAACAGTTGCCTTGTGTAGCTATTAACTGATTTAAAATCTATGGATTTAATGGGTGACACAGTTGAGTCATGAGTTATGAGTCAAAAATAGGGTAATTTTCAAGACAAAAATTGTGTGAACGAACAATCAACGATATGCAACACATGGCTTGATTCTATGAATAAACAGGACTTCAAGTATTGTAAATGCTTCATGGAAATGAGCTCCTGCAGTGGGGTAACCAAAGAAAAATATGGACGCTAATGACAAGATGCGGTATTTTCAAATGAATCATGTGCATATTTGCTGTCAACGTGGAAAACATATATTCCAAGCATGTTTTCAACAGTTTGTGTTAAAATAAATAGTCCAGGATTTACGTGTTATGATCATCTCTTGATTGTATGGACGGCATTTCGGCAGGGCCTCAACATTTACATTGTATTAAGCTTTTATTCGACTTTTCTGAAAAGAAAACCTATGTTGACAAAAACTATAAGCTGTACAAAATATATTGAGTCGGGGAAACAAATCCATTATGACTCCAAAGGTATTCATAATAGATCTACATTTTTATATATTTTTTACTTTCATGGAGATATTCATTTGATACATTAGTTTTAATAAATACGCAGCTATATAAAAAAACTTATATCTTTAATAATTATTAATGATAATACCTTCAAAATGTGTATTTATTTTTTTCATCTATTATATTCATTATTATTAAAATTTATATATTTACCATCTAAACATGAAAGAATTTATGCGTATAGTACAATCTTTCTTAAAGCTTAGAAATGTATCTGTTTTTGTTTTAATTTAAATAGTTACTGTCACTTATTTTAAATAATATTTATACTCTAAATATATGATATTATGACATGTTTTAAAAATGATAATATTAAAGTAATGGTTATTTAAGGAAAAATACGATAATTTTCTCTAAAGTGTCCTATGCATTCTCAGCCGAGATGACTGCTGTATGGTTAGCGCATTTAGCTTCGCTTCAGCAGTTCGTGTGTTCGAATCTCACCTTGGGTATGGATACTTGTAAAAGGTCATAATCAACTGTAAAATATATGTCCTGGTCTGATTAGCTCTCGTGCATTGAAAATGAATATTGAGCGACAAACAAATTAATGATTCGTATTCTTAATTAAAAAAATTATGTTTCTGAAAAAAATTAAAAAAATAATCAGGTGAGTATTTATTTAAAAAAATCTCTAAAAAATTAAAAGGAATAAATTGTAAAGATGTATTGAAACCAAATTGATGGATCTATACTAGCATTAACTTATCTATTTTAAAAATAAGAAAAAATATTTACAAATGCTTGTATAAGTAAAATTGAAGAATACATTTGATTCAAGGAGTACTTTAATAAATATGGTTTATAAGCAGCGGAACTTTTAATAAATAAAAATATAAATAATAAAGCAATATTTATGTTTAAACTTATTAAAGTAAAATTCACTGGTAGAAAATAAAAAGGTTTTATGTTATCCTTTTTATAATATTTCTTCCAAATTGAACAAAGGTTACAATAATAGTACCTTATTTTGAAGTTTTTTTTTTTTTCAAATTCAACAAAGTTACTAGTTAGCTTACTTATGCACTTTATTACTAGCAAATAGCTCCCAATTAAGAAACACTGAAAGTAAAAATGAACTGCATAGTTAACATATAAAATGTAATGAAATTTTGATAAATAATTTACTTTTATATCAATGATCATTCATGTCAAAAATTATTTTGATAATAAATATTTTCATTTTGTACACTAGAAAATTTAGCAACATATAATGTATATAAAAAATGGGACACATAACTGTAAAGTTTAAGGATTGTTGTTTAAAATTAGCATAGATATGTGACTAGATAACAATGATTTTTCTTTTTCATTTAAATTAATTTTCTTAAATTTTCATTCTTATGTATGAAAAAGATTCAAAATTACCATATAGTTCGTAATTATGATGATAAAAATGTCTATTAAATTTATATAACTAATTTTAAATATTTCTTTTGACATAATGCCTTTGAAAAGTGTCTAAAATACACTCTATATAATCTGAAATATTAAGTTCTATATTTTTTGATTTCAGATTCATTTTTAATTTTGGTTCAATATTTATACTTAATTTATATAAAAATTGCATTTATAAAAAGAAGTAAACTATCAACCTTATTTTTTTTCTTATACACAGCATATTTTATTAAATGTCAGAGTGTGTCTTCGTTTATCTTGGAATTGTGAGGAGTTTTGGTTTTCCATGAATTTCAGCGGCGTCAACTTTCTTCAATCATCTCGCGTCAAAGCTTATAAATAATACATTTCAACCATGCAATTTCCTATTCAATGCTCTTAACATATACTTTTCGAGTCCATTGTTTTTCAATTTGACAGTTTTATTATCTTTAAATGTATTGCTTTTTCAAACTTTAAATTCCAGGTAATCGATAAAACGCATATATTTATAAATGCAGTCAAGAAAATACAGGAGAAAATTATATTTGCTAATTGAAATCATTTTGACATTTGATCCATTTTATTCAAATGTGTCTGAATATTATTTGAAAATTGTTTAAACATTCTGAAGAACACCAATTTTTTAAATTTTGATTGCTGATATCATTAGTAAGGCTTGTGAAAATGAAATATAAAACACTTTTAAAATATAAAATTTTAGAACGTAAAGAATAAGTTTTAAATAATGATATAAAAGGAAAATTTACTGAATACTTGTAGTTTAAATTTAAAATACACGTTTTTTGTTTTTTTCTCTGGTAACTTTTTCATGTCAAACTAATTATTTACAAAATATTTATTTTCCAAAAAATTATTTTCAACATAAAATTATTGTTTGCAAATTATTTATTTTTGAAAAATATTAATTTTACCTATAGAAATATTATTAAAATTAACAATTTACTATTCAACGTAAGTGCAGGAATAATGAGCAGTAAAATAGCATTTTTTACGGAATGAAAAAAATTGTTTAAAAAAAATACTCATTCCTATTATCATAATATATTGATTAATTACTTAAGTAACTTCTCATAATTTAATACGCAATTTGCCGTTTAATGTTTTCCGTCATTGTTTGGAACTTTTACTTTTATAAAAAGAAAAATAATCTTGTTTGATCTTTATTTTGCTTTCATTTATTTTTGTAACACATTTTGCGATAAAATCACATTTAATTTTAATAGGAAGAATAAATTAATATCATATGGTATGAATTGATACCTAAATTAATATTTTCAACATTTAATTAGCCATAATTTTCGAATAACATTTGATTCCCCGAAAAAGTAATAAATTAACCACACATTTTAAAGCAAGGCCAAAAAATACATACATACATACATATATATATATATATATATATATATATATATATATATATATATATATATATATATATATATATATATATATATATATATATATATATATATATATATATATATATATATATATATATACATACATATATATATATATATATATATATATATATATATATATATATATATATATATATATATATATATATATATATATATATATATATGTATGTATATACATATATGTCATTTTTATAATAGGATATAATAGGAACATTTTATTAAAAATACATAATTTTGTTTCAAATTTTGAATGTAACAGTTAAACAATGCAATTAATTTAGTCAAATTCAAATCTATCTCCAATGTAGACTGTTTCTCAGTTAGCAATGAAAATTCAAAAGAATAATTTTCAATAGTAACTAGTAAATATGTTTCCATATTCTGTGATTATTTTAGTCAAACACATTGGTAAGCATTTTATAGTTTGTTAAGAGAATAAGTATGTTACATTTAGAAAAATTTTGCATTTCTTCATAATTGTAGCAAATCAATTTCAAAATCACACTGATAAAATTCTTTTTCAACTTTCAACTTTATTCTTAAGATATATTAAGTGGAATCACACGATAACTCTGTGAATTATGTATTTTTTACTTATTAAATTTCAATAAATCTTAAAAGGTGGTGCCCTGGTTGGTTAAGGTGAGTTTCCCGTTATCGGAATGTTGTAAGTTTTGAATCCCGTCTTCGCATAACATTCATCCTCTTCACTGAAGGTGACATGACCGTGTTCAATAAGTCATGCATGCAATGTCGTCCAATCGAAATGATGCACTTGGAGGTAGCAGATTATGTGCTGGGTGTCGTCTATTTGATTTTAAATTAAGAAGACTAACTGGCTGAGCAAAACGTTTGGCTGAGTATAGTGACGTACATTGGTGCAATAGCAAACTCATAAATATGGTTAGAAGGAATTCAATGTAATTGAAAATTAATTGTTTTAGGTTAATTAAATATAATATTCATATAAGATCATAAATAACTTTCGAAAATGTAATATTCATCGAAGACTCAAATACATTTTTTTAGAATGCCAAATTTAGAATTTTAGAAAAAAGTGGTATCACCACTTAAATCTAATATATATGATTAGTATGGTGTAATGAGTAAAAAAAGACTTGCTCTTTGCTTAATATTTGTGCCATGGCATAATTTACTAACAGTACAACAAACCAGAGTAATGCCAATAGTTATTATGCGAACATTTAAATGTAGAATGCGATTATTTTTGCATATAGTTTATAAACGGTTGGTACCAACATAATTTAAATTTATCATGTGTTTAAAATATCAATATGGTAAATATAATATGCAATATCCAATTTAAAAACAAAAATTTTAAAAAAATATTTATCATTACATTTTAATCTATATAACAAATTAATTCATTTTTTCTAGCTCAAGAATCAACTAACTGGAAATTCATGTAATAGTTAATAATTTCAAAAGTCTATTATAAATAATATTGTGGCTGCTAGTTGTGACGCAAGTGCGTTTTTTTTACCTATAAAATGTCTTGAATACTCTGAGGGGTATATTTTAGTTTTAAATTCTGCGATGAATATACTCAATTAAATTATATGTATATAATGAAAGTGGGATTCTTATTTTGTTTCTTAATTTAAGTTTAGATATTGATAAAAATTTACTATTATTACAAATATATACTTAATTAAAATGTGCATTTTATTAAAGGAAAATAGCCATTTATGATACTATCTTTTTATCTTAACTGCTATTTAAATTTCGTTATTTCTTTTTAAAATTAATGATTATTCTAATAACTTAATAAATAGAAGGAGAATAACCAAAATTGCACTCGATTTCCTCGCTTGTGGTATTACAAAATAATATTCCTTTCTGTAACGAAAAAAAGGACTGAAGTTTCAAAATACATTTCACCTGAATATTTTAGAAAACCATTTCTCAATTTTTCTTTATTTTGGAACTTATAAATTTATGCGTTTTCACTATGCTGATTTTAAGCACTTTTCCAACAATACGGAATCACATTTTTTTTTCATTTTCTGTCAATCTGTGGAAAATCAGTTGGAGGTTATTTTTCAAAATATATTGAAGTTAGAGAAAACTGATCGTTTTTGAAAAACCATTTCTCAAATACTTTGTGAAACTATTTTAATATTTTTGTTATTATATTTTCAAAAGGAATTTTTGTTTTAAAGTACTAGTCGAACTTTTATTTACAATTCATGTAATATAATTCACATCTTATATCTCTTTCAAAATTTAAAAGAACTGTTTCAATATATTAATTAAACTTCATGCATTATTATAAACAAGTAGTTGAACAATCACAATTACTTTAACAGTTATATATATTTTTTAGTTTTTTATACAATTTGGTAAAAGGAAATATTAAAATTACCAGACTTTATGTAGATTGTGATTATAGTTTTTAGTTATATCTTCATATTTCTTATAAAGAAATCCCTATGTAGATTTTACTAATATTTTGAGAGTTACATAATAAGTCTTGATAAAAAAGCATTCCTTTTAATAAAAAAACATAAAAATATTTCTCTAAACTTTTTTATGCCATTTTAATATTTTGTTTTATATACAAGCAACAAAAAACATTATTTTTGTTTCAAAGAAAAATGCATAAAAGTAAGTTTCTTCCCTATATTTCTATTCTGTCCAAAGAATTTGCATGTAAATGGAAAAAAGAAATATTTACTCTTCACATAATATTGAAAAATAAATAAAGCTTTCTTGTATATCAAGTCGAATGACTTGAAAATATTTTTTGGACACACTTAGAATGATTTTAGGTACATTCCCAAAAAATTTTATATCTGGAATTTAGATTTGAAAAATTCAACTGAAAACGTACAAGAATATCATTATGCAACTTATTAAGGTGCATAAATTACAGTGTTTTGAAATATTTATGGTAACGTACTTGGAATGTTTGAGGCAACATTTTTCTGGTGACATATTATCTTAAGATTTTATTTTAAACTGAATTGAAGGTGGGTGAATTTCATAAAAAAGTAAAATTAGAAAAATATTACATATAAATAATTATTAAATTTGTTCATGATAGTATTTAAAACGTGAAAACATGCATGGGAATCATATGTGAAATAAACAAAATAATTGTTTTGATGATAAACTTGGTAATAAATCTGAAAACTAAATTATTAATCTGCAAGCTTATAAAAATTTAAATCTAATATTAATAATATTTTCATTAAATTCATTACAATTAGTATCACTGAACTTTATTCAGTTTATCTTATATTATTTATTTATTTATTTTTGATAGTGAACCATAAGAAAACTTAACAAATGCAAATGATTATATTAGAAATGGAAAATTTAAGATTACATATTTACTTAACATATTTCTGGTAACAAAATTAATTAGATATTAATTAATTTGTAGGAATCTAAATAATTGTACTTCAAATTATTCGCAAAAATATTTTTTTTAAATTCACACTTTCTTTAAAATATGCTTTGATTGAAAATTAACCTAATTAACCTAAGTAAATTATGTAATTGATTATTGTAAAAATATAATAGTTGTATCTATCTACTATTTTTAATTGATTTAAATTATTTAAAAAAATTTCCTATATGGCAATATTTTAAAGAATGTTTTTTTTTAATATTTTATTATTTCTTCTTTCATATTTGCATATTTGTTAACAGAATTTGCAATTTAACTTACCGCAGTTATGTTAGTATTAGGATCTAAGAAAAATACTTCACGTAATTTTTATGGATTTGAAAAAAAATATTAGTTATTAATGATTTTTTAAACATTATTTTGGGTTCTAAACTTAAACCAATAAAAAAAACTATATTTCATTATCTTCAAAGGAATCTTTAATGGTATATGTACCTTAAATTTTATTAAATTTATTTTTGATTTAATTTATTAAATTTATATGTATTATTAAATTTATTAAATTTATATGTACCTTAAAATTAAAGTTTAACTTTAAATGTAGTAATATTTTCTCTTTTCCTCCCCATTAAATAATTCGAAAAAATGTCAGCAGTTCAGTTCTTATATTTTGACGTAAATAATGTCACAAAATGAATATCTGTTGCTAAAAAAGTATACCTAAGAGACCAATATTTTCAGTTTTTCCATAATTTAATCAACTGAAAGCATAAACATTTTTGTGTGGCATCTTTATATTAATTTAATGAACACATGTTTAACCCTCCCAAGTCCTACTGTTTGCCTCATCGTGGCGGGAGGGTGACCCTGGGCGGAATGGGCGAAGTACGTCGGGAGTTTACTCCTGGTAGGGCCACCCAAGGCATGAAGGCCATTCCATTATGCCCAGCTAAATAACAGTAGGCGAAGGAGCCAAGACAGACTTCGACCTCCTGGTGCTCCGGGCCTTGGCCTAACAGAAGCTGCACATTCCCTCTCCAATGACTTCGTTGACTCTTTCGTCACCTGCACCAAGTGCCAAAATCATCAGGCTTCTCCTGAGCATCTTTCGGATTGCATGGTTCTCTCTAGGGAGGATCTCTTTAGCAATCCTCTTTTAGTCTTCGACTTCCTTACAGTCAACGAACTCGTGGATCTAGTCTGACTCCGTCAGACATGGAGGACAAGCAACAACAACACATGTTTATAAATTTGTAATACCTTATGAAATGAGGTATATTGTTTAAACGTGATGTAATGCTCATATTATGTCGTAAATAATTGCAATAACTGAACATTACATCATGTCGAAAGTGGAGACGCCTTACAACCATCTGCCATTGTTCAACAGTGGCTGAGTTCGAACCCGGGAAAGAAATGCTCCGAAGATTAATGTCGTACCACTGAGCCATGGTAAGTGATGTCTTTACAAATTGAAATTAAAGGATTGATCTTATTAAGATAATAGCCACAGTGAGGTTGGGTGGATAGCCAAAGGGTTCCTAATAGCAGTCTATCGCACAGAAATTTGCCCGGATTAACTCAGGAGATAGCCGAATAAGGGATTATCGGAATCCTAAAAATAAAATCACATTTGAACCATTGAAAATCTGAGGAGATTAGGGAAACCTGAGAAAATAAAATCACTTGTGGTTTGTAAATTTATATTAGTTATTCCCATAACATACTTCTTACAAATGATGTTAAATACTGCTTATAAATAATAACCTGTGCAAATTAATATTAGCAGCAAAATGTTGTCGCTTTTTGGTTCAAGGATAGTTCTTTTACATAACCAATTATGATATTTAAAGTTTTAAGAGAAAATGGGAAATACTTCATGTAATATTTATTTATAAAATAATTTACTTAATCAGCTATAATATTAGTCTTATTTTTCATATAAATTTTAACAAGCCCCTCCCCTTAAATCTTTTACCTTTATATGCCAATCAGATTCAAGATATAGTCTTCCAGATCATTTCAGCTGAGCCAATGAGGATTAAGGTTCTTATGATCCTGAACAAACTGCCAGCCAGCAACCCCTTCCTTATATCTAGTAACAAATTCACATGCTGGTGTGAATTCACACACAAGTGGGTGTGAATTATTATTTTTTAATAACTTACATTACTGTAAATCATTTAATGTCATGAAATGCTAAATTACCATTTTAATAGCAGAGAAACTGATAAAGACTGTCATACATTAGCATCATCTAATGTCCTCATATTTGCTTGGAAATTAAATATTGCAACATTTTTCCACGTACAATAAAACATTTTGCCATGAAAGTAGGTTATGTAAATTAAGGTTTTAGCATGAATCGAATCATGCGATTCAGACAATACTTAATTTACGCGTCTACGAGCTTTTTCTGGTAGTTCTATACACACAGGGAAAGAGAAGATTTACATTACACTAAGACATATTACTCTCTCATATTACTCTTATTAGACATATTAGGTGATTGTGAGTTTTATAGTATGCCTTGAGTAGATATATCTACTTTAACGAAAAAATCTGGATTTTCTGGCCATTTCACATAATAAAGGTCTGGAATCATTTTACCGGAGAAAACAATCTGGCACAATCAGAAACTTTGCTTTCATATGAAAACATTTGTTTGTATAATGTGATTCAACGGTATGATAATATTCATCAGAAATTCTGATGAAGAATGATTCCACATACTTTGTGATAAGATACTAAACAGCATTTTATTTCTAAATCCGAAGGACTTATCTGTCTGGATTTCGAAACATAAGCATATGAAATGTCAATCAGAGTTTCATGAAATGTTGATTTCTCTACAAAAAGACACAATTTGTTTTATAAATTCACAAATATATATATATATATATATATATATATATATATATATATATATATATATATATATATATATATATATATATATATATATATATATATATATATATATATATATATATATATATATAATATCTATAATATATATATATATATATATATATCTATAATATATATATATATATAATATCTATAATATATATATATATATATATATATATATATATATATATATAATATATATACAGAAAGGAAGAAATACTTACCAATAATTATAATACATTTATTTGTATAGAAATTTCTATTTTTAGTCGAAAAACTAAATTCCTTGGAATGTAAAACAGTGATGGCAAACATTAAATGTTTTATGTTAAATTACATGACTTGGAACTCTTCATAAGGTGAAAAATTGATCTCTGAATTTTTTATTTGTAAGAGTTTGAAATTCATAAAATCTTAAATAAAGATGACTTCAATATTAAAATTTGAAATAAGTGTAATATCTAAAGTTTCCGATTTAGCTACACGTAATATCTAAAATTTAAAATACTAACCCTGTTAAAATACTAACCCTGTTCGATATCTAATAAAGCATCAGCGACTAAGAATTTAGCTATAAAGATTAATTTAATTTCATCGACATCAAAGTTGGAGAAGTATTCCTCATTAAATTTTTGATTTACTCGTAAATAATCTTAAGTACACATCACTTTAACTATATGAAAATCTTTGTAAATACTTTTAAATCATATGTTGGAATTTAACTTCGCTTTTAGGAATTGCAATGGAGGAATTCCATATTGCGAAATATTCGTTTCTTGAAATGTAAAACCTTTAAATCATAAAGTTCGAGTCATAAATTTAAAAGATACTATTAATTGTGTTTAGAATTCATTAAATATCTTGATAAAATTTTTTGCTTCTAAACAATATCCTTATAATGCATGAAACTATTTACATTTATGTTTACTGATTCACCATTTACGTTTTCTAATGAACAGGAATAATAACATATGTTCAAGTAAGAATGTAATTATAAATTGATGAAATGTTAAGGTATGGTGAAAGGTTTTAAACTATTTATTATATTTGCAATTTTAAAGAACAAATATTTTGTCTTTAAAAATAATATGCTATGGATTACTACATTTGAGAAGCGTAAGGTATTGTAGACGTAATCACATTAGTTATAATATTATAAGAAAATACATAGAATGAATATTGGATATATTTAGCGTACGTAATCGTAAAAATTAACACGTTATTAAAATTTTACTATTAAACAATACCTGCTTACAAACTGATAAATGTAAGTTTTTTAAAATGTAAAAATCAATATACTAGCTTAATACTTCTTTTTTATTTTAATTCAGGTTTTAATTAAAACTGCATCATGAAAATATTTTAATGAAAATTAGGAACCACAATTTCTTATTTAGAAATGAAAACTTTAAACACTGTTAAATCCGCTTACAACTATGAATGTTATTGTTTAATATTGATAATTGTTCTCGAACAGTCACTATTTACTTAATTCCTTTAACTTATCCATTTGGTTTCAGTTTATTCTTTAAGAATACGAATATTATATATATTGTATTGTATTTCATGCTTTCCAAATATCTTATCCCTGTTCCTCTAAGTCTGAAATCTATCTTATCCTGAAAATGCCTAAAATCAATTTCGTAAAGTGGTTAAGTCATGGCTTCATTTTTAAACGAATAAAGTGACAACAGATTAGGCTTACAAAATATTTATTATTACATTTTGTACTTATATTTAGTCTTAATTTTCCAAAGGTAACCTTACTTTACATATATTATGTTACGTAAAAATGTATCAATTTTATGAGAATATATCTCATTTTATGAGAAAATGAAGAAGGTTGAATACCTGGGCTGAAATGATTCCGGATTAATACTAAGCTAGTTTAAATTTGTGATAGATCCGTTTTAGGAATCATAATGCTACAGTATTTACCAATTTCATAAAATTATAAATTTACTCTCACATACTCTGCCTCAATTAATTCCCAAATACTTACTCATAAAGATCGAAACTAATAGATGAACTTTTAATGGACTAAATGTAAATATGATTTCTTTCTCCGGAGAAAAAGATTTCGAATACTTAATAATATGACTTTCTTCAGGTATTTATTGAAAAATGTAAACACAACCATTTTTTAGGAAACCATTTTTATAACGATTTCGGTTAAAAAAACATTTTAACTGTCATTTAAAAAAACAAATATATTTAAAAAAATTATTAATATTTTTAACTAGAAAGCAATGCATACTAAGCATAAAAGTTATTTTCCAGATATTTTTATTCATAATTTGTTTCTTAGATACACTGTAACCTAATGCTACAGTCACTATTTTTGTATTAGGTGTTTCCTGTACAATTTAAGATTAAATTTGAAAATGTCTTTGAATTTTTTAATCTTTTTTATGGTCGTCTATAAAGAGATTCATGTGGAAGTTTTAACGCATTTCTCTCTTATCATTTGGAATAAAGAAATTATTAATGTTACTTTTTTTTGAAGAACTCACTGTGTTTCTATGGGATATATCTTCTTCTCACATATATGCAATAGATTTATCTGAAAAATATCGTAAAATATTAAGCGAATTTTGAAGCGAATAATTAATTCAATGGTTTTTAGCTGTTAAACTGTAATTATATTACGCATGATTCCACTAAATTTAATGACTAATATAATTAATCACTAATCTATAGATACTTACTAGGAGAAATTCTGGATATACTTGTTAGATCTATTAATTTTTTCTTTCGTTGAATTTTTGCGATTATTCTTATTTATATTTGTGATTATTTTAATTTCTACCACAATACACACAGTTTTTCAAATCAATTTTGTTCGGTTGAAATTTGAAAGATTTAAAAATTCAAATAAATATAATTTTTGAATTATTTTTTAATTATTTCTTGTATATCATGCAAAAAATATCATTGAAGAATAAATCTCTTTCACTACATTTTTCAAAAATTTTATATGTGAATATGAATAATGTTTCATAAATTTAATGTTAAGGACATTAAATGCATTCTATAAATATTAAATGAAAAAATGTAATGTTATACCATTTAGTTTGAACATAAATCAATAAGTTTAATTTATTCAACTCCGAAATGCAGAAAAACTGTATTAACACTGAAAGTATATTTTAAATAAATAACACGTATTGTTCAAACTGAAGTGTTGCTTAATTAGGTATAAATTCAAAAATTGTATGATGAATCATTCCAATAAATTTATTTTCATTTTAGTATGCATAATTTAAATATTTAAAAATTTAAAACACAATATAAATTTTTTGCATATGTTAACTAAAATCATCTACACATACATAAAACTATTACAAATGTTAAACTTTACTAAAATGAAAATAATAATAGGTGTTACCAAAGTTTCACAGATTAATTTAATTTACCGAGGTAGAAAATGTGAGAAATATTCCTCTTCAGATATCTGATTGTGTGTTTGTCCAAATGTGGCGTGAATCGTTCTCTGTTGGTGAAATATATGAATCTGAGGGAAGTAAATTTGAATCTCCCAAGTGTGAATTTAGATTTACTTTAATGAATTTCTGCAAGCAAATCTTATGAATAAGTACGCATTTCTCAAAATAGAGGCCATTTAAAATGATCATAATTAGTCTCTGTTCATACACATTATTGTGATTTAGATAGTAGAATGCAAAATGATAATTAAACTTGATGGATTCAGAAGGAGTCTACTGAGATATGTTATCATCTCAGTACACAACATAAAGATAACATATGTACTTAGATTCACAAATTTAACAATAATATTAAAAAAAATTAAATTCATTTTATCGAGACTATTCAAGTTATAGTTTCAATAAAAATATCATGGCTTTAGGAAAAAATGAAAAAAATCAATAAAAACGGACTAATTATAAAATATTCCATTTGATATAAATAACAACTATTATGCATATTTTGGGTGACTATATTTCAAGACATTTATTAATTGTATTTTTATTTGTTTGTAATATAGTCATAAGTTCATTTAAATTAATATTGGCAATATAACACTAGAAATATTAAAAAAAATGCCGTAAAAACTTAAGACTTTACGTATCGGTATCAATTTTAAAAAATAATTGCCGCTGAAATGTTACGAAAATAAAATAAAACTAAAAATGTGTATTCAAGTTTTCCTGATAGTTACATTTAAATAACTTTTGTAATTCTCGTTCTTTGTTTTCTAGTTTTATAATTCTAACATACAAATAGTTAAAAAGAACTTCTAAAACCAGAAAATGTTCATATGGCATCCTAAACTTCCCCCATAGTCAATTTACGGGTTAATTAAAATAATATAAATCACTGATGAATTATTTCTCTGATGTTCTTGTCCTTGATAGTCATTGCATTATTTTGATGTGATTGAATAAATAACATGCTTATTTAACTTCTCTGCATCAATAACAGACTAGGATTGTTAAAAGCGATTTTAAGAAGTACTCAAGATATCCATGAATTTGGACCTTATTTAATTTATGGAAAAATGGAACATATGTTTTTTGTACAACATATATATTTTCTACAACATATATTTTTTGTACAACATATATATTTTGTTATTCCTCAATATGTACTCAATGGTATCGAAAATTGTATACAGTAAGTGATCAAATCATGTTTTCCAGTAGAGCAGATTCAATTAACGTCCATTGATTAAATTTGTAAAATACTTGCATAATTGCATATGCAATTTCTTAGAAATAATACAATCATACATGATATTGATTTTCACATGGAAAACTAATGTAGCTATTAATATCATGTAACTGAGAGTTTAGAAAATCAAGGGAAGCTGTAACCATACAACAAATGTTTCGTATCATCTATTCAATAATAATCTTACCTGTTTTCATAAATATATCAATATTATTCACAATTCTATTAATCTTATTCTGAGTTTATTTCCCGAAAATTGTGAAGGCGCTTTTGATGTTGCCAGTGTCGTTTCAGCTAAAGCCGATATTGGATAATTTGAATGCCATCCAAGGCTTTAGACATCTAAAAACGGTTGTGAATGTTGAGAGGTGATTCATCATTTGCTTTTAAAATGCTCACTTGTCTTATGCAACAATCCGAAGAGTGACCTGTTGAGACAGACACATTTTCCTTTTTTATCAATATTCTCTTTCCTATGGAAAAGGCGTTGAGGGTATTTTTTGGGTGATTTATATTAAGTTTTATCCATTCTTTCATATGGAATAAATATAAATTATCTAAAAATATTTGTATACATACTGCAAGATTTTGCAATAATACTAGTAACATAATGATCAGATTCTCTAACATTATAACATGAATCGGATAATTTTGAAAATATTGCTAAATATTGTAAAAATCATAATGTAGCACACCAGAAAAGTATCTAATATTCTATATATACGGTGTATTTAACTATTAAAAGTAAACTGATTAAACGATCACGGTTTCTCTACTTTGTTTTGTCACGACACACTTTTAACGATTTTAAAATTTCGCGACATACAAAGAAAAAGATTAAATATGTCAACTTACCTGTAAGAAACTGTGTGAAACAGTTTATGACAATACTTTTAAATGTAAAATGAAACAGCGAAATGAGTTAAAAAAACAACAGTACTTTTATTAGTTTATTAATACTAAAAATCATTATAATTTTTATTATATACATTTCAAAAGTTTGATGACACAAAAAAAATTCCGAATATCATAGTCATAGGAAATCACTGTGATAGATTACACATATAACGGAATAACATTGTGAATATCTCTAAGAGATCTATAAAATTTTAAAATTAGTATTCATACAAATATTTATTTCTCTGAGATTTAACAATTACTTATACACTATAAATATTTACAAATAATAATATAATACAAGATATTTTTGGTTATTGTTTAGTTAATGAGTAGAAATATTTTGCTATTTGACATAGAATGCATTTCCAATTAATATTAAATATTGTATCTAAAATAAATAATGTATGTTCATGACATAACATGATATCCGGTCAAGTTATCAGTGCCTTGTTCTATTACTAAAGTAATGGATAACAGAAATAGACAAAACTTAATACTGGATTTCAAAAGTTCCTCGGAATTTTCATACAAGTGCTACATTGGAAAAGTGAAAGAAGATAAAAGTAATTTATTCTTTATTTTCTAAAGAAATGAGAGATAAAAAGGATGTACAAAAATAAAATCTCAGCCTGAAAAATCAATTTTGCCATTCTAAAGCAATGATAATACTTCATTGTGCATTTTTGATGATGATTTTATGCAAAGTCACCGTTAAATCTACCTATCAAAATGAAAACAAAAATTGTTTAAAAAAGTATGATGATAAAAAAAGTGAAATTCTGTGGAAAGAATTTAGTTCCGAAAATCAAAACTCACTGTCAAGAGTATCTGCAGTTTATATATATATATATATATATATATATATATATATATATATATATATATATATATATATATATATATATATATATATATACATATATATATATATATATATATATATATATATATATATATATATATATATATATATATATATATATATATATATAAATATTATATATATATATATATATATATATATATATATATATATATATATATATATATATATTATATATATATATATATATATATATATATATATATATATATATATATATATATATATATATATATATATATATATATATATATATATATATTTCCTCTTCCTTGTACAGATGTTTTTAAGAATTATTTTGCAATTTAATTTTTTAATTAAGAAAATTTAATAAAAACCCTTTTATGTAGTTTCTATCAGAAATTAAACTAACTCAGACTGTGAAAGTATTGCACTATTTAAGAGGATACAGCGTTATGAATAATGCGTCTACTGTTAATTTGACTGATATCATCTCTTGTAATGACTTGCTTCATCTAAGAATGGTTTTTTAAAACTGTTAGTACGTTTTGTAGATCAAATTATGAACATTGTAAAGCTTAGAAAATCCAAAGATAATATGCATGCTCAGGCTAATTTCTTCTTTTGTAAATGTCACAGAAGTGCTAATACCTATTTGTTGAATTGATGTTTTTTTTTTCATGCTATTCTATATCGCCTGTCAGATTTTGTGACTACACTAAATTTCAGAAATTTTTATTTTTGACCGAAATTAAAATGCATGTGTTTAAAAAGTTCTTCTTCATATTTATTAAAAATCCCTTCTAGAAATAACCTTCAATATATTAATTTAAAATCACTTGTAGCCTGAGAGAATGTGCCGAAATTCTTGTGAACTTATGCTGATTAAATGCTTATGCATTTTTAAATAAAATATTTTTTTAAAAAAATTGAAAACTGGCAAAGAAGTTTTAGTTAAATAATAATTTACAATGTGCATAGAAAAGTAATAATCAGTTTTTTTAAATACAAAATGTTTAGATAGTATTATTTCCATTTAGATGAAATGCAAGTTTCAGAAGCGAATAAATACAATCTTAATATTATTTTTTAATATTAAAGAGCAGAAGAAAGGCTATAAGCTCAGACCGACTTTTATGTTTTTAATAACACATATTAATTTATGTATGGTAGTAAATGTTCCCAAAATTATTTCACATTATAGTCACATATGTTAAATTTCCCATATTCATAAAATATTTTGTATATAAATTTGCATTACATTTTTCAACAATTTTATTGTTTCAGTTTGATTTGATATTTTTAGTTGAGATGTTACATTTAAATAACAAAACTCTGCTATATTTTGCAATTTAAAAAACGTTTTATTAATTTCCCTGTAAATAATAGTTTCTGTACCAATTAACAGTTGAATTTACCATTACTCTTATTATTTATTTTGTTTGAAATATTATTAAATACTTTGGATTGAAAAATACTGTAAAAAGTATTATTAATTTCAAGAGAAAATTAAGAAAACTGATTAAACTATTATTTTAAACCAAAAAAAGAATTTAAAACTCAAATTTTTCATTTAGAAACTTTCATAACTATCTAAAACACGGAACTTGCTATATTACAGGGTTATTTAAAATTTTATATAATTTAAATTTAAAATTCAGCATTATTCATTTTTAAATATGAAATATTTAACATATCAATCAAAGTGCCATAATACTAACATACATACATATAAGAATGTGACTTAAATGTGCTCATATTCATTTATTCATTAAACTCATAAAGAGTAGTTCTAAGTTTGTCACGCTTAAATAAGTATTCACTTGAAATTGCTTCATATTACATATAATATTTAGCATATAGCATATCAGCAAAAATTTCATAATACTAGCATACATACATATAAGAATGTGACTTAAATGTGCTCATATTCATTTATTCATTAAACTCATAAAGAGTAGTTCTAAGTTTGTCACGCTTAAATAAGTATTCACTTGAAATTGCTTCATATTACATATAATATTTAGCATATAGCATATCAGCAAAAATTTCATAATACTAGCATACATACATATAAGAATGTGACTTAAATGTGTTCATATTCATTTATTCATTAAACTCATAAAGAGTAGTTCTAAGTTTGTCACGCTTAAATAAGTATTCACTTGAAATTGCTTCATATTACATATAATATTTAGCATATAGCATATCAGCAAAAATTTCATAATACTAGCATACATACATATAAGAATGTGACTTAAATGTGTTCATATTCATTTATTCATTAAACTCATAAAGAGTAGTTCTAAGTTTGTCACGCTTAAATAAGTATTCACTTGAAATTGCTTCATATTACATATAATATTTAGCATATAGCATATCAGCAAAAATTTCATAATACTAGCATACATACATATAAGAATGTGACTTAAATATGCTCATATTCATTTATTCATTAACTCATAGAGAGTAGCTCTAAGTTTGTCACGCTTAAATAAGTATTCACTTGAAATTGCTTCATATTACATATAATATTTAGCATATAGCATATCAGCAAAAATTTCATAATACTAGCATACATACATATAAGAATGTGACTTAAATGTGCTCATATTCATTTATTCATTAACTCATAGAGAGTAGCTCTAAATTTGTCACGCTTAAATAAGTATTCACTTGAAATTGCTTCATATTACATATAATATTTAGCATATAGCATATCAGCAAAAATTTCATAATACTAGCATACATACATATAAGAATGTGACTTAAATGTGCTCATATTCATTTATTCATTAACTCATAGAGAGTAGCTCTAAATTTGTCACGCTTAAATAAGTATTCACTTGAAATTGCTTCATATTACATATAATATTTAGCATATAGCATATCAGCAAAAATTTCATAATACTAGCATACATACATATAAGAATGTGACTTAAATGTGCTCATATTCATTTATTCATTAACTCATAGAGAGTAGCTCTAAATTTGTCACGCTTAAATAAGTATTCACTTGAAATTGCTTCATATTACATATAATATTTAGCATATAGCATATCAGCAAAAATTTCATAATACTAGCATACATACATATAAGAATGTGACTTAAATGTGCTCATATTCATTTATTCATTAACTCATAGAGAGTAGCTCTAAATTTGTCACGCTTAAATAAGTATTCACTTGAAATTGCTTCATATTACATATAATATTTAGCATATAGCATATCAGCAAAAATTTCATAATACTAGCATACATACATATAAGAATGTCACTTAAATGTATTCATATGCATTTATTCATTAAACACATAGAGTACACATAGTGAAATAGAACACCTATAGAGTAATTCGATGTATTGTATTTCACTACTCAGCTTTGATATACATTTCAAGCAGAGGTAGGCAAGTTCATCAAAATTGCACAAAAAATAGGCTGCGTGCTTTTTGTTTTTTAAATAATTATAATTCTTTGTAAAACTCATTAATACATATAACAAGTTTATTAATTAGGAGTAACGATAAGATTTACTACCAAAATTAGAATTTAAATAGATGTAATAAATTATTTTATATGATTAAAATATTAATAAAAAATATTTCCTTACAGTTACTTTCAGTACACCACTAGTACGCAGAAAAATTTGTTAAATTTTCAATTGATAGTAATATATATTGAATGTAATGATTTATCTAGAAGATATTTTTAATTTACAAAATATTATTGTGTATATGTATTTATTTCACTCAATTATATATTTTATATTCTGCATCAAAATATTTATTTTGCTGCCTAAATAAGATTATTTGATTGTAAAAGGAATAAACATGAATTAAGAATCAATAAAATACTTTTCCAATTTACCAATCATTATTTTTGCGTAAAGCCTAGAAATGGAAAGAAGAAATGTATGATGCTGTTTCTGATGAAATAACCTCTGTTTTCTGGCGATAAGTGCTCCATTGCTTCAGGAAGGAGGTAAACCTATTTCACCGCTTTCATGACGTAAAAAGCTTATGCGACAATAAAACTCATTCTAACAAATCGATTTCTCGTGTCTTCTTTTGGCCAGAGAAGGGAAAATGTTCAGCGAACCTACTTTGAGAGAATGGGACAAAGAAACCAACTACTTATTACTTAAAGTTTTCATATAAAACTATGTATGAAATACATTTCTATTTAACTATAATTATATATATAAAAATATCAATAAAATAAATACTTTTACTGATGATTACACAGTAGAAAAATATTGCGTAATGCTTATACATCAACATAAATTGTATTGCTGTATTTTTATAATTATTATAAAAAATTAATTTTGTAAATAATTGTTACAGTAGAACTTCAATTATCTGAATACTGGAACCAGATCAAATTTGGATAGATAAAAATTCGGATAACAAGATAATTTCGAGAAAAGGATCTCTTTCGATTGGTGTATGTTGAAAAGGGGAGAAAAATTCAGATTTTCTATTAAAAAAAATATTTAATCAATTAAATAAAAAGAAAACATTTTTACATATTAAGATACATACAAGTGCTGTTTGTTGCATGCATACAACACTTTAGCAGTATGCTCGTACAGTGTTTTGAGTAAAAATAATTGCTTACTGAGCATCTCGGTTACAGTAAACTGTTTCACTGTCTTCATACATTTTTACATTTTGCGAAGGCAAGTCGGGCATCGGGTTTTCGGTGCAAAATTTCACTTGGTCATGGTCGGGCTGATGCTTTATCCAATTTAGAACAGTTTCAAAGTCTGTAAATGCTTCCCAAGTTAATGGTCGCATCTCTGCTTCTACTTGGACAATAAGGTAATCTTCCTCTTCAACACTTTACAGAAAATTACCATGATTTGAATTTTGAAATCCAGTGTCTGACTCATCATCCATTCTTTAATACCTTCAGCAATAACTTCTGAACTCCCAATAATTTTCAAAGAATGCTTCTGAATACTCAAATGACACGTTTTTCTCTCTCATCTTCTCATTTCTCTTACATTTCCTTTCTTTGAGCTTTTTCCATTTTCTAATTTTCCTACACTTCTTCAATCTAACTTATTTTTCCAAAATTATATGAGTGATTCGTATAAAGAGAGTTTGGGTAATCCCAATTTTAGTGCATTTAAAAACAATCTTATGTTAAGGAGTGACGAAAAAACATTTGCTAATGCACTTTGTGTTGTGGTAAAATTCGGAAACTTTTGGAGAATTCTGAGGCAACCTAGATTCGTTTTTTAAATAATTGAATGACAGAGATAAAATCAAAACAAAAATACAATAAAACTTAATAATTTATTTTAGTAACTTAATTACAAGAGAAATTTACATTTACAATCAAAACATTCTTGATTAAATAATTGTGATTCTAACATTATTATTTGTTTTATGACAATTACACATTAATATATCATAACTGAGTGTGACCAGATTGACGAGGAACGAGAAATCAGACTCAACCTTTTTAGAAGTAGCAGTGTGGTGTCTCCTAACGTCAATGGCATTACCGGCTCAGGATCTCGCTTGGCTTGCTCATTGCTCATGAGCTTCCTTTTTTCTATGGTATCTCTCCTCAGACTTTACCGTCTCTTCTTCTGTTCATCTATTTGTCGGACAACTGCAGCTCCTTTCTGGAAATTCGAGGCAGGGCTCCTTCTGGAAGACGGTGATACGGTGGTTATACTTTGTATACAACTAACATCATTTTAGCTTCTTATTATGCTCAATGAGGACCCAGTCCTCAGTTGTGGACTCCTTTTCTATGTCGGGCTTCTCTGGGGCTTCTGTGTGTCCCTTCTCTGTGTTTGGATGCAGTTTTTAACTCTTCATTATTTTCGTCTTAACTCCTCCTCTTTACCTCATTGGTTTTCCAAAGTTCTGTAGTTCCTCCTATACTTCTATGGGATTGGTCAGAAATCTCTACTCCTCAATCCTGACTGGTCAGATATACAAATAAAACATATCATAAAACATATTCTTTCCTTGTAATTTTCTTCTAGATCACTCATCCATTCCGAAAGGAAACATTTATTCTTTTATTACCCTTGTCTCATTGTGCCAATTTTATTGCATCCTTTCCTTTATATTATTACAGCTTAGTTTTAAAGGAAAAGCGGAAACACTTAAATTTAAAGTGTAGTAAAAATACACTCATTTTCTTTCTCAGGGTTTGTGGTTATGTCGTTTTACACAACGACACTTTGAACTAAGTTAAATGAGCAAATTGAATTTTAAAATATCTGATGTCAAAATCAATTACCCTTTAAAAGAATTCTAAAACAAATGTCATGATTTTGCCGTACATAAAAAAGACATCAAATTAAGAAATTGTTTATTTTATACTGTTTCAGATTGTATGATTACATCGTCTTAAATAGATATTTAGAAAAACAAATTTTATGTTATATTTTTTTCTTTCTTGAATCTTATAAATAGTTAGATTCTAATAACTATTATATGATAAATTTATAGCACATTTAAAAAACTGATAAACACGTTTTTACATTTAAAATATCAACAAAAACAACTGAATCATAAAAAAATTACTTGATGAAAACATAGAAAAAAGTACTATTTTGTAAAATAAGGTTTATCTCTCTTCCTTAAAACTTAATAATATTAAAGTCTCAAATTTTCACCTTATTAGATATTACAAACAGACTTGTAATATTTAAAATAAATTCATGATCTTTTAAATATTAAAAAGCACACTAAAGCCAATTTTAGAATAAATTAGTTGCTTGCTGTAATTTAATATTTCATTCATCTGTAAGTGTAATAATGATATTTATAAGATCTTAATCAGGAAGAGAATTAAGGAACACGAAAAAATAATCTTAAAATAATTTGCAAAATTATCAGTTATACATTGTAAGGATACTGAATTTCTAATATTACAACTGACTTTAAATTTTTAATTTGTGTTATAAGTACTATTCAAGATTATGTAAAACGATGTCAGAAAAGTTTCTCCTTCAACTTTAATTGATAATCAATCATCAAACAAATTATGTATACATATATATTTAAAAGTATTCAAAGGTACTACTAAATATTTTAGACAAATAAGATTATTTAGCAGTTTAAATATTTGGAATTAGATGAATCAACTTATTATTTAAAAAATAAATCAACAAATGTTATAAATATGAGACAAATAACGAAATTGCGCTTACAGTGGAAGGCATAATGATGAAATAATGCATTCAATGTATTTTTCCATGCAAACCTGTTTAGTATTCCTTTAATCATTAACATTAATTTAACCATTTCTACCTTTGGTACGGAAACATGCTTCAATTTTTGCAGCTCTCAGCCAGTCTTTTTTGTTTTATTTTCTAATATTGTTTTGGTAAGATTCTATTTGTCACTTACTGCATTGCTAAAATATACTTTCTATGACTTAGCCTTTCAACTAATCAATTTTTTCGAATTTAAGATGAAATAACTCTCTATTTCAGGAAGTCAATAGTTGACTGGCCAGGTTGATAGCTTGGTTAGTTAAATGTGCATAACTCTATTAGGTATACACTGAAGTTGTATTTCAGTTCAGTATCACATGACAAAAGTTGGCATTTTCCTTTTCATTACTTCTTTCTGAACTGACACGAGGACATAAATGAATATTAGTGCTAATTGCTCCATAAACAGAGCATTTTATAATTCTCTTGACCATGGGAATTTATAGTAGATCAGAATCTACCGAAAATTGTAGAAACCGATCGAATTATAACTAATTTTTTAAAATACCAAAGAAGATCTACAACAAAATCAAATCTAATATATATGCTTGTCTTACATTCAACTCACTTATATAAATTCAAAATAATAAGTTGTTCACAGATTCTGATATTCGCGTGATTTAATGAATAAAACCTACCTAATGAGCTTATGAAGATTTAAATTTAAGTTTTTAAGATTATGACTATATTATTCATTTTGTTCAGAGTACTTGAAATCTTACAAAAAAAGTAAAAAGATTTTTTAGTAAATCCAATAAAAATATAATATATTATGAGATTTTTTTTAAAAATGAGAAAAGTCAATCATTTAAAAAATACAAATTAGATACTTAAGTTTTGCAAAAAATAAACCTAAAAACTTATAAATGTTTATTAGTTAGTCAAAATAATAGGATATTCAAGTAATTTTGAATAAATTAAGCCACTTTTTGTAGTAAGTTTCTTAACTCATACAATTTAATTAATTGAAATTATATTATTAGTTAAATGTTATTTATTAATAAGTATAATACTAATAGTAACTTATATTAATTAATTGTATTCTGACATTTAAATATAATTCTTATAAAATATTATAATTCCAACATTAGACGTAACAGCAAATGTATTTAAATTGTCACGATAGAACTATATATATATATATATATATATATATATATATATATATATATATATATATATATATATATATATATATATTTGTGTGTGTGTGTGTGTGTGTAATTAGCATACGAATAAATATTCAAAATTCAAATTAATAATTAATTTATTTAACATAAAATATTAAGTATTTACTAATATTCTTCATAGTGTAAAACTTTCATTCCGGTTGAATAGTCTCAATATTTATCTTTTATAATATTTTTTTATATCAAGTGATGGGAACTTGATATAAAACTTTCAGAATTTGTCAAATTGAATTTCGCTTTCATCTACCTTCCTCTGTTAACCTCATAAAGTCTATGCTATCAAAATATAATGTGTAACTGATTTTTATATCTCATCGTCTTTTGTTGTCACTTGCTAACTTGTGACAACAAAGTCTGTCTCTGCTTTAGAAATTTCTTATAAGCAAGATTTGTAATATTGATAAATCAAATTCCTTAACAAAAGCTGTATCGAGTGTTTGCTGGGTGTACACTGATTTCAAAATATCTTCAGTAAAATATTGCTAACTTATTTTTTTCGTTTTTATAAAGAAAATGTTTTCAATATAAGTGATTTTCTGTCACGTTTATTTTTATTTCTCCTATATTCTAAAAATGAGACGTGAAAGCATTTTGAGGCAAATTTTCTCATATATGTTAAAGCATCAAGTCTTAACATATAATATTAATAGCACAATTTTTAATTTTATAGTATAGATGTGAGTAATGAATTTGTGAGTGAAACATCTCATACATTTTAGCGTACTAAATTATGTTGATAATAAATATGTCTAGCAATAAACTATTTTCAAATTAATGTTAAGTATTTATTCGGTAAGTAATTTATAAATGAAGGGAAGAAGATTTAAATTGGTTTCTAATTTAATTTAATGCAACTTTCGACAAATATCAAAAGCTTTTATTTTAAATATCACATTATTTTAAGTTATTTGAAATAGCTTGAAATGTGTTTTTAATTTTATAAAATATATTGTAGAAATGTATAGTTGTACAAGATATATATATTTGTAAGTAAAATCTCTTAACTAAAAAAATGCCCATAATATATATTTATTTTCAGCAAACACATATCACAGATATAAAGTATTTTAAATACTTCGTGTAATATTATTTAACAACTTTTGAGAACTGTGGTGAAAAAGAAAAACTGTTTAAATTTCTGGATACGTTTTTAAGTTTTTGTATTCTAGAGAAGCTAACAATTGTTTTATTGTTAACTCTTTTGGGAGAAAAACGGAACCTAAATTACTGATTGTACCATTCAACTAGAACATGCTAAGTGAAAGATTTCTTAGAAATCTATCATCCTGTGTAACCATATAATCTTTAATATTAATTATAATCTTTATTAATTTAATCTGTGAAACCATATAATCCTCCAATTCTTTTGCAATTCATAACAATATTAATGAATTCTAGTAATTTGTAATATAGTTTCTTTTCTTTATTAATCTGATGTAAATTTTATACAAATAGATTTATTCGAAAAAGATTATGTGATTCGAAAGGGATCAATAGTTTATAATAAGCTCGGAGATATGACAGATATCTATTATCAAGGTAGATTTCCTATTTTTACAGTAAAGACTGATATCCATTCCCAAGGTGCATTTCATATTTCTGTTTTAATCAATAGAAAAATTCATGGTCTATTCTTATTAATATTTTAAAAGCATAAGAAGACTTTGTTCATGAAATGGAAGTTATATGAAAGTGATATAAGTATACATGTAATTTTCTTTATACATTTCAGTGAATGCCCTAATTTAATAGGATAAAATTGGATAAATAAAGTTAATTTAAAAGAACCAATAAATAAGCTAAGATTTATGTCTGAGACAAAATGCTACAATAATCAATCCGAAATTAGCTACAATTCTGATAATTTTGAAAATTCTCTTACTTACATATTTAATGCAAATCATACGCAAGAGTATCAGAAATATATATATTTCTGATACTTGATAATGTATGAATACTGTATTTTATAATTTGACTAATTGTGTTGATTTACATATTTCCAACACATTCTCGCTCCCTTTATTTGCATAGAGGTGCAATTAGAATATTCCACTAGCACCTCCATTTATTTGCTTCCGTAGTTTAGTTTCTGAGTTTTGCTATTAGAAGTGCTACAAATTGCTTTTTCTAATGGTTCATAACTGTTTTGATTTCTTATTTTTTGCATTTATATTTGTGACTATAGTTGTCCGTTTTTTTATGCTAAGAATTTATGGCCCACTCTTTACTCTGGAGACTGCAGTACAATATTTAACATTTACGGAGAACAAATACCATGCATTATAAACAATTGATTGAATGGCAAAGAGTAAAAGCGAACTTGTAAGGAAAATAAACAAAATAAACTCAAGAACATTATATATACTACTATTTTCAATCCATTTGCGACGAGTTTTTTTACACTGATTTGAAATTCCCACCAATGACAAAAGAGTTTTTGAAATAAAATGTTTAGTAAATTTATTTTGTCACAATATCATTTTACAGTTTTTTTTTCAAATTATTTGCTGAGCTTATTTTTATTTAATATAAATAAATATTGAAAAATAAAAACATTGTAAACATGGTATAGAAAATTTATGTATCACATGAATAATTCAAAAAAATGACATGATTTTGCTTCATTTTAGGCAAGTAATTATGAAATTGTACTGGACATCTTAGATTATTTTTTAAGTGTTATTAATTATAGTCATATTGCCTGTTTGAGCGTCACATATTTCAAATATAATTATGATACATATTTTTTCTGTAGCATCTTTAATTATATTATGTTCATCTACACCAATATATTATCAAAACTGCTTTTTATAACAGTATGCATAAATAAGGTTTTTATTTATTAAAATTTTGCAATAATTTATTACAAAAAATATTACCATTAAAGGTTTAATTTGATACATTTCAAATTTGGAAAGCAATACTGCATTTCTTACATACAATTTACTTTGTCAATTTATAATTCTTTATTCCCTTCATTGCTTGTTTTACTTATATTACTTATTTTGGCAATTTAAATGCTAAATTTTGATTTGCTATAGTATAAGTTGTGCGAAAGAAGCTCTTTTGAGTGATTTTTATTTTAGAGAAAAACCAACGTGCTATTTAATTGTATGTATGTGTATTATATATACATACATTATTTAAATTTTTAATAAAGGATTTTCAATCAATTCAAGTTTTTCAATATCGTAAATTATTTAATAAAAGTAAGTTGACGTGCTATAATATAGTTAAGATTTCAAACAACTTCATATTTGTAAACTTTTATGTTCAGAAACAGAAAATAAAATTAATATCCATCGTTAATTTTCATTAGCTTAGTTTAATTTAATACATTATCCTTAAATGAATATAAATATCCAAGTATCTATAAATCTAGTGAACTGTATTATACATTTGCTAGAAATATGTGTTTATATTTTAAGGTGTTAAAATATCACTTAGCTTGACGCTATTCTTATTGAGTTATATTATCTGTAAAACAGTTTGAATCTATTATCCCATTCAAAAATAAAAATACATGCTATTGTTTAACTTTACGAAGGAAATTTCCTGTTTAATTTATATTATTGTCAGAAAGTTCCATCGCTGAATTATTAACGGGAATCTCTCTCGAGGACTTTCGTTAATGGTTCTGTCAAGTGACACAACGGACAAATATCCTAGACCATATTTTCTGTCGCTTCTTGCTCTTAGTTGCAAACATTTTAGAGTGGTGACTCATTCGCAGCACAGTGATAAGGCAGAGAAAAGTTTTAATTTATTTGTTGGCATCAGTTCTGCAAAAGAGTTTTGTTTCCGGTTCGTTGATCCCAAAGGAATGAAATCGTCTTTATGCTTCTCTTTTACGACATTAAAGAAAGTGTTTGGTAAATCTTTGGCTTAAAATACACTTATTAAAATGAAATTCTCTTAATTGTTTTTCAATCCTTAATTTCTTAATTAAATATCTCAAATTGTTGTGAAATAAAATGTACTTTTATTTCTTGGACATAACAAATCACTAATGGGATTTTATTCTACTAATCAATAAATAAAAATAATGATAATACTAATATCAAAAATTAATACAAATACTTTGGTGATCTACATATTTCATATCTTAACAATTAAAATAAAATTAAAAAATGCAATTAAAATAAAACTAAAAGTGTGATTGGATATAAACCTTAAATAATTAAAACAAGCATTCTATTTCATTGTACGAAAGAAAGTTTTATTAAATAGTTTTTCTCTCCTTATTTTTAACAATTCAGTTATTTTATAAGTTAAATACAAAATAAAATTACTTTAATTTTTGTTCTATAAAAAATTTTAATGTTATTTTCTTTCATTTGTATATGTAAAATCACTGATAGATATAAAAACATATATTGTAGATATAAAACTTGACATTTAAAATTTATTACATTTAAAACATAAAATATTCAAAAGTTGCATAAAATGTAAATATATATTGAAAATGTGCCTATATTCTTATTTAAATCATTTTTCGTCTTCAGTTATGTTTTAAATATAAAATGGATGGATTAATATTTTCAAACAGACTTTATTTGTAAATTTACATATGAAAGTAAAATATATTTAAGTGTCTTAAACACTACGTTTTGATTAAGTGATTATTAAATTTCTGAATAAATCGATAACTTAAATATTAAAGAAGATGAACATTGAATATAAAATTAATTATGTCTTTTAAAATTTATCATTATATTTTATAAACATTAAGATATAAAATTAATTTCTTCACTTTTAAAACTTAGTATTATATATATAATAGATAATATAAAAAGTTTAGATTTACCTGAAAATATGATATTTATTTAATTTTATAACTAATATAAATGCAGTAAAATATTATTTCGGAACTTCAATATTTAACATTAAATTTCTTAAAAAAACTGTTTTCTTCACATATTACTGAATGGAAAATGTTTACTGCTTTTTTGTAAGTGCAATTTTTAACAATTTTAGCATAATTATAGTCAAGTTATAAGCTTTTAATATAAATTTATATAATCATATGAATTTTATTTGAATTTCTTACTGAAGAATACAGTATTTTTCGCAAATACAACATAAAAAGTAGGGAAAGCATATAAAAGCAGAATTTTATTTCTTTTTAATATAATCTAATTGCTTAGTGTTCTGATTAGCAAATCATTTTATAATTATTATTATAAAATTAATATAAATAATATTTTTTAGATATGTATTTGTTTGTTTGTAGATGGAGCTATATTACGAAGAACACAATGCTTAAAATTTGTCAAATATGTGGATGCTATACATTTGGTATTTGATAAAGGCACCGGTAATCCAATTCTTTGATTAACATGTAGTTGCAAAAAATTAGTTTCCGGTATTATAAAATGACAAATAGAAAACCTGATGTAAAATAAATTAGAAAGTCAAGATCAATATTTTATTGCACCACTTTTTGCATACATAACAGATCTTATTCATTTGGGTACCAAGTCTACATATATTTGAAATGCATTTAAGTCCAAAGAATGACATTCATTGGCTCTGCAGCTTATTGAATCTTGTTAATTATATGGAAGAGGAAAGAGTTGTCAAATTTGTCTTTCCGTGGTAAGCAAGTCATTTTCTATTGGGTTGCTTTCCAAACTCTGTGGTGGCCAGAGAAAACAACTGATGTTCAGAGAACTAATTTTAAAGACTTCTTTACAAGATGGAGGGTTCATTTATCATCCATGAAATATTCGTTTTCAACAGAGTTAAATGCATCAGTGGAGATTTATCTTGATCTGCAAATACATCCAAGTGTGAATTCATACAACAGATCCCAATTGCCGGGTCAGCAGAGCATGCTCCATAGGATGGTATTTCAACCGAACGTTGCATAGTGAGATTAAGGTAAAATTGATTCCTAACTTAGTGGATTTCATGCCAAATTCTAAATCTTTCATTTCTGCAAAAAATATATAATATGGCGACTACAATACTCGCTTCTAATGTTTATATGTCCAGTGTCTTCTTTCCAAACGAAACTGCAAACGAATTCTTATATTTCGGACAGAAATGAGAAGTTTCTCAAAGGCATTTGTCAATGAATTCTTAACTTCTCCAATTCTTTGTACATGTTTCCAAATGAAATCAAGTGGTAAGAGACATGGTTGACAATTTTTATTCATTTAAAGCACTCTAGTGTCCCATATCTTCCACGCAATTCGTTGGAGACCCCAGCGATCCAGTTTTTGGAAATTTGTGCTCCAACAAGTGTTGCAATTTTTAAACAGGATGAATTTTTAATTTTAACTTTTGACATAGTTTATCATCGTTAGTTCTTAGAACCTAGAGAGATTTGCTAACTTCAAAACCGAGGACCTCAATAAACTGACATCAACTGTAACCATTTTGCAGCTAGATAGTTATTTGTTGTATTTCCATTTAACTCCAGTCCTTTTATGAAATGCACTTTTTATAATTTATCATTGATATCGTCCATTATGGTGTGTAACTCAAGTTATAAAAACATTTTCATTCTATTGTAATTCATTATGGTTTCTAGTTCATTATCCAGTGCTTATGTTTACTTAGAGTTTGCTTAAATTGTCATTCTACTATCACATTTTAAACTTGATTGCTAATTTTTACTTGACAAGTTTTTATGTAGATTCTGATATGCTCCTAATATGCTCATCTGAGATGAAAGTTTAACACACAAAATGCTCAAATGAAGGCGAGATTTCTAAAATTCTGCTACCAGCTTGACATAAAGCAGAAACTTCTAATCTTTGTGGAGCTTTAAAATGAATATAAATTTGGTTTAAAAGCTTCTCATTAATAAGAATATTTCATAAAAGATGTTTTAAATAAAGTCAATTGCTTTATATGTATTTAAAATATAATGTTAAAACAATCGACCTTGAAATATATCTTTCAACATTTTCAAAGTAAAAATTATATATTAGTAATTTTTAACTTTGTGTTTGATTCATACGATACGCAATATATGACTTTTTGTAAAATACCATGTACAATATATAATTTTAAAACAGACTACTTAAAATAAGGGATCCAAAAGGCAGTTTCAAAAAATCAGAAATATAGAAAATCTAAACTCATTTAAAATTATTAATTTATTTATAATCTACAATGACACATGTTTTGTTCTCAGATTCAAAATTTAAAAAAAATACCTAAAGCAAATTACTAGCTAAAACACTATATGTAAAAGTAACTTCCACATTAATCTTTCATCGTTTAAACAAAATGTGCTCTTTGTTTTACTTGAAACCCTCTGAAGCAGTTACAATTAAAATCAAATTCATCTCAATAGAATAAACATATTCACAATAACAATCAATTGAAGTTACACTACTGGCCATTAAAATTGCTACACCAGGAAAGCGGCACACCACACACGTGAAATTTGCATGACAGGTAGAACTTGCTGTGATATGCAAATGATTAGACTTTCAGCGCATTCATACCAAGCAGGCGACAGTAGCGACATCTACAATGTGTACAAAACCAGAGATTTGACAGCAGCTTTCTCATACTCAATTTCCGTTTCAACGTTGTTTTCGGCAAAGAAAGTTGTTTTAATGCCTCGTGAAAGAAGAAGAAATGCCTATCAGCACGTTTCTGACTTTAGTCGAGGAAGGATTATAGCCGACCGGGATTGCGGTTTATCGTACCGCAATATTTCTGCTCGCGTCGGTCGAGACCCCATGACTGTTAGCAGAATATGGAATCGATGGGTTCAGGAAAATCATACGGAACGTCATGCAGGATCTCAGCGACCCCCAATCACTAACAGCAGAGAAGACACATATCTTATCCGCATGATCACAAGGGATCGTACAGCCACGTCACGAACCCTAAGTCGTGAAATGGAGTCATTTGCAAGGCAAAAAATTTCTGCTCGAACAGTTCAACGACGTTTGCAGCAGCATGGATTATCTGCACGGTGACCATGGCTTCGGCTACCATTGACGCTGTGTCACAGACAGGAGCACCTTCAATGGTGTGATCAGCGACGAACCTGGACGCGGGAATGGCATCACGTCATCTTTACAGATGTATCTCGGTTCTGTATACAGGACCATGATGGCCGCTTCCGTGTTTGGAGGCATCGTGGAGAACGCGCATTGCCTGCTTTCATTTGACATCGCCCTACTGGCCCACCTGCTGGAGTGATGGTATGGGGTGCCATTGGATACATGTCTCGATCACCTCTTGTTCGCATTAACAGCACTTTGAACAGCAACCGTTACATTTCCGATGTGTTAAGGTCCGTGGCTCTGCCCTATATTCGAGGCCTCCCTAATGCTTTGTTTCAACAGGATAATGCACGACCGCATGTTGCCCGTACTGTTCTGAAATTCCTTGATGCAGAACAGGTTCGACTGTTTCCCTGGCCAGCACGTTCTCCTGATCTGTCACCAATTGAGAACGTGTGATCAATGGTTGCCGAACGATTGGCACGCCTTCACTCACCATCCACTACTGTCGATGAAATGTGGCATAGTGTTGAAGCTGCGTGGACTGAGATCCCCGTACATGCCAAACCATCTCTGTTTGACTCCATGCCTAGGTGGATAAATGCTGTTAATGCAGCCAGAGGTGGCTGCTTTGGGTACTGATTTCTCAAGATCTATACATCCTAATTTCCTGTAAATCTAATCACTTGTTCTTTCCACTATAATGTATGTGTCCAATAAATATCGTTCTGTTATTTGCATTCCTTCTTGGTGTAGCAATTTTAATGGCCAGTAGTGTTGTTTCTCATACCAACATTCAGGGTGTACAGTAACATTTTACGAAAGGATTTCATAAAAATGTAACAAAAATTAAATAATTTCAGAAATCATGTTTTAATGAAAACGTATGAAAGAAAACTAATAAAACGGTAGGATACAGAAATCAATTATATGACATGTATTTTGCTATTAAGCCATAGTAATGTATTTTTCCCATATTAATCAATAAAAAATTAATTAAAAATTCGATATTTGATTCATTCTCTCGATTTTTTAAACTTAATTAATGTAATTATTACATATATATTTTTAATGTCTTCAATAAATAATTGAACAATTATATTTAAAAATAAGTTTAAGTCGAAATATAAATTTTACTTTTAATCACACTATATAATTGATGCATTTGTTATTTAATATACTATAAGCAATGATGTGAATAATACATTTGATAATGACGACAGTTGAAATAGTTATTAAAATGAATTTAACAATATG
Organism: Latrodectus hesperus; assembly: GCA_037975125.1. NCBI lineage: Eukaryota > Metazoa > Arthropoda > Arachnida > Araneae > Theridiidae > Latrodectus > Latrodectus hesperus. Next base: position 23,308,341 of record CM075855.1, on the reverse strand, counting down.
ATGATAGTTAAACATTTTCTCTAGTAAACCTAAAATGTATGTAGCAAAATATTTTTTAATATAAAAATATGATATAAATATTCTCATTATTATGATTAAGAAACTTATAAAAGTAACTTCTCATTAACATATTTAATATTCATGGAGAAACTTTTAAAGCCAAATGGTATTTTAAAATAGTTTTCTATTTCAGAAATTTCCCTTTGAATTTTAAGTATACAAATGAGTAGAAATTTAAATAGCCCAAGGAGTATGAGTAAAATGCATGATAATTAAGATAAGCAACATTTAATCGAGCTATTCATTATAAATCAATGAAATATTTCTTTTTTTTATGTATCTGGTATTCTGAACATTATTATATCTTGACTATTAAGTATCAAATTTAATTTTAAATAATGCAAAACATTTTCATTTATTTAACCAATAAGAAGGTTACAGATTCTTGTTTACTATGAAAGATTAATGATAAGATTATGACAGGTTTCAAAACCAACATCTGACTTTTTTCTGATTTATAAGACATCTGGTCCAGAGAGCAAAATGCATGTATGAAAGCATATTCCAAACATATTTGTGTACATCGAAATTCAAAATGTGTGATTTTTTTTTAATATTCACTCATATTTTTTAATAAAATTTTATTTGGTAAATAAAATCACGAAGATATGATGTACTCAAAATATAAGTATGTTAGTTTTTTCATGTAACAATATTTATTTTATTAATAATAACATATTTTCAAGACTCGTAGTAGGCCTAAAATATTGGATAAAAATTCCAAGAAATATGTGTTTCCTTGTAATGTCAATAGAAATATGTACGGTAGAATAAATATAGAAATTTTGTATAAATTGCTAAGATATATCATAAAACTGCATTAGGGTCTACATTTGTACAATCGATTTTTTAAAAGAATTCTTAACATGTTTCCAGTCAATTAAATGATTTTCTATTTATTTAATTCAGTATATTGGACTGAATATAACAATAAAGTTTGCTTCGAAAACTAAATACTCGACTATATTATTAAAATAAACTTAAATAAACTCCGTGGCACGACAGCCCATGTGGACCCAAGGTCTCCAGTGCCCATAACATTTTTTATGACCTAGAACACTGAGTGTTGAAGCATATGTCCCAGTTAGGCGGTCAGCCTAACGTGGGACCCCGGTGATTAGTTCCCAAGCATGCTTGGTACTCAGTCTATCGATCCACTGAAGGGATGAAAGGTTGAGTGGACTTGCCCAGCCCGAGGATCGAATTTGGGACCTAACTATATTATTAGATCCGTTAATTGTATATCCAGTTATATTGTGTTAGGAGCCTGATAAATACCCTGAGCCAGAAGAGTCATTAAATTGTAGTTGAAAGAAAGAAAACTATGAAAATTATTGAAGGATAACACTAATATAAATAGAAAAAAGCTTTTTTATAATATAAGATTTGTTCAAAATTATGTAATTGTTTTCATCATTTTTTGTAATGTCGTTTTTGTAATGTTGGAAAATGAAAACGATTTATTTTATAAAACACAGATGCCACACAAACTTTTAAAATTTCAGTAATATATTTGAAATGCAGATTAAATTATTTACTTATTATCATAAAAAAAATTATATACAGTATTTTAAAAGTGAAAATACTTTCGCTAAATTTAATAATTTTTAGTTAAGCTGATGTGTTAAATTGTATTTATTTATTTAAATTTTATTTTATTTAATACAAGTCAATTTTTAGACACTTTATTTATGATCCTACATTACTCTGTGATTACTATAAAAATATTATAATTTTTTTATATACAATTATGTTATTTTGATATTGTTTTCCATTTGCATGTGAAGATTTATATATTATATTATCTGATTTTTTTATTCTTTTATTTTTACTTTCAAAATTTTAGTGGAGCTTGAACTTGAAAAAAGTTAATTGAGAAAATTAGCAGATTGCCTCAAGAAGAAGCTGTACATTTCATATTTTTACAAGTGCGCGCACACACACATAGAGGGATATGATAATTTTGACAAGAAATTAGATTTGTCATTTAAAAAATAAACCTACCATAAATTAGCATTGTTATTGAAATATAATCTGAAATTTATGTACGCTTTATACAAATTACCATATATAATTAAAATTTGAACATTGAAATATTTGAAGGAGGCGTCAGGATAACAGCATTTATATCAACATTATCATAATCGTAAAAACATCATAATGACTTTTAGTAAACAAATATAATAATAAAAAAGCTTTGATAGTTTCGAAACACTTAACGACAGAAAACATTTTGTTTTTGTATTTCTTGTGATGATAATGATAATGTGTCTGAAAATGAGATCCAGACAGTCGCCAATTGCAGATAATTGAATTCTAGTGCCACGTAAGTGTCTTAATGTAAAATGTCAGAAAATACTGAAAATCTAACATAAAACATTGGTTAATTAATAAGAAGAGGAATACATTATATAATACTACATGTAATAAAAATTAGATAAATCTCCTGCCAATAAAAAATATTTTATGAAAATTCAATACTTATAAAAACAAAACTAAATATATGTAATTTGATTATCTAATATATTTCACTAAAAATAATGTTACTAATTGGATAGATAGTTTCTTATTCCGTAAAGTACTAAAACTTGCAAATACAAATTACACACACACAAATTACAGCATAGTTCAATTAACTATTTAAATTTAAAATGTTTTTAATATACATTATGATGGGATTAAAAAAAATCTATAATTATTGGAAAAGTTCTTATGCATTCACGAATGAAATAGGGATTTATTTATCTTTGTGATAATGGGAATACTTAATCTTTAAATAAGAGCATATTTAACAAAAAATTAAAAGATATTATATTTCTTCTCTCACATGAGCAATCACTATGTAAATTCAATTATATTCTCTTAAATATTCTTTCAAACTTAGTATACTGAAAATTTTATAACTTAATTATATTTAAATTTTTATACACTATTGGAATAAAAATAACATATAAGTTGATATGCGGATTGTGTTTATTAAGAGAATAAAGTAATTTTTTCAGAATCTCTGTTTATTGTAATATTTAATCTGGCTGTCTAATAATGAATGTTACATAGTTCATTTGTAAGGATTGCTTAAATTAAAATAGTAAAGTATTCTTGAAATTTTAAAGTTATAGTACCATATTTCTTGTAAAGTTATACAGACATGCAAAAGAGTAGGAAAATTGTAAAAATAAATGAAAAATGTTTTTCTCCAAATTGATAATTATCTGCTTGACTTAAGATAAAACACTTGGAAAGTAATAAAAACAGAAAAAAATATATTTATAAATTAATTCACGCGCCAATAAACTCTACTTACGTACCGATTGCATGCCATAAATTATCACAATAAATGACATGAACAACATAACAGATGATTATAGCAAAAATTACGATATTTATGATTATATGAAATAATAATCCTACTAAGCAAAGCTAATAAATAATCTCATCAAACTGCATTGTACGATAATAACATAAAAATATTATAATTTGCTTCAATCTTGCTGTTTCAATTTTATTTTTTATTTACAAAATATTTAGAGGAAAAAGTATATATGCCCATTGATGGGACAAACAAATAAAAAACTCATTATAATACATAATATCAAGCACATTATTAAGTACATAAATTCAAATATAATTTGTGTAAATATTTATCCCACTCATTTTACGAATTTTCAAATTAAGGTAAGCGATACTTTAAGAAGAATGAGTTTTTTACAATACCAAATGGATATTCAGTTTTCTATGAAATAAAAAAAGCTGTAAAATGATTCCATTAATAGAATGTTTACTAAACCCATCATCAATTTTTAGTATTTTTATCCAATAGGATTATTTCATTTATAAGAATGAAAAAAATAATTTTTTTCCAGTTTCTGCATTATATTTTAAATGCTAGGAATAAAATCTCCAATTCATTTCCTTCATTCAGTCTACTATTTTTGAACGAATTCATTATTCTTAAATTATTCTATCACCAAATGTCGCAAAATAACAGCAAAATGTGATTGAGACTTGGTCTTAAAAGGACCTCTCTAGATATATGTTTATCTTTATAGATATTTATGTGATTTAAATTACATTCCAATCTTTGTGCATATTGTATTACATTTGCGGACTCCAAAATTTGAAAAAAAAATGTATTTAATTTTGACAACATATATAACCCATGCAATTTTAGTTGTTCTAAAGAGTAAATTCTATTAAATATATAAGATTAAATAAGATATTATGTTTCTAAGATGGTATTTTTTCTTTTCTACAAATTATTTTCTTTCTACGAAAGCGATTTTTTTTTTCGATTTTTTTTTATTTACTTTTTCTTAAACTGGAAAAAGTAAACTAAATTCAGATAGTTTAAAAATGATAACATACAATAATTTCAAATGCACATTTTTATAATTAATAATTTTCATTTTTAATGTCATTGATATTTCCATTTTTTTTAAATTGTAGTTATATGTAATATATAAAATTTTGCATTTTCATACTTAAATTCGTAAACTATGATTAGGATTTAATTAACTGATTTGTCAATCTAGTACTATGTTTTAAGACAAGTAATTAATTAGTGAATGTGGAAACAATTTTCTCAACGGCACTCCAAGACAAGACAATCATCAATGTCAGAAGTGAAACTCGGAATTCGGACATTTGGATCAAAAAGAAAATTGATAGATTCCGTGCGTGAAAATTATAATTCAATGTTTTAATTTAATGTAATTACATGATTCAATTGACACTTTTATTCTCTTGATTGTGCTAAGAATATACAATCTCTAAAACACTTTTTACACAATTTCAATTTTAATCTAATTGTGAGTATATATATATATATATATATATATATATATATATATATATATATATATATATATATATATATATATATATATATACTCACATTTCTGTAGAATAAACATTTAGTTTTTTTCTATGTAATCATTTTCTTACTATTTTTTATATTTTCATTAACATTTTACCGGAATTAATACATTTCTTGTAAAATATTTTTAATTGCTTAAGCCATATTTAGTTTTTTTAAATAAAAAATTAAAAATTTTTTTAATATGCAGTTTCACAATGACTTAATTCGGAAATAATGAATCAAAGAAAATTTGTAAAATATTAAATGCATTTAATTTCTTAAGTATAAAATGCACGAAGACCAAAATTTATTTGAGTTTATTATCGGCAAGTTAAAGCTATCATTTCTATCTTATATAAAGCACAAAGATAGCTTTTCTGAATAATAAATATACTTTTTATCCGTTTATTTCTAAATATTCAAATATTTATTAATTATATTATTCGAAATCATCAGAATTAAATTGCAACTAATTGAAGAATCAGTTATATATCTCAGACGTAATATTTTGTGCTACATCCGATTAACAGATCATTACATTTTGCATTTAAAATCATCCAATTGCCTGAAAATATTTTATTGAGCAATTTCTTTTTCTGGAAGAAAAATTTTACCGAGGGTTGTGTGCTTAAATATATTGGATATTTTCTGGATATTGGATTCATAGTAACAAAAGGAAATAAACTGAATGAAGTCATGCATCTCTTTATTTTCCGATCTGATTGCGTAAGACAATTGTTTTGCATAACAAAATACATATTAGCAATTTTACAGAAGTGTTATTTCAAGTGGTATGCATATATAAGGAAAAATGACTAAGAATTGGTTTTTCCAGTGTCGCCTATATTAGAAAGATTTCAATTGGTTTTTAAATCTGACTACTGTTTATTTCTCAAAATATGATATATTTAGATATTATTGTTATTATTACTGCATAGTTAAAAATAAATAAAATTTTATATTTTCTTTGACTTCTGATACTCGACAGCATTCAGTTTCTCTTTACTAAGAATTAAAGATCAAATATATGGATACAAGTTATGGGACAAGAACATGTTTACAACGCTCACCATAAAAATGACACTAGCAGTAAAATTTACAATTTATATAAATGATTAAAAGTAACTTATGTAAATTTAAGCAAAGGCACTCGCTGTATCTTTTGTGATAGAAAAAATCAGATTTATATGAGTGAAAATTATCCAAATATCAAGCTTTCATAATTGTATGTGCTACTTTTGTTGATTTTAAACTTTTGTTAACAGATTCATGGACAAATGTCACTGAGGTATAGGAAAGTTTGAAAGAGGCTGTTTGCCCGATTCATTATGGAGGCGAAGGATCGGATGGGATGGAACTGGTTTACTATTTCTTGCAATTCAGTCAACAGTCTCTGGAAACAATACCAAACCAAAGCTACCGAGTCTAGATGCGTTCAAGGCCGAGCACGAGCCATAGCACTTTCAGAAAACCTTTTTATAGCTCTTTCGGCAACTTAGTGTCTCAAACTAACTTGTCATCACAATATTGACTTTATTACAGGTTGAATTATAGCTTTCTGGAATTGCACAGTTAATAATAATGGAGTATCACCTGAGAGTATAGGATCCCGTGATTCCTCTCGGCAGAATATGATGCCCATGTTTCCCGGACGATTTCACTAAATACTGAGAGGACATACACACAATTTAAATGATTTTAATGAATCGTAAATCTACGTTTCGAATAACAATGGAGTATCACCTGACTGTGTAGGATCCCGTGATTCCTCTCGGCAGAATATGATGCCCATGTTTCCTGGACGATTTCACTAAATACTGAGAGGACATACACGCAATTTAAATGATTTTAATGAATCGTAAATTTACTTTTCGAATACTGATTTAAAAAGTAGGATAATGTGCAAGCCAACAAATGCCTGTATAAATAATTCAAAGACGTATGCAGCACCAATAAATGTCATTCTTTGATCAAGGCTTTGACTACTTCTGATACTGTATCCAGGCCAAGAATGCTTTTAATCGTGTGAACAACGATGAAGCTGAATGTTAAAACAATGCGTTGCATATAAGACCATTTAGTTTCCAACATCATAGTGATCGTATCCACGTTTGTGGTAAAGTGGAGCAGGCTCTTTAGAAATATGTATTCCAATCGTAGCGTTTGCCTTTGGAGAAAAAATCGAAAATAGAAACTTCTTTGATATACACGCAAAAATGAACAATGGAAGTTAAGATCAGCAATTTTCTTAGATTTCTCACCATTAAAATAAATCTGACCAATATTTGTCAAGCAACGGTCTCTTTACCATAAGACACTTTCTATCGTTGATGAACTACGATAAAATATTGAATTTAGATGGTCAGCTGTAATTGAATATGGAATGTGACCAAAGATTTGACTTAATTTTCAGACTTATAAGTGATAATTTGCAGGTAGATGTGTTTGTCATGGAAAATATTTCACAAAATCAGCATTTAAATTTCAGGAAAACTAATCATTTTATTATAACGTATTAGTCCAGTTAATATCATTTTATTATTTCCATTTTCTTAGTCTTGTAAAGGTATTTAAATTTTTATGGCTGTAGAGAACTATTTTTTCTGTGATTAGTGTAATTATGAAAGAAACAACTAATGATAAATCAAAGGAAAGTCTTAGGTTTGGTTGAAGCAATTTTATTTCAAAATAGCGTTTTTCTTACACATTGTGTACATTGACACTTAATAATTAACAATTAATTAAAATATTATAATGCTACTATATTTAACATTAAATTAAAAATATGTTTTGCTTACACATCAAGCTGCCACAAGTTTCAGGCGTTTTACAGATAACATCATATGTACATGCAGCTCTAGAGCATTAACAATAATATAAATAAATAACTTCAATATTATTGATCAATTTGCTTAAATAAATTTTTTATCAACACTGTAAATTTAAATTGCTTAAAAATAATAGTTCTAAAATCCCTGTTAAGAAAACAATAGAGTACAAAGTAATTATTAATTACATCTGTGTTAAAAATATTTTTAATGACTTTAATAGCCATGACAGATTCATTCAGTTACTCATGGAAGATAACTTATGTACTTTTAACTTTAATACATAAATGTAACGTTATCATTCACTATTTTATGAATAAAATTATTAAATAAAGTTATAAGCTTAATCATTGATAAAATAATAATTACTGTCACTTTACAATCGATTGTATTTTAGGATTAAAATATAGATTTTTATTATAATTGCTCTTAATATTAGTTGAATGTTTAAACTGACATATTGATATAAATTTAAACAGTACATGGGTTTCATTTAAATACTGAGACACGTTTGTGTCTGTATTTTTATACTTATTTTTGCCTTGGGAATATTTGATTCAATCATTGATGCAGGAGTTAGCTTGCTAATGAAAATAAATATGAGGGTTTCCTATTTATAGAATTAAATAGGTAAACATTTTTTTTTTATAAAAGTGAAATTTATTTATAATTGAAATCGCAAAATCATTCTTTTTGAGTGTTGAGTTAAAAAAAATATATTTACTACATACGTTTTATTTGTTACGAGGCACAAAATTTTAGCACATATAAATAAAGATCAGTATATCATTTGACAAAGTATTCCTCAAATTAAACTATTATTCTTTAAATTATTACTACATGATACACAATGGTATAAGATTCATAGAAGAATATAAATATTTACGATATGAGTATATAACTTTAATTTAGATATAACAATGCTTAAAATGCATATAAGAATCAAATTTATGGGTAATAAAACAGTAATTTTCCCCATTATTTAGTTGTAGTAATGTTTTTTCTATTCCCAATTATCACTAAAATTTTACGCAAATGATAGATTTTTTTTAAAGTTAAATTAAATATGTTTTAAGCAAAATATTTTCTCGATAATTTAAATTTGAAAACTTTTTTAATGTGCAGTGTTTTTTAAATAATATAATAATTCCAAAAAACGTAATTTTACGTTTTCAAATTCTTCAGCGATGTATTATAACTGGTTTTAGAATTTCTCGAATAGTCTGCTTTAAAGAAACATTTTCTGTTGGTGAAATAATACGCCTAATATGTTAAATAAAACTGATTAATATCTTTTTCAAGAAAGTATTTACAAGTTAAATTTCAATGTAATATGTATATAAGACATATAAAAAAAGTTTGTTAAAAGTATAATTATTATTCGAACTACATTTATACATTAAAATTTTGCTGACTCTCTTATGCTTAAAATTTTAGTTGAAATCCCAATGTAAATAAATTTACAATCGTATGCCATAAATTATTAAAATTTTAAAATTAATAAAAATCAGTCATAAGATATTATCACTATGATAAAGCATAAATTATTTATAACAGTAATGTTTAACGTTTTACAGAATTTAATAAGTTATTTTGGTTTTTATACATGCTAAAAAAATACTTTTTCATATTTGTGCTTAATGTTTTATTATATACCAAGAAATTATGCATTTTGAAACTTTTCCCAAACAGACAAGTTCCAAAATCAACATCAATTAAATTTATCATACAGTAGGATTTTAAATGAAAAAAATATAAAACTTAGTTAAGTTTTAAAATTTTATAATACTTATTTTAATAAAAATATAAATTCTATGATATTAAAATTTGTTATACACCATTTGCATATATATTTTCATTTTAAACATAGAGAAGAAATTGTCTTAACTTTTATTTAAATGGAGCAACTAAAATGAAACAAAAGTTATTCAAGGTTAAACATAGATTACATAAAGTATTTAAATATTATCATGCTTTATAAAGAACGTTTTGCTTTAATATTTAAGGCAAAATACTAACAAATTTTCCTAAAGCAAAGCAGATGTTTTTCGAAGAATAAAGCTTGTTTATGAATGCATTTTCACGTAGTTTGCAGCATTTCCTTCTCTTTTAATTGATACAATAATTCTATAAAGCAAACGTTCGCCGTTTAATATAAAATTGTACATCAGTCTCGTAATATGAATTTCTTCTCCATAACAATACATACTTAACATGCAAATGCATACTGAAATATTGTTGCGTTGCATATTATACAGCACCAATTTCATTTTTTAAAAAACTTCCACAATTAACTACATCTACGAATACTAATTACTTTAGATAAGAGTTATAATAGCTGCCATGTTTTTGCATGGGAAAGATATTCTTTAAATAATACATTAACAAAAATTATGTCGTTGAATTATTGTTTTCGAAAATTCCGCTGCTTTTAAGTAACTATATGTTTAGTATTTTGTCGAAAAAAGTAATAGTTTAATATATTTACATAATAATAACTTGTATTTGTGTGTTAATAGCTGCATAATATGCTGGTAGATATGTCAACATATTGTGGATACATTTTGATTTTATTTCATTTGATATTTTATTACCACTTAATGATTACATAACTACTGGTAAGTTTGTTAATTGAATATTTTATTGTGCAAATGAATAAAAAACATTAGTTTTCTTAACAGTGTGCCATTTATTCTTTATAATGTCTACAAAAATACTTAATTTAGGAATACTAAGTCTCAACAATTTAAAAAAATAAGCAAATAATTATTTTAAATTTTTGCGGAACATGATCCTTGTTTTTCTTATATCGGCCCAGTTAAAAGAAATCACTAACTCTAAATAAAGCAAATTCTATTGAAAAGTAGGCACATTTTCTAAAATAATTAAATATTGCATAAAATTGATTAAATCTAAAAATTTATTGGGTCAAAATGAAATATAAAATATTTCAAATTTTATTGATGCAGTTCTTAATTTGAAAGTATTTGTTTCAAATCAGAATGTACTTAATCATGGTTAATGTTCAGACAAGATGATTAAAATCTGAGTATGGTCAAGAAATTAAACTATGCGTATTTTTATATTTCTTTTTTTTGTATGAATCTTTTAATTTTTCAACTTTATTTTATTAGGTTCACATTTTATGAAAGAATTATTCTAACAGTTAATCGAGAATATCTTTCCCATGTTATAATTAATAGATATTATTTATCTCACTGTTAGATTCCAAGAAGAACATTTTTATGTCATACCATTTATTCAAAAAATAACACTTATTCCGCAGAAATGGACATGTGTTAGAATGCTAAGTATAGTAGAACTGTATATCAGGAATAAACAAAAAGATATGGTGATTATCCTTCGTGGTATCATGTGCTAAGTTTGTTTTTAGAGTCACGTTTCTGTAGAAGACCCTCTTAATCATCTGATGATTGATTAATGATGTGTTCTTAAAGGTGAAATGAATTTTCTAGTCACGCAATCACTTTGTTCAGATTGTATGATCCATTCCAGTATAATCATTTGATAATTATATAAACATCATGACTTTTATAGATTATTAAACGTCTTGGGAGTGACATTTCTTCAACAATATTCAGAGGATAATATACCACTTCTAGGTATAGGCTTCCATTACTATGCACCGTATAATTTTCTTTGCTTTACAAAATCTACAATAATATCTTTTACTTGAGCTTGGGGAGTAATTTTCTTGTTTTGTTAATCAGAATCATTACAAGATGATTCTATTCCAGAATTTTTAGTCAATTTCACAATTTTTTCCGGTTTGAGCATTTGTAAACTTAGGGAAAAATCCCACATCTATAAGCTACTTTTAATTGGGCTGGCATTCCTTCAAAATATGTATTTTTAAGAAACAATACAATCCATTCAACTCAAACACAATCTGAGAAATAGTTGTTCTACAAATAACATTCTTCTTTTTAATTCAGGACTGCTATTTCTTATAGTAAAATAATAGTCTTCTACTATCGATACTTAAAATGTATGCTGCTATCAGATACTTTGATTAATTTACCACATTGAATAAAAATTAATTTTTAAATATGTGGTGTTATATCAGTTTTTATTTATTTCTTATTTAGAATGCACGTAGAATTTATTGTTAAGATATTATTATTTTTGACGTTACGATGTATTCCTGCCATGCATTGCTGTAATTATGGGTGTACTAAGCGTGAATTATCATAACACTGTTTCTATTTCAGCCACGTGAGCAGGAGTTGTACTGGTTTTGATGAAGTGAGGGCCATAGGAGTGAAGTGGATGTGTTTTGTAGCCCGGTTGAGCTTCATTTGATATTATCATGTTTCGGGTCATGTCTCTTGTTTTCAAAGGAACTGATGGATTTAATCTAAAAAATCAAAATATCATGGTTAAAAATAAAATGTAAAATATTCTCATATTTTTAGTTTTATCATAAATATATAGCATTTAAAAAAAACTTTGTTTTATTCAAAAGTTTTAAAGTTAATAAAATAATTATTTCAATAGCTGCTAATATAGATCTACGCTGAAAGCTAAAATATATTAATGAATACATTAATACAAAATATTATATATGGAAAGCGTACTACAAAATATACATTTTTATGACGCGCAGCTGGAATTATGCTGGATTAGTATTTTAATCTTATATTAATGCATCTCATGAATTAATATTTATGAGATTGTCATATAGATGATGATGCTACACTGATTTTAAAATTGCTAATTTTATATTTTTTTTGCTTTATTACGATGAATGCATGAAAATAATTTACAAGAGTTTCCTAATTCTTATCTTATATTTAAGTTACAATGAAGTCTTTGTTATTTTTAAAAGACAAAATCATATGTAAAAATTTAAATCGTGGTTTAATTTTGTTAAAATAATGTGTCAAGATGTAGTGCTTAACAGTTTTTAATTGATTATAAGGTAAGTTAAATTTCTTCCCTAAAAAAATAAATTATACATAAAAATGTAAAATAAGATAATCAGGAAAATTTATTCTAATACATATATATAAGATGTGAAATCATTTGGTATACATACACCAGTCTATCTTACTGTAAGCACGATAAATGTTTAACACAGATAAGTGTAAGATATTATTTAGTGATGTCACTTAAACTTATTACAAATATATTTAGATTTTACGATAAATTGAATAAATTTACAATGTATGAAATTCATGAAATTGTTTGCTGGTTTTCCATAATTTTCCTAATTATTTATTTTTATGTAACTTGATTTTGAGTAAAAAATTATTACAGCGTAACTAAAGAACTTTTAGAATTTTTAAAAATTTTGATATTATTAAATTTTTTCGATAAAAATAATCAAATTTAAGCAATATATTTTACAATAATTTGAGAGTCGAAAAGTTATATAGGATTAACGAAATGAATATTTTGATAGCGAAAAATTATGCGCTGCGAAAAGGGAATTCATTGGTTGTTAAGGCTCACGCTGAAAAACATGTAGCATTTTCAAACCTCCTTGATTAATGGCAGGAAAGACAGACATGTTATGACGTCGAAATTACAAAAGCGTACAATGCATTATAGTCAGGCAGTGAAATTCTTTATAATATGTCCAACTGCAGCTCGTACATGCTACTATACTTTGAGACCGTTTAGTTGAAAACCCAGCAGCCAAGACTGTTGTAACGTTGATCTCGAAATATTTTTGCTAAAAGAAAGTTTGAAAATGCACAAAATAATGATCGCATCGTTCTTTATTATGTTTTATCTGACAATATAGCACATATTGAGGTTAATGCACTTAATTACAACGTGTAATATATAAGTGAGAATAATAGAGTCTTCTTAGATGAGCGTCACTCCAGCAATCTAAATTCTAATGGTCATAAATGTGTAGGGAAATACCGCACAGAAAACGATCGCCACACCTGGTGGCATTCGTTATCGTCTTACAGATCTTTAACTTCGAATGGTGGTATAGGAAACAATTGTGTACATCACACGTAGTTCAGCCTAATGATAATTTTCACTGATTGACTTTTCAGATGAGCGTTAATCCTGCAAGCAACTTTCTGATGGTCATAAATGCGTCTGAAAATTCTGTACGTAGGAAGATAGCACACTTGGTGGCATTAATTGTTGTCTTATAGGATTTTTATTACGAATGATGCTAAGGGAAATCCTTAACTACATGACACGTAGTCCGGCCTAAAGGTAATTTCAACGCTATTAAGGAAATTTTTGATCTCTTAAAACCAGGCGCGTATTCAATTTCCAAGGTTTCCGATATCATATTTTTTAAACAAGATATTCTGTGAACACACGCCCCACATTTCGCTTTGCACTTTTTAGACTCAGAGGTAATTCTAGAGTTGTTTTGGGTAGCGCAATTTCTATAATACTCACCACACTTCACCAATCACACTAATATTAATAACTATCACCTCAATTAAAAACAACTGGTCATGAGTTCCAAAAAGAATGGTCCACTCACCTTTCTCCAGTTACTATGATTGATGATGTGACATATACATTCTTTGCAATATAAAACGAATTCTTAATTTTGTTCATATAGATCAAACTTAACATTATTCCTGACAACATATTCGACTAATTTCACCCATCATTTATCTAGGAAGAATCTTTCATATTTAAAAAGTTTGCCTCCATGGCATTCCTTTTATTTACAATAAATAATAATTTTCATTCGTTTTCCTACTGTGAATGATTATAAGTATATATATATATATATATATATATATATATATATATATATATATATATATATATATATATATATATGTGTGTATATGTGTGTATATGTATATATATATATATATATATATATATATATATATATATATATATATATATATATATATATATATTATACAGTTGAAATTCAAATTAAATATAAATAAAAATATTTCAATATTTCAACAAGAAGTCATTTTAAAGTGTCTTACTCATGGTTTGAAGAAACTACAGTTACACCTAACATATTATTCTTTGCTTGAAGTTCTTGAATTTTGAGCTTTGCCATGTATAAGTCATGCCTGGTTCTCCTCAGTGTCGTATCACAAATAGGATTTTTACACTTATGATGGCTTATTATATCCGTTGCTTCTTCTACAGCTCCACGAAATGTTAGGGATTTACCCATACTCTGAAATGATACAACACAATAAATGAAATACAGTTCAGTATTTTCATGGATTATATTTTTGTAAAATTTAAAATAAACATTGAATTTTGACTAACTTACGATAATATTTTCGGTCCTTTCTAAAAAATATCGCAATTTTATAAAATGGCACAAAAAATTACTTCATTTTATTACAGTTTGATTTTTCGAAACTTTAATAAGGGAAAGTTATTGCATTGATAATAAGACAAATTGTGTTATACTTTATTTAATTGTGTGATGTTCATACTGTAAATGTTTTAAGTACATGGAAAATTTAAAATTAATGTTTTCAAATAATAATGGTAAAATTTTGCATATTTTTATGTATTATTTGCATAAAATGTTCCAAATTTTATAGTGTTTGAACAGAAATAGTTTAGTAATTTCTCAAAAGAATAGTGACAATCATAATTACCAATAATTACCTGTGATTGAATCTCAAACAGAATAATAAACAGTGAGTTGAGTCGACTATTATAAATTATTAGTCGAAGCTGAACTCACCATATAATCTAGAATGCAATGTTAATTACTGGTTACTGTCTTTATTTATAAATTTGTAACTGTTCATGTGTTCTTCTATGGTATAGAAAATATTATTATACATAATTTTCAGTGCTAGTCAGCATTTATTCAATTCTAACAACAGTTACAAAATTAAGCAAAACTGTTATGATTTTTCAAAGTATAATTTTAGTCTAAAATTATAAAGCTATAATAAAGCAATTCAAGTGTATTTTGTCCTCTATGTTTTAACGAGAAAGAATCATGTAAATGATTCAAATTCCTTTTTTAACTGAATAATAAGTAAATAATACAAGTACGACATTTATATTCATAATCTATATTCGATTGTGGCAGGAATCAATTTGTAGACTTCCTACTCGAAAAAAGCTCAATCAATCAATTAAGTCGGGGTTAATTTACAATCAATTCTTCAACACATTTTTAATAATTAAACAAAAACTAAAATGTATATGAACGTTCACTGTAAACCAATGATGAGTTCTTCATATAAAATAGATGTAATAAAAGGTTTACTACTTAAAAATCTTGGAAATCTCTCAATATTCTTTATATTCATTTATGCAGAGAGAATAAGAGTAGGATTGATATCTGGTTGCTCCTCAGTGGAAGTGAAAATAAGGCCATATATTCCGAAGACCTTGGCCATATGACTATGCTAAGAAAATATTTATAGTAAATATCTTAGCATTTTGAAGAGGACTGCAAAACATCAAATAAATCTGAGACTTCAATTTGATGCAAAAACAAGCGATACTTTGGAGAAAACTAGAAATTCTCAAGCACGATGAGATTTCTACAATATCACAGGTATTCGTACAAATATCAATGAATTTCTTATACCAAAGAACCTAAAAGCGTTTAGGAAAAATTTCAAGGGAATTGAACATTTTGAACGTACAAACGTTTTTTTTAGTGTATTATATCGAATTCAAATCATTTTCCTTCCGAAAAAAGCAATTTATTTCTTATGCTGGAAACAATTGTTTTTTTTTATACTCAAATACCAGAAGCTTATTTCTAATCATTTGGACATCTATAGATGCTTGCAATTTAATAAGACTTTTACAACTAATGTGTCATGCCTACTTTTTGAAATAAGCATTCGACCTTTGTATGCAGAAGCCAATTGTTTAACGTCCAATTCATCTCATGTAAGAGTGTGGCAAGAGATGATCCTCCAACATATCTTTCGTAAGAAAATTTTCCTGTCGTCAGCAAATGATGACTTCAGAGGCTTCTGTACATCTTTAGCTTAGTGAAAAATGTTCTGTGCACTCCCATGTCTTTCACAAATATGTTGTGTTCTTTATTGTCAATGAACCGAGATAACATCACTTTAGTTCTACATTTTAAAATAACGTGCATATGTCTTGGAAAGTACACTATTATATTTTGTCTAGTTATGTTTGTAATTGTAATTTAATCCTAAAATTTGAAATAAAACAAGCGCAAAAAGTTTCCTTTATATTGTCATTTGCAAGTAAGTCTTTTTATTTATTTAATTACAGATTGCAGGTTATCAAGTTATTACTTTCATTTATTTAACAGAATTCATAGCTGTCTAGAAACAATTTTATGTCAGTATTTAAGAGATTTCAGGGATAATTGTATAATTGTATGTCATGCATAATGCGCTTTATTATAAGTTCATTTTCAAGTAAACATGTTTAAAAAAAAAAATACTGCCAAAACAGCTGAGTAGCTTATACATAATCGTTTTCAATCAGCATACAAAGTTACAGTTTAAAAATAATTTATTTTCATTAATTTGCATTTTGATAAATTTTCTTGAATTTTCATTTAAATTGTTTTTTGCATCAGAATATATAATTAAACATTTAAAATATCATGTAGTTCAGAGCAAATTTAAATCTGTTAAATTCAAGAAATGCTATAGGTAGCATGTGCGTATCTAAAATATGTTAGATGTAGGAAATTAAAAAAAAGAAAACCTTATTACTAAATATTTCAAAGCACAAAACTTAATTTCTATCGGGTCGAAAATAAAAATTCTGTGCCATGATTCTGAAAATATATTAAAATAAAATGGAATATAACAAAAATATTGTGTTAAGATCCTAAACATTACAAAGTTCCTAACATAGAATACTTTAGAAGACTATAGTCAACGTCATGACAAAAACACCTTTAATATTAGGCTGCAACTTACTAGGCTTATGAGGGTCAAAAAGCCGCCCTTATCTGTTTTTTCCAAGTGCTGTCGTATGTACTTGAAATAAATGTGCTCCAGGAGCAAGACGAGGATGGTGAAGAGGACTCCGCATCCCAAGAGCAGGAAGGCGCTCATAAATTGATTCACGTCCAGCGGTTTACTGACGTTCCGCTTCTTGTGCTTCGGCTTGCAGGCGCCCTGCAGCCAAAATCGCTGAAATCTCTCCAGATCCCCTAATGAAGAATGCACAAGATATATTCTGACTTAGTGAACAGGAATTGAGTAATACAGAAAGTAGTATACAATGCTTAAATTAAGTATACCTTGACAAGGCGAGAATACTGGCTGTTTCGTTTCATGTAAAAATATTTTCTCTTTAACATTTTCCATTTATACTAACAATATTCTAATAAAGATTGTCAATAACTATTCGATCAATTTTCTAATAAATATTGTCGATAATAAATTCATTCGATAGAAAATAAATATCCATAGAGCATAAATAAATATTTTAATAAATATTGTCATATGATTTTATTAAGAATTTAAACACAAACAAATAATAATTTATTGCAAAGTTAATTCTGACGAAATAAATTATTTTCACAGTACTTATTGTGCATATTTTATTGTACTTTTAACTGAAATATATAAGCATATTTTTGATATATATTAAAAACAAATTCAAACGAAATGAGTTAAAATATTTTTATATGAAGGACCATATTTAATATAATTGGAGTTTAAGCACTGTCAAGGAATTTTTTACTAACCAAATATAAATTATATCTTAAAATAGATTGTTTAAGCAAAAACATATGTAAGGTATTTTTAAATGTTTATTGAATATAAAATTAAAATAGTGGTTATCAGTATGTTAGCTTTGATCAAAGCATAGCAAGCAATAGTGTAATATTTTATATGAAATAGCATTGCAAAAAAATGAATGAATTATTTAAAATACATTATAAGTAAATTTAAAAAAGTAATTTATTAATTTATTTTTATATTAACATTATTTAATTAATATTAATAATAAATTAATTCATATTTATATTATTTACTTGAGAGATTTAATAACTGTAAAAGGAATTTAATAATATTTCAAAATTTTATTATTCTCTATAGAAATATCACTAGGGATTAGTGCAAAATATGGTATAGAAATTAATTTCCAATTTCTTTTTTTATTTGAAACCTTTTTTCATATTGTGTGTGATTGATTTTAATTACAAAATAAATAAGTAAGATCTATCATGAAGGCTCAGTATTTAATTTAATTTCTATTATATATAAATTAAATTAAATATCTCATATTTCATTCAATAGAGAATAAAACAATAAGCTACATCATTGTAAAATAGTTCAGAGTTTATTATACGTTTTAGATTAAATTAATACTATGAAGTTTTAAGGCAAATTAAATAGGAATGAATAAGCGTTTTGCGTGAAATAGTACTCACAAAATAGATACATTATCATTGCATGGAGAAAATGCTTTGTATTAATGATAGTTGCTCACATATCTCCTGCGAATAATTGTTTCAAACCATTAATCTGGAAATACAGAATTAGGTATTATACCGCTTTTTGAATTGTTGGGTCTCATAATTCAATTGTAAATGGCAGCGCTTCATTGTACTTCATATTCGGTCTCACAGCAGTCTGTAGTAAATAAGCTTCTGTACATCCATAAATTCTGCATGTTCAGTAATGATTGTTTCTGGTAATTTATAGTGCTTTAATGCTTGTACTTAATATGAGTTTAATTTTCTGATAGCCATTTAAGTGAATTATTTGTATGCTTGAAAGTTTATCGACAATAATTGGTAAGAATACCCTAATCCTTGCAACTACATATCATCCCTTTGTATATAGTCTCTGCATACAGTGGTATCAAATATGGGCACATGTTTCATTTTATTTTATTTTTTTAAAAAGAATAAAATTGATTTCGTATATTTAATGATGTTTTGAAACTTAAAAACTAATATATTTTTTGATTCTATCCAGATTCTAGCCCTTAATTGTGTTATATGTGACATTATAAATAATAAATATGTATAAATATTGATATTTTTTTGCATTTTTAAATTATTCACAATTTCTGATAAGATTTTAAATGATAATAATATTGCCTGAAAGACAATATTTTTCTTAAAATTTTAAGCCAACTTATTGAAAGTTGTTGTGAATCAAGATTTCGGGCACGATCATTCTTTATTCACGAAATCAATCAATTTTTAATCAATATAAGGAATTATTTTTCAAAGAATATTGCACCTAATCTAATTTAATTTATATTTAATATTTAAAGCACAATCACAATAAAAATTATAGTAAAAAATTACCATTTTCCCTGTATTGAATCATTGCTTTGTTGAACATATTAAGGTACTTTGAATTCTTAGATAAAGCAAATCCGTAGCCAGTCATTGCATACCAACTCCCGACGGTCAGCAATCGACACTCGTTGTCTTGACCCGCGAGGTATTCGAGTACGGTCGCATCATAAATGAAAGCATCCAGGTCTCTAAAAATCAATAAGGAGTTAAAATAGGACATGCATTCAATGACGTACAAGCAGATACAAATCGAATACGTGTTGATTATGTACCTACTTGTACGTGATTGAATACGGCCTCAAAATATTTTGCAACAAAAATATATTTTGTTAAAGGTAATTGAAAAATAAGTGAAAGAAACCCTAAAAACTGTAAACTCCATGGGACGACAGCCCATGTGGGCCAAGGCCTACAGTGCCCATAACTGTTTTCAAGACCGAGGGCCCTGGGGTGCGAATCATATGTCCCAGTTAGGTGGTCAGCCTAACGTGGAACCCCAATGTTTAGTTCCAAAGCATGCTTGGTACTCAGTTAATCGACCCACTGAAAGGATGAAAGGCTGAGTCAACCTTGCCCAGCCCGAGGATCGAACCTCTGACATGTGTCATGGGAGCGTGAAACATTGCCACTAATCCATCGGGCTTCGAAAGAAACCCTAGGGTCATAAAATATATTCCACAAGTATTATTTCAAGATTTTCATTTGAAAAATTATCATTAAATTGTTGAACGTTATTTTAAAATAAATGTGAAAACTTTAAATTTTTTCTTAGAGTCTAATTTCTATTTAAAAATATTTTATACATTCTTATTCCAAATGGAATATTTTTGCTTAATAAATTATATAATTTTTATTAATCAACATAAAGTAACGATATAGATGTATAAAGATGTCTTTCTAAAGATTTTCCTTTAAGAATTAGTATTTGGCATTAGACAAGAAGTACATACTGAATTTGTAAAATGTAAGTATTCTTCTCAAAAGGTTATAAATGAATAAATGATATGGTTAATGATTATCAAGAAGACATGTTTACATAAATTGTATTGTATTTTATTTCCAAATCCTGTCCCAACTACTTTCTGAGTCAACATTATTCTTATTTAGAAATAAAATAATATCTAAAAATCGCAAGTAATGTGATGTATAAAAATTAATAAAATCATCATTTGATTCATAAAAATTTAAAACTTAAAGATGCATTTATCAAAACAATATAGATAGAAATTTATACAAATTCCTTGTAAATTTTATTTAAAAATAAAATTTTTATTGTAAAAATGTAATTTAAAAGAGATAAATTAAGAATATTTTTAAAAGAGAAATCTTTATTTTGTATTCTAGTTTAATGTTTTCATTAAAAATGTAATTATTTTAAATAAAATCTGCATTTTATTTTATTAAAACTGTACCAAACTTGGAAGAAATATAATTTGTTTGACTTTTATGTAGCTTTTAATGTTTTACATTATTTTAAAACATAGCACAAGAATTTTACCAAACATAATAGATAATATTAAAAAAATAATCCTTTATCTGAAATATTACTTTATATACATTTTTTTAAATATAATAACTCTTTAAAAAAATTTTTATCTTGAAGTTTAAGGCTTTTCGCTTTGGTTTGGAAGTGAATTTGATCAGAAAAAAGCACAATTGAAATAGTTGGAAATGAAGCAAAAGTTGTAAGAAAAGCAGACACTTCAAAGTGAAAAATCACTGGAGGGGAAACTCTGCTCACCCTTTCTTCACTGCAGCGACACCTTTTATGACTGATGATCTGTTAAACTTCCTCATCCAGTCGAACAAATGCGGTTTATTTTTCTTCAGAATGGCCTCCGTATTTCCGTAGGGTATAGTACCGTATCTGAAAGGCGGTTCCACGATTCGAGGATTTTGAAGCTGCGTTAAATAAAAAAAAAATACATTGCCGTATAAATGGGAAAGAACGCCACGTATTTTAATATACATATCCTTAACTAAAACATTGAAAAACAGCAATACCCTCTTATCGTCGATCCCAGTCAGATCGTAGTATTCTTCTCTAGTTATCATAAAGGCTGCCAAATTGGCAGTATAGATGGCGAGGAAAACTACAGCAAACATCGCCCAGACGCTGGACATAAATCTTGCTGTATATCCTCGTGGGCAATCTACATTCACTGCTGCGCCGAACAGTATAGCCCACACCAGCCAGTATGTGCGGAATAAGGAAAATTTATGTTCTGAAATATATGGCATGCTGTATAAATAGAGTGAACATGCTAACATTTCTAATTTTTTTAAAAAAATAGATGAAGGGTTATGAAAATAAATATACTTATATAATTTAAGATTTATAACAATTCTAAATTATTTTGATAAAACAATTTATATAAGTAATTTTTAAATATATATATATATATATATATATATATATATATATATATATATATATATATATATATATATATTTATATATATATATATATATATATATATATATATAAATATGTATATACATACATATTTAAATTACAATATATTTATTAATATTAATATTTATAAAAATAATACTTAAATATTATTTATATACTCTTATGAATAATTATTTAATATTTATAAAATATTAAGCTATTTAATTAATAATTAATTTGAAGAAATTATTTGTTTGATAATTTGATACAATTTGTACATCTTTATTTTATTGAATTTATAATTATTTTAAATTCTTGCCTTACAATATAGCGCTTTTTAGTTACATTACATTTGAACATTATTATAAAACATCCATATGTTCAATATGTGAACATTATTATAAGTCATATTTGTGTTAGATCACATTGAAATGATAAAATTTTACAGATACATTTAATTTTAAAAATAATTCTTCAATTCTTTTTGTAATTCTGATATTAAACTTTAATTGATGTTTTTATGTTTAAGTCAGTGGTTATAGTAATACCTTATGTTTACTCGAAGTGCATATTAGGTGTTTAAGAGAAATTTGAATATTTTTATATTCTAGATAGTTTAAGGATATGGTTCACATAAATTAAATAATAGTTGATACTTTTCTGCTATTTCCCGCCTTAAAGATGGAAATCAAAATGTACTCTTAATTTAATCAAAATGTACTCTTACTTACATTAAGAATCTAATAAAAACATTTCAAGACTTAGATTCAAAATCTGGATGCATATTTGGTTGTTTAATAATAATATTTTTTATTTAATAATTTATGTTCTCATATTCTAGGACAAATTTGATACTCAACAATAGTGCAATATCAATGTATACAGACATAAATAAAACAAAACTTTCAAATGATCTTTTTAAATAAATTAAACCATTAAACTATTGTTTAAATCCATTCAAATATAAATAGCAATTAATAATATTAATGTAGCGCATTTTAACCTTTCAAAATATTGCATTCAGCAACCATGTGATTTGTTTAAGCCAGAATAAAACTGATTAACCTACTTGTGTACATTTAAATAACAGAGAAGTTACAATTCAATATATATACAAGATTATTCTAAATTAGTTTTCACAAATTATGAAGGGTGATAATACTCATCCAAACGAGCAATAATTATCGAAAAAATGCATAAAATCGTATTCACCTCTAATATGCAGAAAAGAGGAAAGCTAAAATTTCAACCTGAAATTACAACAGTGTTGAAAAACACTTCACAGTAAGTGCTCAAAATGTGGACCATGCATGTTACTGCATACATTGGAGAAGGAAAAAAATGTGCACCCTCTCAAAAAATCCCTGGCCAAGCTGGCAGCCGAATGATTAGCGCTCTTGTCTTCAGCTCAACAATTCGTGGGTTCGAATCCCACTTTGGGCATGGATGTTTGTAGTGGTTCGGAATCCACTTTAAACCGTAGGTCCCGGTCTACTTAGCCCTCGTGTGCAAAAAATAACCGTTGAGTGACAAACAAACAGAAATCCCTGGTTTCTTGATAAATCTGCTCTCAGAAAGAAGGATTTTCGCTACGATAACTTCAGCTGAATCTACAGTGTAACGCATACTGAAGTTTATATGGGATCCATGAAGGAAAATTGCTCTGGCATCCGGTAGTGAGGAGAACAAACCATAGGTCCGCTACGTCCTGTCCATCATGGGATCTGTGACATTCAAGGAGTTAATGACCGGGATGACAAGCGCAAAGAAAATTGAACATACAAATTTTTCAATCGGATTCGAACCAACTACATCATGAACCATGAAAGCAGTTGTTGGCAGAGAGAGCACGTAATCTACCTCCATCATAGATGCTTCTTAGGTTGTTATTATTTATGACATCTGGTGAAACGAAGCTCGATAGCTGACGATAATGTGAAATTAAGTTAAAAGCGTGCGTCTTTATTTTAACCAGAGCATCACGAAGGTGAATGTGGGTCTTTTCTCTAAGACTCCTCTGACAGATGTCACCACCAGACAATCCTCTCTCTTAGTTTTGATTTTCATCTGGAAGAAGAGGAAATTTCTTTCAAACCTTACAACCTTGGTAATTGCTCCATGACCAATTACATGACTTTCGATTCAACAGATTTAATGATCACGTGTATCGCATGAAATCGGTGAGTATTTGGTGGTATTGGGAATCGAACCCATTGCTTATAACGATGTCTTTTATTCTTCATTCTTTCATGTGGGGTTTCTACTTTTCTCTCTTTTTGCCTTTCAGAGTGTATATATATATATATATATATATATATATATATATATATATATATATATATATATATATATATATATATATATATATATATATATATATATATATATAATATGTATATACATATTAGTCATTATGAAATGCATCGGAACATATTTAAGTTACTTTTTACTAATAACATTTACTTGTTGAATTCTAAAATATTTATTTCTGACTAGCTCAACAATATATTGTATTAAATTATATAATCGAAAAAATACAATTTCACAAATAAATTACAACAAATCTGGATTGAAATATTTAAATTATCATAGCACTTACTACAGAAGCACAATCGCAAACAACAACATATACAATTAATGAAGCACATCTATACATCGAAAGCAGTCGTTATAAGTAAATACCATTTAACAGCGGATGACAAACTATCTGATATAAATCTGAGTATAATAATGATCAAGCATGAAAGGCCCGCATGCAAGCAAGGAAAGCAGATGCAGAGGTAGGCAAGCCTATTGGTTTGCGAAGCAGTAGCAGCACGCATTGTGTCACATGAAACCAACAACGTACCTGGTCCGTTCTCGTCCTCTGGCGTCCGACGGAGAGGGAAGCAGGCAAATTGTAAAGAAATAAAAGAAAATCATAGTAGGAAGAAAGTAAAAGTGAAGTAAGCCATTTAGAGTGTGATAGAGAAGGGGCAGAGAGAGGTGCAGTAAATGGTTAGTTAAAAATGAATGAATCAAAATTTAGGTGAAGAAATATTATGCATGAATATATTTTAAGATTTCCTGAGTATTACTAATATGATGTATTTCATTTATATAACGTGTATATTTCATGTTTTTTATAAATAAAAAATTTCTAAGAAATTTAAGGTGTGAAAGTAAATAAATGAATGATTTGTGTCTATGTTTTATGTTAAATTGTGGTTCTCTATTGCAATTTTTAAACTAATTCATTCAGTAAATTAAAATCACATTGGATTCTTGTTTATGCTTTGATGTATGTATGGTGTTCACTGAATCTAAATACTCAATCTGAATAATAATCTAAAAACAAAATGGCTTACATCGTTTACTATTTAATCTACATTTCTACTATGCAAAGTAGAAACGTTGTTCTCACACCAGGGTATGGTCAAGTATATCGTTTTCTGATCGAAAACCAAATTTGAAGTTTTTTGTTTTTCAAAAATATTTTGTAGTAAATATCCTGTGATTAATTGCTTAGAATGTGTTATTTTTAAAAATTATCAATAACCTAGCTGTAGTTTTCATATCAAAGACATAGTGGACAATGTTTTTTGTCATTTCCATTTAAATACATATTAAGAAATCAGGAAACAATATCAAATTAACATTTAAATTATTTTTATACTAATATTATTTTTTATATATTATAAGTTATGCAAACTTTTTTCACATATTTCATAACATATGATTTTGAAGTAGCATCATGTACAAACGATAAGCATTCAATATTGTTTTATCACTTAATTACATGTGAGAAATTATTTTTTTATACCAAGACATCTGCGGATCAATACATTTTCCTCTATTATATGGTTGAATAAAATTATCATTTTCTATAATGTAAAAATTAATGAAATAAGCATTTATTATGATAAGAGAAAACAAACAATGGATCTGTAATGCATAATATTTTCGATAGTAAAATATCCATTTATATTTTTAATTGTTTTTCGCATAAGTAAAAGAAATTAAATTAAATTAATTATTAAGTCAAATAAATTTAATAATAATTAGTTAATTAATTATTATTATTATTTAGATGTTACTGTCTCCAAGAATAATATGTGTAGAGCATTTATTTTAGTCAATTATAATAAATTTTTGAAATTAATTTGATAAATGAAAAATATTTATTTTTGAAGACAAGAAAATGCTTGTCTGTAAAATTATCTATTTTTGTTGTTGCTAATCCCAGACGGTCTATTTCTATTATTAGACCAACTCTACAAGTCCATCAATAGCCAAGAAATCCAAATGCATAAGGGGCTTTGAAAAAGCCTCATTTAAGTCAAAATTCAGGCAGCTCAAGATATGCCTGTTCAGCTTTACATTTTGTAAAATTATCTTCATCTGCAAAATAATATTGATAATAATAATAATTTTCTGTCACTAAATTAATTTATATTGATGTTTGCATTAAAAATTAAATGAGAGTAAAGTTTTATGAAGTGTTGGCACATTTGGAGTTGAGTGGAAT
Organism: Latrodectus hesperus; assembly: GCA_037975125.1. Taxonomy (NCBI): domain Eukaryota; kingdom Metazoa; phylum Arthropoda; class Arachnida; order Araneae; family Theridiidae; genus Latrodectus; species Latrodectus hesperus. Next base: position 23,281,469 of record CM075855.1, on the reverse strand, counting down.
CATATATAAATAATTACTTGATTTATTCAAATTTGGAAACATATAGCACAATGATAAACTTTTTTATTGAATTTAAATAAACATCAATATATTTAAATATAAATACATATGAAAATATTTTGAATCAAACAATTTTAAATATAGAAATTAATATTTATAAAAATTAAATTACTTTGAAATCAATACTTATTTAAAGTTTACAATGTCTGTATTTATGTGTTAATTATATTGATAAAAAGTGGTGTTTCCAATAAATATAATAATCTGATTCAACAACATGGTAAAATAAATTATATTACCTTATTTTTTTATGATATAACAGCATTAAGATCTCTTAAGAAAAGTGATGCGTTTATTTACCTCTTGGTGGAGCCATTTTCATATCATAGCCATATGGACTTAACCATTCAAAAAGAAAAATTGCTAAGGCTGCTCCCTGAATGCACACCAATAAAATCATTAACCAGGAAACTGTATCAAAAGGTTCTGCAAAAATAAATGATACGGCAATTATTGACAAAATGTTAAAATACATTATGTGTTTAATGAAACATCAATTAAGAAACACAATTTCTATCAATAAAATACAAATTATGTTAATGTATAAAAATTCCTAAAAACTAAACCATAACCCAATAGAAAAAGTGAATTATAATATGTACATTCCATGATCAGCAGTCAAAAACATGATGTTTTAGAAATATAAATTATATTATAAATATGTCAATAATTCACTTTCCTTCATTATGGTCTTTCTTGAATAAAATTGAATGAACTTTTATGCCTAAGCAATAAAATTGCAATTATCTGTAAATTATATATTTTTGAGCAAAAACATATATAATTTAAGAATTTTTGTCATCAAAAGATTATTAAAATACATTATTAAGCATTAATTGAAATCTATGATTAAATGGTTGCGTTATTTAATATAAATATTTGCATATTAAAGCCATACACCAATTTAAATATTTCCTAAAGTTATGGAAAAATCCTTCATCTCGAAGTTTAAACTTTTGGAATATCATAAAAAATTCAAATACGTCATTTGCTTCCTTATCAAATATTAGAGTGAATGAGTTAACTATTTACGGGCAAATGTTGAAAGAAAAAATCATGATTATTTCCCTAACAGATCGCTTTAATATAAACAGTGCAAAATATTTTAAATTGCTAATTAATACTTTTCAGAATAACATCTCAATGCCTTTAATTTATTAACTAAATATGAAAATAATGCAAACAAAATATGTTTTCAATTCTATTTAATTAAAATTAGAAATTACACTAAAAATAAACTTAACTTTTTTTAAATCTTGTAAAACCATACATTAATTTTATGAAAATCAAACTATTGTATATTGAAACTGGATATTAACAGTTAAAGTAAAATAAAATTTCTTTTTCATTTAAAATTGGTATGTGTATTTAATTTTTACTTTTCATCCAATGAAATGCAGCATCTGGATATTTTATTGTCACATTAAATACATTCACAAAATGCAAAATATCAAGACCAAATTAAAGAAAATTAATTAGACATATTTTTTTCTTGTATATTCCACTTTTGATTGAGATAGAATAATGATATGTTGCATCAACACATATGACAGCAGTTTAACTCCGGTACAGAATTTAGGTGAATTGGTATCAAATACGTTCATAAAATGCCATTCTTCTGTACTTCAGTCCTTATTTCGCTGCTACTGAAGAATAAGAGACAAGAGAATGTGTGATTACAATTGATATAATAATATTCATTAGCACATGCAGACCACGATGTTTTATGTAAAGCACGTTTATTCTTTAGCACTTTGAAGGCTTGACTAGTTATTATTTATCAAGCAAATTTAGTAGGCAGTATATTGTTTGTTGTTCTAATCGAAGAAAATATATAAAGGTTAAAAAATAATTTAAATCACCCCTTGCCAATTTAAATTAACCAAAATGAAGATATTTTGTCTAGTCTTTTTCTTCTGTTCCATTGTCAACGTGTTAATAACTTGAATCAATGGAAAACTGTTTCTCAAATCAATGCATTGCCTTTATATAAGAAATCGATTTAATAACAAAATAAAGTTTGGCAATATTTTTAATTTTGATTCCAACGAGTTGAAGTTATAGAATCATTACTCTCTAATGGTATCATTTTCAAATAAATCCGATTATTGTTAAGAGCATTTGGCTCAAAGCGATTCGAAACGACTTCTGAAATAATGGTTTTGGATACTAGTAACAATCAATGTCTTATGCTCAAAATGTTCATCAAATCAAAAATAAAAAATAATAATTACAGATTAACAAATTTCAAGAGTAAAAAGAGATGTTTGTGAACTGGAGAGCCAGGCAAGAAAACTTGAATAGATCAAAGACACAAATTACAAAAGTAATACTTCCAGGAAATTTTGGAAGCATTATCGCTAAAGAAATAACAATTCGAACACAAATTATTTAGTACAACATGCAATTTTCATGATGTTGAAAATTTTTACAAATGGAAAAAAATTATAATTAAAGATTACTTTATAATTGGTAAAAACATGAATGGATTTTTTCTCATCGATACTTCGATGCCGAACTTTGCCTTGAATGCTGCAACTGGAAGAATACAATTTGAAGGCAGGAAGCAAATTTGTCGACAAGTCGGATTTAAGACGCCGTTTCAATACGATGTCGTAAGTGGCGTAGAGGAAACGTAATGTTACGTCATGGACATTTTAAACCAAAAGGTATTATAATAAAATGCCTTAGTCAGGATCTTAACTGGAATGAAAGAAATAACCACTATGGTTAATAAATGGCTTTTGTTAAAACTTCTTCTAACCATTATGTATGCTTTCTAGTAAATATCTACTTTTAATATTTTAGCATGCGTTTCTAAAAGATTGATTGATTCCTAACTGATCATCCTTAATATTTATTCTCTGTGCTAAAAATTACTTCGTTTATAAGAAAATATTCTTTTACATGTACGTTATTTTCGGTTAATACTTCCGCTTTTTTTAGTTTGGATTCCCTTTATTAAGACAAGCAAGTACTTTTACGGAAAAAAAACAATACTGTTGTATTTATTCGAAACAGAATTTTTTAGAAAAATGTATTATAGAAAATAATATAACGTATAATAATTAATCAATCTCAATAAAAATAATATAATGTATTTTAGAAAATAATTTATTACATTAGGAAAACATAATCCCTGAACAATAAGATGTTATGATGCCTTCTGTGCATCAGAAGATTATAATGGCATGAATGAATTTACATTTTTAAATAATATTTCATATAATTTACTTGTAGTCTTACTAAAGCTATTATTAAATAACAGATTCCTTACCTAAAAAAGCTTTAGGAGATATAATTCCAGTTCGCTTAGCAACCACAATTGCAATACCTGTTTCCAGAAATGGTACCGTAAAATCAACAGCTTTCTGTCTATCCGAATTTATTTTGATCGATGTCACGACTATGTCCGCTTTATTGCTTAGTATTTCTGCTATCAATCCATTCCATGTGCCATTGGCCTAATGATAAACAGTAAATTCCAAACATTATAAATATGAATACCACATAAATATGAACCCATTTTAGTATTACTATTAATATTTGCATTGTATATAATTTATAAATGCACATACCAAATATATTGATGAGGATTGCTTTTATTTAAACAAATTGTTAAGGGAAATGTGTTTTCAAATATTTCACTGTCAACATTTTAATTTTTCACCAGGCATTTTCCTTAACATTTTTCTCTCGAAACAGCATACAATATGCAAGTGGTATCATTAGTTTATTTCAATTGTGAAATCTTAGAGCAAAATCAGAAATACAAGTTGATTTATAAATAATGTGATCGAATTCAGAGTGGAAAATTTTATTGACTAAATTATTTTCTCGAAACTTTCAATGTGATTTCCATTTGCATTGTAAAATTTACGAAAGCGCTTAGGCTAAGCCAATTGAAATTTTCTACTATTTTCGTGGTATTTTACCAGCGTTCTCTGTGATTGCATTTTAAGGCCCTTGACATGCTTTTACTTTATACTGATTTTTAGTTAGTTTTTAAGTACCTCTACAAAACTAATTGCACAAAGCACAGTCAGTGGATGATGGTAACCATTTTCCCCGAAGAAAATGTATTTATTTTATATGTTAGCTATTTTATAGTTGATATTGCAGTTTGATTTGTTTCATAATCCTGGTCCAAAGTACCCATGAGGGTGAAGATGTTGACTTTCTTAGATCATTAGCTTTAAAACTTCATCCGAATAATATTTGACATAAATTTAAGCCTTTGTTTTTGCAAAAAATTGTGTATAACTTTGAGAGGAGATCCATATCCATATAAACGCTTGATTGCTTTAATTACCATTTACAAAACGGCTACTTTTTTGCGATACATTTAGTATAATAAATATTATACTTTCATTTTTCCATTTGAAGATGACAGATGAATCAGTGCTTCATCTTAAGTTATACATGTAATGTATAACTTAGGATGAAGCCATGTATACCTTTGCATAAGACGAAATACATACAAGCAATCAAGCCAAGCAAGTTTCTTCATTTTTCTATGGTCTTTGCAAGCATTAGTTAACAGAGTGTTTTACTTACTTTTTATAAGCAATTTTCTTCATCTAATGACAAATTGCCGATTGCTATACCTTCAATTTCTAGGTAGAAGCTCTTTGACTTTGGGGAGCTTCTACAGCGATAAATCTTTAGATGCTATTGTTTATTTCTTTTTTTATATTACCAAGGATGCCTTTCATCCATATTTGTTTCTCAGAAATTTTTTATTTGTCAGTCAAGTTTTATTTTTGAAATTTCAGAGAGTAAGAAATTTGAAAAATATTATTTAAAAAAAAACAGAATTTTGGAATATTTTATTTATAATAGAATTTGAACAAACAATTTAACAAAATCTTTAAAGATTCTTTTCAAATTTAAAGATTTAATTTCAGAGCTATAACTTAATCCCACTTATAAAACCAGTTAGATTGGTATCATAGAGTTTCCTTTTTTAAAATGAAACTTAGTGAACCGATTAACGTTAATCGTAACTAGTTATAAAGTTTTCAAATTGGTCAAACTAATTCTGAATCAATCTTTAAGTAAATATTATTGACAAAGAATTTCATAGTAATTACAAATGAAATGTTTTTGTTATATGTATAAATTAAAACTTTATTTATAAAAATAACTTGACATAAATATTTATTCCAAATCTATATTCGTAATTTAAATATTTCAGAGAACAATTTACATGTGATGAAAGTTACTTTAAATTGAAGGTATTTATCATTTACAAAATTTAAATTCATACCAGATATAATTTTTGAAAGTAGTATAAAATATAAAATTTTAATATCCTTTTTTAAAGTTATCTAATTATTTTGGAATCTGTACGACTGGAAATAATTTTATGAATTTAAAAATTCCCTTTTTGGTTTTTAAATTTTGTACATAATATATTATTGGTGAAATTAATTGTAGGTTAATTTCAGTGTTTCTACACACAAATTGAGTATTCCTACTACAATGAAAATAAATCCACACGTTAGTCCTTTAATGCCGTTTCAGCCTGGTCTGCTAGGGCATCGTTAGTGTCAATAGTGAGTTCGAATCCCTGCTTTAACAAAGTTTTGTCGCTTTTCTTAAAAGCAGTTGGAGCACGTTAAATAGGTAGTGGGAATTATGTCATTCAAGTAGAATTACATCTCTAACATTATCATAGCAACAAATAGGGGTTATTCATCTTGATAATTGTTCTAAATTCAGAAGATTCCTTCCACTAACTGGCATAGCCCAACTTTGTGCTAGGTACAGGTAAATATGCTGATGCAGCTTTTGTATATCTGTCATGTGACCAGAATTTTTCATTTACAAACATTTAGTTACTTACTTATTTGTACTACCTCCTGAACTATTCACTTTTATAGACAAAAGGATTCTATTATTATCTCAAATTAAGGTTATCCATTCAGTTGCTTTCTTCATAATTGCAGTAAGAATGTTTATAACTAATTAATTGGAAAATATTATTTTCATTACATTTAATTTATCTCTCCGTTTTATTTTTACAATATCTTCATAGGATTGAATTGTTATGCAGAGCTACATATGTGTTGCATTGGAATTTCCTGAAACCTTACTTACTGTTATGACTCCCCACGCCCCGTCCTCCACTTGATACAGGTCATAGGTAAACTTGAGATCTTGGGAAAATTTCTGAAGAAGGTCGATACAGAAACCGGAGCAACATTTGTAAAAGTCTGGATTCCTCACCGCCACCGAATGATTTATCCTGAAACATAAAGTTATATCAAATGTATTGCTTTTGCTGCATTTGTGAGTATGTAACTATGGAGATGCGAAAAAATGTTTATCATCATCTATATCATTATCAACATTTAGATATGTTAAATTTATGTTAACTTTCCAAAAGGTAAGAAGAGTTTAAAAACACTGAAAATCATATTAAAATGAAAATGTGTTAAACTGTTACCCATACATCATTATCAAGTTGAATGAATAAAATTTAAAAAGCTTTGCTTTTAATTGTTGATGAGAATGTTCGTGATCCAATTTGGACTTTAGTTATTTTATTGACATGACATTGACATGACATTGGAATTTAATTATAATAATAATATTTCAGATCCCGTGCGAATCCTTCAAAATTATTTTTACATTTCATGTTAATAAAAAATTAGAAACATTAATTTCATATGAGGGCTCAGTGAAACAGCGATCATTATTGATTTATATTAATCATTGTTTAAAAGTAACTTGCATTATCTAGTAGGTAGTTTCCAAAGAGGATAGGTTTTCAATATCCATCAAACGTTCAATGATTAAAGACGTCAGTTTCTAAAGGGACTATTTCATTAGTTAACCCATTATTAAATTAGTGATGCATCAGCATTTTATTCTAAGGTACATATGATACTCAACGAAGCATATTCCATAAGATTTCAATATTCAAAGATTTAGGTCTATCTTTAATGAAACAGTAAGAATTTTAAAAGCATTTTATTATTATGTGTAGTGTGTGCTATATAAAACGCATAGTAATATAGTTTATATAAATGTAAAAAAAAACTCATAAATAACGTGCCTTCATTGTCTTCGTAACTGAATCTTGCAATAATTATTTTTGTATCATTCGTCATGCTCTTGGTCATCCAAACTGTTTCGTGAATTTTTTATTGGAAAACGTTTGACATTTTCTTCCAAAACATAGGAAACTTTCTGTTATACAGACAACATTCTTCCTTAACCAAAGTAAATGAGCGCTTATCTATTATCAATTAAGTGTAGTTCACAGAAGAGGTGCTTTAACACGCTCTTCCTTTGATTATACATAGTCTTCCCCACGTAATTACAAATCGCATTGCACCCTCTTGCGGAGCAGCTCTTTTTAAGGGGCAGAAGACGAATTAAGGTGAACTACCTTATTTGGTCTGCGATTAGTCACATCTTTATTAGTTAAAATACGCATACAAATGTGCACTGTAAGGTCTTAACTACAGAGAAAATATCTCATTAAATCTGAAACTGTTGAATAAAAATCAATTCTAAAATAAATTAACAAATTATGTAACTCCAAGATACAATCAACAATATATTGTTTAAACAAAAAAACAAAGTGAATCTTTAAAAATCAAAATAAATCTCTAATTTAAAATGTATGCTAATTACTTAAAAATGTTAGTAACAATACGCATTATCAAAATTATAATTTAACAAAAACTCTTATTTAATAAATTTGTTACCCTGATTGACGTTTATAGGAAAACAAAATATTTATATTAAGTTCCTAAAACTACATTTTCAATTTGGTGTGGATAAACTTATTCCAGAAGATAATAATTTGAGTTGATTTCAAGAATTGTGATTTATATTTAGGTGATACTATCTTATAAAATATTGTATGGAAGCGAGTAGCAAAAAAGAATTTACCTTCTGCGGGAAGTACAATAAAAAAACACATTTAATGGATCAGACTCATAAAAACAAAGCAGTTTAATATTTTATCTACAAAATCACGGATAACTTAAAAATAATATTTGTTGTCTTAAACAAATATTATTTTTAATCCGGCACACTTAAAAATAATATTTGTTGTCTGTGGAGAATACTTAATCCAAAGGTGTTTCTCACTAATAAAGAAACTAATACAAACAATCGTAGCATAATGCATTTATTAACAACGCATACCGAAAGACATCCAAAACAGAAATAAGTATTAAAAAAAAAGTTGCAGCTCTCTAAGCGACAACTGTGGTGCCGATACACTGCGCATGCGTGGGAGAAGGAGGCAAAACTGCTACTATTGAAGCTCTCCGCAACAATGCCTAACGTACTAGAAATTGTTCAGATGAACATTATACGTAAGCATTATATATATGTGGTATGAGATGTATAGTTCATATATCCATTCATATGATAATTTTATTATATTACGTTTTGTACCCACGCTGTCTAGTGGTCAGCGTGCCTAATTGCGGATAGGGAAGCCCGAGGTTCGGGAACGGATGTACTTTTTCTCTCTCCTGTCTCTGTCCTTCCCTCTTATTAATGGGCTCTGAACGGTTGCCTACCCTATAAACGGTTACTATAAACGCGGCTAGAGTCCGAATTCCAGCACAACTCAATATTGCTAGATTAGCGCTTTAAAAGGACAACAGCATCATATTACATTTATTTTCTTTTTTAGTTTGACAGTATAATTTTGAGGTGCATTGTTTCTTATCTGATTAATGCTTATATAATGAGATTTTAAGCTTATTTTATCCATGTCAGTAAATTAAATTACACTTAAAATTCAGAGGTGCTTTATACAACTCTACATAATAATATTTCTTATCTCACAGTTTGATATAAATATTCATTTATACATTGTGCCTTTCAAATAAACTAAAAAATAGCTCTAAGTATTGATTTATTAAATAAAAAAAGGTTATAGAAAAATAACATTTGCATTTATTAAATATTAAAATCTAAAATTTCATTAAATGGAAATATTTAAAATTTTTGAGTTGTTTTTATAAACTTTATACATTAAGATATTTTAAGTTAAAACATTTTTTATGAAAATATATTTAAATCACCAGTCAATTTACTAATGATGCCGTCATTAGATTATTTATTTAAAATCAGTTGCACTATTTTTTATTAAAAGAATTATATGTTTATATTTATGCAAATATCTAATATTGCTTGAAATATATAATGAATTATTTAATAAGAATCCTATTTTATTATTTTCGGATAAAGGTAAGATATTGCATTGAATTTATTCATATAAAATTTAAGTTATATGACTATAAGTATTTTTAATGAAATTCATTTTTACAACAAAATAAAGAAATACATTTATTTCATTAACTATTATAATGTTTATAAAATAAGATAAAAAATTTTTAAGCAATTCTTTGTTAGAATATTTACAGCAGTCGGATTATGAAACGGAAATGTGCACAAAATGGAGTCCATTTCTCTTCATATATTTTATCTGGCACTTTTGACAAACAGACAACGAGAAGGAGGGGCCCTGATCTATACCTATAGGTTATCAGGTTTACCTCCTTCTTCGTATCGAGAGAAATGGACACAATGCAGAACACCCACTTGGAAACGCAACCGGCTGCTAATCAAATGATTATTTGATTGCAAAGTTGAGACTTTAAGGCCTACGGTGCTCTACAAAATAGTTCAACGTATCACAGTTTCTGGTACAAACTTGAAGTTGACTCATATTATAAAAACAAGGTGCGAGAAAAAATTAGACAAAGAAAAAGGTAAGTAAGTAAAATTGAGATGTTGAGTGGGAAATATTAATTTTTGTGAGAGAATAAAGAGTTCTTAAGTTCATGATTTGAACTCCATTGGTTTAAGAGTTCAGAGAGTTCAATGTCAGTTTTTGGTTGAATTGCTGCATTCACATGTTTTCAGAGAGTGTGTCGGAGTCATATTCTTCTGGTTGTAATGAGTGGCTTCTCTGATGCTGGTTTATGAGATTATTGCACAGTTGACTGCCCTTTTCATGGAGGAGCATCATCAACTTTTATTTATTGACTCTGAAGGAGTCTTTGATGCAGAACCTAATAAATTGTACCTCTGTCTGCTGTGTGGATTTTCAAAGATGGAATTTCCTTGTCAGCTGGCATGATATTAAGTAAAGTACGAGAATACCATTCTGTCTACAAATGCAAAGGGTAGAACTTGCCTTGCCAATTCTTTTTAAAGTAGTTGGGGCATGGGCCCTGATTAGTCAGGAGATAGTTGAGGTGGCGGTTAGAGAAAATTATATCAGTTGTGACTTTGGGTAGGGTTTCTCTGGTGTGGTGACCTGTTGTGGAATTGTACCATGTTGTTTGCCCCTTTTAGTAAAAGGTTGTTTTTAATTTTGGCTTTTATACTGGCTCTGGACCATTTGATGTCTGTTAGTTGAATGTCCTTCCTGTTAGTTGAATGTCCTTCCTGTTAGTTGAATGTCCTCCTGTAGTGCTACTTGCTTTGCTGGTCAGCAGTTTCATTGCCAGTCACTCCCGTATGAACCTTGACCCAACTTAGTTTATTAGATCTCTTTTGGTGTTGTAGAGCAGACTTTGGATTGATTTGATAATGGGTGATTTATGAGTGGAATTGTTTATTGCTATTAAGGTAAAGAGGAAGTTGGATTAAAAGGTTACTGTGTCTTGAATATTGTTCTTAGTGTAGATGATGGATTCTTTTATGGCTAAGGTCTCCGTTTGTAAAATGGAGTTCTCTAGGTGATGTTTAATGAAGTGCCACGTTGATAATAGTGACCATTGGATAACAATATACTACATAAATAATAAAAAATTACAATGAAAGTATTATTAAGTTAAAAAAAACAATTATTAAATTTATTGAAATTTGTTGTAGAATGTTATAATAAAATTGAACACTCGTAAAATTATTATAATAGAAAATGCGAAGTTATACAGAAAAATAATTCTGCATATAAATTTCTACTTTCTAAACATTTTTTGCACAAAGATATATTTCACTTGGGAGCAAGAAAAGTTCCTCCATATGTAAAAGAAAATATTTACTCATATCCTTACAGAAAGTTTTAGTTTTCAGTATTCCGAATGAAACAATTTATTTGTATACTTATACCCTAAATGCTAAATAATTCTATAAAAGTTATTATTAATTATACTAAGAGTATTCCAGATAAAATATTATATTGAATCTGTGAAATATTTCATCATATAGTGGCTGCTATTTATTTTATTAATTATCTTTTTCGCCACAATATCGTTGGCTCTGCATTTCTGTATAATAGTTTTTAAGGCTGAGATCTACATCATAAAGGATCGCTTTTAATATTTTTAAGCAAATTTGCGTTTCGATTCAAATCATTTAAAAGATAAACGCATGGATCAAATTATAATCCAATTCAAAGCATCCACTTTAATTTTATTAAGGTTATGTGGCTAAAATAACATTAATATAGAATTTTTATGTAATATACAAAACATATTTTTAGAAACATTTATATACTATAGAAAACATACATAAATATGGAATTTTAAAAGAGTCCACAATTTTGATAAATACTTGATAAGAACAAATAAATGGTGTTAGTACACAAGAATTCTGTTAAAGATATTATTTCAAAGCAAGGCTTAACTGATTAGATTAACTTTTCTGCTGATTCAATTACAAATCACACATTTGAATTACCTGACATATACACCGAAGAGCGAAGTTGATATAACGAGATTTTTATTCTTGATCCTCTACCCCTTTTAACGATGTGCCATGTGCGTGATCCAGCTGGAATGGTGCATACATTTTCTAGGAAAACGTGAAGCATCATTCGAGAGATTATTTTTGTGTATTATAGAAAATATTTCTGATTTAAGTGAATTTGAACAGAGGGTAGATTGTTGAAGTTCAAAGACTCAGCAAGAGTATCACTAAAACTGCCATCATCGTTGGCTGTTTGTGAGCAAACGTTATGTATACTTGTGCTGAGTGAACCAATGATGATGAAATTTATAATACATATCGGAAATCATATGTCCACAAATCATTACGTCCAAAGGAGCCAAGGGCTATTCTGATTGGCAACATGAAACTGGCAGCAGAAATTCTCAGTTAAAGACCGAATGCAACTTAGGTCAAAGTAGAAATGTCATTAAGCCCATGAGTCAGTGATATTTGTCATTGTTTATCGCCAGTCACAATTACCGAAAATGGGCAGCTTCCGACAACTTGCGTCATTAATGATGTGTTGTTCAACATTCAACATTGTTTTTTCTCCTACATAATCGTTCATCCACTTGGCATAGGTACTCACCAAGATACTCATTGAAAAATATGGGGCTATTACAATCTGCCCTCTGACAAGTTCGCTTGCATCAGCATGAAACACGCACACAATTTACAGACTTGATGTTTCAGATTTTTCAGAATATCATTCTCATGAGTCTTTTTACGATATCTGGATAGTCTCAGTGCCAAAATATGGAGGTGGTTATTAAAATGTTGCTCTTTAGTGTATCTTTCTTGATCAATAAATATAAAATTAAACATCAAATAATACAAAGCACATATTGTTATTATATTTAATATTGTTTGATGCCTACATTTTCTCATTTAATTTACTTACTCAAGTAGAAGCAAAAAATGTCAAAAAATATCCGAAAATTAAATAAATTCTAAATAAAATTATAAGTTTATTATATTTTTGTATTTTTTTAACTTTAAGAACAGAAATATGTGTTTAGTTATGTATTTATCAGGATTTTTTAATTAATTAAATACCTTTAAGAAAATACAGCTTACATTATTGTCTTAAAATGAGTCAAAATCTCTATTTGTCAAAGAAGATTGATATTTTAATTTTACTTAATGTCCTTGTAAATTAAAATATCGTTTTTTTAAAATTGATATAAAATATGATGAGAAGTATTATTTTTTCAATATATATATATATATAAATAATATTTTCAGTTTGAAAACAGCAAACAAAAATGTCCAAGAAAGTAATTATAGATGCAATGAAGAATAAGTTGACATGTAAATTTATTAGAAATAATAAGAAAGAATAGTTATTTTCTGTTCACTTAAAAATATCATCTAATTCATTACATTGCTAAACATTACATTTTCTAATTCAATCTTGTACTATTAATTTAAAAATACTCGTATACAATCAGAATTCTTCATTCACTTATACCTATTGGGTTTCTTTTAACTATTATTTTGCACAACGTTTAAATGTTTATTAAAGAACAAATAATCGTATAAAATATTTTAGGTAATTTATGTCATGTGTATAGTTTAATTTATTTTTGTGAAGTTAAAGTTCATTTATTTCGTAATTATCAGGGAGAATTTCAAAAGTAATTTTTTGTAGAAAATTATTTAGCAAATCGGAGCAAAAATTTTGTTTTGATAAATCCACCTAAACAGAAATAAAAATCAAACTGATTCATTAATTCTTTAAAAAACAATTTCCGAAATTTCTCATTACTTAATGGAAAAGAGTTCCTTTAGAACGGGGTTGTCTTTTTCATACATCATGATGGAAGAGCATGGGGCTAAGAATATCTTAATATAAAAAGTACAAAAACTAAAATTTTATTGTTACATATGTTGTGAATTTAAATTGTCGCACTGTTAATATCCTATAGTTTAGCTGCATTAATATAATGTAAGATAAGAACAGAAACCAATTTCCGTAGAAAAAACTTCCAAAATGAGAATTATATGTCCTTGAATAGCCTTTTCATCTCGGCGGTACAACTCACCACGAAAGTGTCTCTGAAGATGGCTGAGGTACAGCAGTTGTACCATGGATTTTTCCCCCTTTCAAGCCCTCAAATTCTCCCGCTCAAATTTCTTCGGGCAGTTGAGGCAGATTTAATTGCTGCTCTTTTGTGTCTGAAAGGCGTAAAAATTGGGTTTCAGTTAGAGTGGAGAAGTTTCGCGGAAAACGGATTTATTGGCTCTTTTTTTTAATAAAGAAAGCATATTCATCCTCACTTTAGCATATTTCTCCATTAACCAATTGATCTTTTAGTCTCTTGAACGAATACTCTCGATGTTTTCACGTAGTAAGGATTTACTGTTGAAGAAATTAAAAAGTTATTGGATGAATTAGAAGAAAATTTTGTAGATATAAAGATTTTGATGGCTGTACTCGAATCTAAATTCAAACATAATAGCTTCCTTGATGACAATAACGATGCAATTTCCTCCGTTCATTCAATTTTGATTAGTGCAATGCGTAAACAAATTGGCAAAATATATATATATATATATATATATATATATATATATATATATATATATATATATATATATATATATATATATATATATATATATATATATATATATATATATATATATATATATATATATATATATATATATATATATATATATATATATATATATATATATATATATATATATATATATATATATATATATATATATATATATATATATATATATATATATATATATATATATATATATATATATATATATATATATTAATTAATAGATATTTAAGTGTTTCTGAACAAATAAATGTTTTAGTTGATTAGCTTGAATTTTTTAATTTCTTTTTTTCAAAAGGATACTTAAATTTTATTTCAGATGAAACATAATACAATTTATATATTAATTATTAAAATTATTTGTGTAAAAAGAAAGAAGTTCTTGATTTGAAGAACTTTGTTCCAATTTGTATATTTAATAAAAAAATAAACATACTGAATTTCATGTTTAAATCTGATGAAGTAATTTATTACCCTTAAGGTGTTTCTGCATTTTTGTTTTCATTTTTCAAAGAAACATTTTCATTAAGAAACGAATCTTATTATAATATGAGAGCTGAACATCTTCTGCCACATAACTAATTGTGATCTTGTGTTTGGAACTTGCTCTTCGAGGTGGAACATACCTGATTCGGCCTCCCTCACTACTAAACAATGAGGACTGAAGATCGTTTTTCTCTTTTTTTCTGAGTAACGCCTATCGCCCTATCCCAATACAAGTTAGACAGCATTCTCGATTTCTTCTTTGTTACATTTAAATAAGGCCCATTGCTTATGGACATATTCTAGGACGATCTTATACTTTTCTGATCTCACAATTAAAACATGCGAGTAGAAAAAAAAATAGAGATAAAACTTAAAATTAATGTATTTCCAATCATAAAGTGAGCGGCGATGCATAGTTAAAGTTAATTTAAAACTGTCAGTTTATTTACTATTCAGTTTTCATTTCTGCACAAAATTAAAATGAACGTAATTTTGGCATTTTAAAGATAATTTAATAAGTATTCCTTTATACAAAGTTTAAAACAGTAAAGATGAGATTTTGTTTTTAGTATTACAATAATATGTTTTCTTCTTTCTATATAAGAATTTTACAGAAATATTTTCTGAGACTAATATGAGTACATTTTGTGTGTGAGTAGGAGATTTTTAATGAGTACTCTTTGAATGAGCAATTCTAAGGGTTTCAGTCTTTGAAAAATGAATTCTTTTTAAAAGTTCGCAATTTATTGTATGAGGGCAAAAACAATTTTGGAAATTTCAGTTTTAAGCTTTTATTCAAAAGTAAAAAAAGATAAAAGAGCATATATTTTAAGCTGATGAGTATAGAAATTCATTTATAACAAAAAATATTTATAGCGGAAGGAAACAAAAATCATTAATATTGTTAACATACATATATATTCTTTTTAAAATACGGCTTCGCGCGAAAATTTACATGTATTCACTTGTAAACAGAAATTATTCAATCAAAAAATCTTTAGTTATATCTTTAAAATCAGGTATGCTGTTTTTAGAATTATTTTTAAATTTATTTAATTAATTTATTGCTTATTTTTCTTACAACCAGTTACGTTTCATTACTTAAAAAAATCTGCTATTTTAAATAAGTATTTTGTTGGCAAAAAGTCAATTTAATCAATGAAATTTATCATGTCATTATTTTAAACAAAAACTTCAGAAAATTCCCCTTAATAAATGAATACATACCATATCACATATTTCACGAACGAGACAAAATGTTTTTCACATACACTAGTGTATAGAAATTTTTTGTAATACTTCTTAATCTAATTATGTTAAACAACGAAAGGAAAAAAGTCTATTGATTATTGATAAGTATTGTATTTATGGTAAACCCAGTTACATTTTCTTCAACATTACGGCAGACCCAGCGCGAGATATCAGCCTCAAACGATAAAGATTTGTCATGGTGAGATCTTCAGCACTTAAGTTGGGCGAAAATGACCCTCTCCTTTCTGTCAGGGGAGTAGGAAATTACTTTTTGAGCCACCATTGAAGCAGTTTTTTGAAACGGTGACTTGACTGAAAAAGATAGACAAAAGCTTTGTCAAATTTGACATGATTTTCTTATCTCCAGTTCTAGTAAATGTATGATATTTTTTTAAGAAGGAATATAAATTATATTTTGTTTTGTTTGAATGGAAATTGTGTCTAGAAACTTGTAGGAATTTTTTGTCCCCAACATAAAAAATTAAAAATTAACAATATTTATATAATGCAATATTTATACGGAAATGAAATATTAAAATATGTGAGAATAGTTTCATATATGTCAGGATGTTTCTAATTTGTTTTGCCTTATGTTTAAATTTTTTTGAAAATATTTTAAATTCCTGAACATGAAACGTTTTAAAAAATTATTTACAAACTGACTCCCTAGGGGGAGCATATAACACCTAAATTTCCCGTCCCCAGGTAGTAAACAGGAGAAGGTCTCCATAGGATTATCCTTAGGGTGGTAGAAGGGAAATAAAATATCTTCCGTGGACCAAGAGGTTGAAGTCCAACCTCCTCGGAGGCAATGGCAACCACTTTTCCATGAGAGAACATCTATAATCCCTAGAAATAGAGACAGATCAACTTGCAAAGAAATAGAGAAAATTCAATGACGGCAGTACCTTCAAAATCACGCTTGACAATATGTGAATGCAATTGCAAGATATCGTCTAAGAGAAAACGCCGTTGGAAAAAGCTCTCCGATTTCTGAAATAAACGCATATAGAGACCTTACTAAAACTATCAATCTCCTTAGAATCGATCACTAACGAGATATGGAGATCCAGAGAGATGGCAACAAAACCTATCGTTTCTAATTTAATTGTGATAATATTCCATTAACTCAAAGACACATTTATAATTGCCCTAGCATTTTAATATCTTTTGACTCATCTCAGGGAATTCCACCTGTTGGACATGGAAAAGAGTTTACACTGCGAAAACATCAATGAGATATCCAGCTGTGTTCGTACACTCATGGTTATACTTAGTTCTTCCCATGGACATGACACCAATAATTAACTAATCGAATATATTTTTATAAGATTAAATTATTCGAACTATTAAAAAACTTGAATTTATTAAATTATTGTAGCTTCCATTTAATAAAGCTTTAGCAATAGAAACATCTGTGATAATTTTCTCAAATAGGTTATATTTATTATTTTACTAATAAAGAACTACCATTGGTGGATTTACTCACCCTATTAGTTTGTGCTCAGGTGCTACTCTGCATCTGACCGACCTGCTTGTCTTGCATTCTCCCGTTTCGTTATCAGGTGGCAACAGGTTCACATAGGGAGGCTCCTTCAGAAAAGTTATCTTTAAATTAAATTTTTCTGGAACACCAGGAGGAGGAACTGGACTATTTCCTGGCCAAACGATGTCTTTAATATCAAGTTTATTACCTTCCCACATACCAATCTGTAATTGGAATGAAACGTACAAAAGTTATGTATTACATTATATATATATAAACATATTGTAATTGAATATTTACATATTATTGATATATACGCACACATATATACATACTAATGTTATTATCTAATATTTTAATGTAAGTAATCTCAAGAAATAAATACAACTCACGTATAGAACCTGATGAAATTTCGCACATTTGATTTTTATAATTAAAACATTTTAGGAAAACAAACTAATTTGAGGTAAAACACATTTAAAAGCTTGCAATAGATAATTTTAAAAATTAATTGAATTTGGTTGACTTTTAAGGAAAATTGGCTGTATTTACATATCATAAGGAAGACACAGTGGTTTGGTTGGTTAAAGAGATATTCTCATGATTGGTAGGTAGTGAATTTGAATGCCTGCCTAACCAAAGATCCATCGTGTTTGCTAAACGTGGATATGACATGTTTAATAAATTTCCCAGTAGCAATGTCATCCAAAAGAAATGATAACTCTTTTGGTTGCATGCCAAGAATTGGGTGTCTACTCTGGTTGGACCCTGCTTCTAACTACTAAGACCTTACCTGACTGCTTCTGTGTAGCTTATAGAGCCTAACTCTGGTTTTGGTACATTGAAATACAGAGGTGATGGAAAGGAGAATGTCCGAAAAATCGTGAAGGTCCACTTTAAATATATGTATGCAGAAATAAGATCTGCAAAATTTTTACCAATAATTAAACGGTGCCTTGATTTTATTTTCAATTACCTTCATCTCTAAATAGTGTTGTCAAGCTTATATGATATGACAAAATATCCTAAATAAGACAAAATATCCCATAGGTGTTTCATTGTAATTCGATTATAAATATAGCTTTATACGACAATTTTGAGACATGATTCTGACATACTATCTATAAATGTTATTCATTAAATATGGGGTCATGTTCAAAAGAACATTTTGTCAACAAGAAATATTGTTCTTCTTACCAGAGAAAATATATGATGTATAGTGTTGCGTCTAAATGGGTAGTTATGGAAATAGGAAGTTTTGTATGGTATCCTTGAATTCAGAATTATTAAGACTTTCTATGTAATTACTTGAAAATATTTTTATACTATACTTCATTTTATACAATTAAAGGAAATTATAACAACTATATTTTATGTATTATAAAATTATTAGCAGCTTAATTTTTAAAAACAAATTTGTTTACTCAAACTTTTATTATCTTTAATATTCTCATAAAACTAAGTAAAATTCTTATTATATGTATCAGTGCAATTCTTTTGATCAAATATCTGTCAAAAATAATTATAATTAAATAAAAAGGGAAATGTTTTACATTTACAGAAATTTAATATGGTGTTTAAAATTAATTGCTTCTGACATACAAGACTTACTTTAGTCTGTGTCTCAGGGAAGTCTTATATTCTTAGGCAGATTCACTCAATGTAAATATTATTTGTTGAAAACATGTATAAGTAGTATTAATATTATAATTAAAAATGATATTTCAAACCATCAAAGACAATTTATAATTTTAAAAACATTTAATAATCATTCTAAAATCGTCAGAGTAGAGAGAGAGTGCTTGTATCCAAGTAATATATCCCCAAAGAGTGAAAAACATGTCATGAATGGTAAAATAAGCAGACATTAAAATATAACCTCTGGTAATAAAGTTCGGTGAATGAAATCAGAACAGCCAATCTGCCAACGCTAGTGAAGCAAAACGCTGCCAATGTGTAGTGGCAGATATTCATCATCTGCTCCCATCGAGGCTCAGTTGAGCACCGTTTGTGTTCCGTGAAGCACTTATTTTACACAGTGATGTTTTATTGTGTTGGTTCTTAACATATAACAATGAAAGGGAAGAATGAAATATCAATTTAAAGTTTTGTTTTAAGCTTGGCGAGACACCGTAAGAAACTCAGGCGATGCTGGTACGTGTTTATGAAGATCAAGCGCAGTCCACGAAATGTGTTTACGAGTGGTTCACTCGTTTTCGAGAAGGCCGGGAAAGTATTTTTGCCAACCCCAGTAGTGGATGACCAATGACCCTCCATCACTTACGAATATATTGAGAATGTGACGAAATAAATCACGAAAAGGGCATGCTAGCTAATAAGCTCTAGATTAACCGTGATTCCATACGACAAATCGTTACCCATAGTATAGGGATGAAAAAATAACGCTTTACCGTCGGGTGCCACATCACTTGAGTGGCGAATAAAAGCAGTAAAATTTATAGGCAATGCAGGATTTTGTCGGAATGGTGACACCAATTTTTTTAACAGTATTGTTAATGAGAATAAGCCCTGGTGTCTCAGCTACGACACTGAAACGAAACAACAAAGAATGGAATGGCATTCTCCTGCATCTCTTTATCGAAAAATGTCAAAAGCTAAAATATCAAGCGATCATCATTTTTTTTGATAGTCAAGGCATTATCCACGAGTAATTTCTACTTAATAGGATAACGATGAATGTTTAGTGATGATTTGAAATTTTGAACAGTTTCAAGAAAGTCTAAGTGAGGTACCACTTCAGTTCGCACAACAAGGTTTATGATTTTTTATTTACAACAATGCTTGTCCTCGCACAGCACAGCTAGTATCATCAAACTGTTCTTGGGAAGAAAGGGGTGATGTGATATAAATTGAATACGTACCATACTTGCCAGATATCGATCAACCAAACTTCTTTATATTCTCACGACTCAAACTCGCTATGAATGGAAAGAGATTTGATGATATTTCTGACATCCAACGAAACGTGACGAGGGTTTTGAGCTCAATTTCAAAAGAGGACTTCTTGTAAAGTTTCCAGGACATGTATAGGAGATTTCAACGATGCCTAGATATAGGAAGGAACTATTTCGCAGGAAATGAAGGTAATTTTCATTTACATTAATATTGCAGGATGATTCATCGAACTTTATCAGAAGTTGCACATCTTTTATTTAAATATACATTTTTAGCATAAAACTTCTATTTCTGAGATTATATCAAGCTATTTGTATAGTTATTCTATTTTATTATTTATTTTTTACAAATATTTACTTTTATTTTCATTTGATTAAAGATGCAGCTAAATATATACCTGTTCCCATCCATTTGATTTCAAATTCATCACATGAATCTCAACATCTTTCAATGTTCCATCCAGATTAAAAGATATTGGTCGACCTTGTATTCTGTATCGAATATTTACATCTCTCATGTGCCTAAATAAGAATAAAAATAGTTATTACTCTACATTATGAATGCAGGTCAGCTAACCATAGAATTTACAGTTATTAAAAAATATTTTAATATAATGATTTTATTATATCGAAAGGAAATTTTTTATATTTTACTTACAATTCAATTTTCATTTGACTGTAGTTTTATATTGAATCTAATCATGAGAAAACTTTATTCACTGGACACATTCATGCAATTGGTATGAGATATTATTTTACTAATGTCTATATATATATATATATATATATATATATATATAAATATATATATATATATATATATATATATATATATATATATATATATATATATATATATATATATATATATATATATATATATATATATATATATATATATATATATATATATATATATATATATATATATATATATATATATATATATATATATATATATATATATATATATATAAGATATAAGAAGAGTTTGATGTAATCACGAAGAGTTTATATTAAAATTTCCCAAAATTCTCTAAAAGTTTCCGCTAACATTTCAGAACTTGCATTGTTAAACGAAATTTTCTTTGTATAGAATCCTAATACGTAAATGCTACTCGGAGTTTTTATTTAATTTTTTATGATAAGTTATTTACATTCCTTATACTATGCCATTATTCTCACTATATTAAAAAAAATTGAATCTTTTGTCAGCTAAAAAGTAATTTAAGCGTTCCACTAAGAAAGCCATATTTTCTGAATTTTAAAAATGAAAGCGTTATTTCCTTGTTCTATATTGCTCAGGCAGACTTTGATGATCCAATAAAGAGACCTTATTGAAATATTTTGTGAAATGAAAATTGAATTTTAAGGTTAAAGCAAAAATTTCCATGTCTATTGAGAATAATGCTTGTTATTACTTCATTACAGCTGTACAAAATAGCTACACAATTACTATAAATCTTTGAGTAAATTATATATTAAATTAAGCGCATGTGCTACCCATTTGATACAATTCTCATTTACTTTTAATTAAATGAAAATATTATTTTCCTGCCTATTTACTTTCACAATAAAAATAATAGAAACTAGCTAAACATGAAGAGTTTTCCTATCTTTGTAACATCGAAATCTTGCACGCGCGAATAAAGTAAATACTTTTTTCAAACCCTTTCTGCAATCATGAAGTTCCCACATTACTTCTGTTATAGCGCTTTTTCTTTCATGTAATTCCTCGATGTAATTTTCCTGCATGCGCCTGTCACGTTTCCCTAGCTTTCCTAAAGGCTCTTCTGAAAGGTTTCTATAGCTTATTGCTACTACAAGTTTCACAAGTCAAGATTTAAAGTAAAGTATTGTTATTATCAAAATTTTAAGTTTAAAATTCATTGAATACATGTGATTGTTCTCACGTGTAAGAAGCAAAAAGCTTTATAATATTTTTATATTTTTATACACATCTTTATTAAAGTCACACAAAAAAGATAATATTTAGTTATTCACAAATGACCGGAAGGAGATACTAAGGAAAGGACCTGATCAGTACATAGTATAACAGGTATCGCCTTCCTTCGTATAAGTTCAGCAAAGCCAAGACAGCACCTCACAAGGTCTCCGAGGGGTGCACCGCAGCACAGAGGACATAATTGAAAACCGAAGAAAAAGTAACAAGATGAAGTGACAAAGTGATGAGCAGACAGTGGTGCTATTTACAAATGAATTAAGGAAAAATAAATGAAATGCTTGACAAAATGGATGTACAAATAGTGAGGCGCATCACACAAATTTAAAAATTAAGTCCATAAAAGTTCTTAGTAACAAATTGAATAGTTCATTAAAGTTCATTATTTACAAAGTCAACTAATTTATGGTTTCTATAGTAATTTTCGAATACATCACTAAATACATTTTAATGATACAAATAGGCACATCTTTAATAATTATATATTCGAATAAAAGTATTTTGGCCATATAGCGTAATGAAAATATTAAAGATGATGCTTTTTTTCATTATTTTGTATTTTAATGCATAAAAGCAGATAATATGTATGAAATTTAAATTGAATATATGAGAAAACTATTTAACTGCAACAATTTTCAAAGTTTCACAGGTTTAGTGTAGAAGCGGATACTCCACTTTCTGGCAAAAAAAAATTGATGATAAAATATAATTTCAGGTAGCCATGGTAATTTGAGGGCTTTAAATAACTTTGTTTTAGGGTTGCAACCTTGTTATTCAAATTTTGTCACCTATTTTGGCGTCAAATATATCCGAAAAAGCAAAGGATACACTTTAAGTAAATTTTTATTAGTTTGACATATTTGTATGAGAGAGTTATAGGCTTAAGCCATAAACATAGTTATAAGCATTTATAATTTTAATACATTTTAAAGTTTCGGTAAAAACTACGATTACTAACTACAGCTTGGTAAAAAATTATTTAAATCATCAAATGCATATGCTGTACAGGAACTCTAGTTCCTATAAAATGCTGAATTTAATTTAGAAATAAAAATGTATTTCTGTTAAAAATATTAATGTGCTTTTGATAAAGTATGCGTATCACAAAGTTTTATATTTCCCAAAATGTCAAATTATTTTCCGTGAATAAGCTCCTTAAAGTTAAAATTAATATACATTATCAATTAGTACATATTTTTAGAGAAAATATGTAATTATTATATATATATATATATATATATATATATATATATATATATATATATATATATATATATATATATATATATATATATATATATATATATATATATATATATATATATATATATATATATATATATATATATATATATATATATATATATATATATATATATATATATATATATATATATATATATATATATATATATATATATATGTATATATATATATATAAACATAAATAAATAAATATATATATATATATATATATATATATATATATATATATATATATATATATATATATATATATACAAATTTGAGAGTTTTAAAGAAAATTTCTGATTATTATTTCTATAAACTTCAAAATAAGTAAAGAGGTATAAATAGAAATTTGAGATGCGAAGCAAACATATGCTAATGTAAAATCATAAATGAAGAGAAAGATAATTTGCAAAAGTCCACATCCAAGATTGCATTCACTTCGGCCAAACTGTCTTACCTGAAAATGACGTCTCCGCGTTCCCAGCGGAGCTGTTCGTTACCGTTGCAGCTGAGGTTAGGAGTCAGGCTCACGTTGGAATTCTTCGGTTCGTGATAAAAGGATTCCAACCCGTAGGCGAATATGTTGACAGCTCTATCCATTTCCTCGTAGCACTTCGCCATTGTGACGTTGATGTAGAGTCCTGAGAGAAAGGGCAAATTCTTTGACAACGGGAATTGTAATTATTTCCGAAAGTTAAAATGCCCTTCTTAAGATATATGCTCTAGAATATGATTTAACAAGTAAAATAAAATAATAGTGTCTTTTAAATGGGAAAATATAAATTATTAGAATATCAAAAATCACGTTGAGAGATAAAACATTCTTCATGTTTAATCTCAATATTCAAAACAAATATTCGTTATCGGGCATTAAATGAAATTTTTAAAAAATGTATAATTTGAGTAAAAATTAAATTGATTCAGTTACTTTTATTTAAGAGAATACAATTTTACGTGCAATATATTTAATTCTTATGTAAGTTATTTCAAAACACCACATAATTTTCATTCACAATTTGATATTATTTTTTGATTATTTAGTTTACTTTTGCCTTTTATTGCTGTAAATTGGATAAGCATATTTCTATTTCACATGTTTTATCATTCAATCCATAATAATAAAATACGTGACATTTATAATCCATAACTACTGATTATAGAAAGTGAAATACCATTCTTTCGTTTAAAGCATACGTTAATTGCATCAGGCTTTGTAATACCATATATATATATATATATATATATATATATATATATATATATATATATATATATATATATATATACATATATATATATATATATATATATATATATATACATATATATATAGATATATATATATATATATATATATATATATATATATATATATATATATATATATATATATATATATATATATATATATATATATATATATATATATATATATGTATGTAATGTATGTATGTGTATGTGTATATATGCAAATTGTAAAATAAAAGTAGTACATCACCTATTTTTCGCTCATATAAATGCGATATAATGAAATTTTCTATTTTTGTTACTAAGTACAATCATATCCAGCTGCAATTCATAATTTATAACAAGGTATAGTAATTTTTGTGCTGATGTGTTTGCAATAAGGATTTCAGTTCGTATTTTTCATGCTACAGTCCTAATTTTATGTAAGTTTTGGGATAAGTTGGGTATCAACAGTATATATCTCCAAGGATCATGCACACATTTACAATTGGATTTTGATTTTGATGTAAACATGGTTGATTGAATGAAGAAAAATAATTTTACTTAGAATAAAATGTTATCAATCCAACGTTATATATTGCTTAGTTAGCAAATTTTATACTATTTATATGAAATTAGCGACCATCAGCTCTGAGCAATGTTTCTAACATTAAAATGAAAAATATTAATAATTTATAATTTAATAATTAATATTAATAATTTAATATTTTTAAAAGTAATTAAAATTTATCAAGTGATCTTGAACATATTTCTAGATATATCTTTCTGTTAAGATTAAGGTACAATTGTTCTCTTTTATGAAATGAAAAAAACTTAATTACGTTAAGATAACTACGTTTAGTTTACTTAAGTAAATTGTGGTTTCAAACAATATTAAAATTAGAGTCATTTAATTCATTCTTCACATAAATATAAATAATAACACTAATAATAATAATATAAAGTAGTCGAGTAATACTTATCTGAGATTAATTATATTTTGATTAAAACGTTTTTCTTTCTTTTGCTTTCTGATTTTATCAATCTGTACTTCCACCAAGGAAGAAATTAAATACATTTATTTCAAGAAAAAGCTCACTATTTTCAAGTTATACGCGATTCGATTAACAGTTATTTGGGGTTTATTCATATTAGGAGAGTTAAGAAATAAAGCAAATGTACATAAAATATATTATTCAAGTAAGAGTTTTTATTTTCATTATTTAAAAAGAAATAATTCTTAAATAAAAACTATTAATATGAATTCTTCAGCTTTTATTGATATAAATGTTCCCTACAATTTTTAATTAATTTTAAATAATAATCATATAATGCTTTTGTGGATACTGTTTAAAATTGGTAATGAATGTAATTTATAAAGTTAAATCAAATAAAATTGTAAATGTATTTTTAATATTCAAGCTGCTTACAATTTATTAGGTTGGTGCGTATGAAATGTCGGATTCTTAAGTGATTGTATAAAACTGCATATCTTTCTTCAAAAGCTGTTTATTCAATCAAAGTATGCTCCATTCGCTTCAATACACTTCTCCCAACGAGATTTTAAAGCGTAGATGCCTGTCTTAAAAAATTTTGGTCTTTAGAATTCATAAACTCTGATATCGAGTTTTTTAGACTGTCTTCATTTTCATAGTGTTTGCCCTTAAAAACAGCTCTAAATGCTCGAAAAAATGAAAATCGGTCGGCGAGAGATCCGGTGAATATGGCGGATGCTGCAATGATGAGCATACGTTTAACCGATCCAGCTTATTTCGCTCTGTCAGTGCGTGCGGTACCCACTTGTCCATCTTCTTAACCTTGCCAATCTCAGAAAGGTGTCTCAATATCGCTGTATGGTCAACTTTCATCCTGATAGCAAGTTCCCTCGTGGATACGGCTGGATCCGCTTCCACTAGAGCCTTCAGGTCATCATTCTTCACAGACGTTTTGGGTCTTCCGCGCGGCTCATTTTGCAGTGAAAAATCGCCAGTCCGAAATTTTTCGAACCAACGCTGCACTTTCCGATCGTTAACCGTATTCTCCCCAAACGCTTGGTTTATGTTGCGTGCAGCTTTTGCAGCACTATTACCAAGTTTGTACTCATATAAGAAAATGACGCGAATGTCGGCAGAATTCATATCGGCAATAAACTCAAAAGAAATAAAAAAGGGAAGACCTTCGAGAAAACCTATTTTGCTGAAACGAGTCTCTGGCAATGGACAATACGAGTATGAATGAGGTAATGCCAAATACAAAAGTATAACGAAAACAGGGAGGAAAACGTCCGCATGTAAAGAGAATCCGACATTTCATACGCACCAACCTAATAAAATATATGTTAGTACAAAAAATATACGTAAGTATATCATTTCCTTAATAATGTTTTTATTAACCATAAAGTTGTTGTTTCTTCCATTACAGTTGAGATCCTGAGTACGCCCCTTTTTTTACGATTCTCATGGACTTAGAATATTATTGACGTCAGATAACGTTTCATTCGCATCACATTGTATTGAGACGACGTCGTAAATCCAACTTGTCGACCAATTGGTTCCTTGCCTTCCAATCACATTCTTAGAGGGGCACAAACAAGGTGAATGTCACTATCGTATGTCTAAGAATATCGTCGAAGCTCATTCTATTAAGAAAACGATTTCTTATATGAAGAATAAACTGTTGGTTTGAGAAGCCGTTTTCCTCTCTTTCGAGCCATTAACACATGAACAATAGAACAGAAGAAAAAACAAAATGTGACTAAGACATTTCAAAGCATTCACTTTACGGTTAGTTTATCGTCGAGAACGATTCAAATTTTTAAAACTTTCATTAATTAATAGAATCCAAAATCATAATTGCAATATTTGTAAGCAATATATTTTGAATCTTAAGACTATTCTCTTGACTATGCCAACATTAAAAATTATTTTAATTAATATATCTGAAATAATAAAAAGCAGATTTATAAAACATAAGCTCAATAAGTTCGCTGAATTTCTCTCAGTTTTTTAATAAAATTTTTACGTTTTTTGCCTTTAGTTTGCCAAGACATTACTAAATTGAATATACTGTTTTTTTCACAAAATTGAAATATAATTGCTAGTTTGAAATATAAAATTTATGATACTATACTTGCACGTGATTATTTAATATTTTGATGAATAAATTCTTAATATTTTACTTTTGAGAACAATATGAACTCTACTTTAAACTTATTTTTACGGAATATAAAAAATTTACAAATATTTAAAAATTTAGTGATCATAGTTGCTGTTAGAAAGACTTTATCCAAAGAATAGTTAAACTAAACATGAATGAAAGGCGTTTAATATAATATTACCTAACATTCCTGTTGGGAATTGGTTCTTCCTAACTTCAATTTCCGTTCCAACCACAGACTGAGAAGCTATCCAAACGTAGTTCTTCCCTGTGATGCCGAGCTCCTTGGCGGCCGACATGATATCAGCTGCCTCTTCCCTGGTCGCAAAAAGTAA
Source organism: Latrodectus hesperus (assembly GCA_037975125.1). Taxonomy (NCBI): domain Eukaryota; kingdom Metazoa; phylum Arthropoda; class Arachnida; order Araneae; family Theridiidae; genus Latrodectus; species Latrodectus hesperus. The sequence continues at coordinate 23,253,057 of CM075855.1, read as the reverse complement.
GAATATCCGAGCCTCGGAATCGGCAATGTCTTCCATTTCAGTGTAATATCCTTCTTTTGAATTGGATTTAAGTGTGAGAATGTTAAGAATATCGAACCTAAAAAAAAGTAAGTACACTTCAGATCAACAATACTGCTTTTTCCAATATGTTTCAAGAGGTTAACTTGATCTTTGTTTTACTTTTGTGTTTTTATAACAAACACATTTTAACGGAGGAAAAACCTATTAAATTGTTATTACAGAGACACAAAAATGCATGAACTTGCTAAATTTAATACGGAGTTTATTTTATCACATCAATGTATTAAAATGCCCTCGGGATTTAAAAGAGATGCTCATTTTACATACAAGTGCACAAATACTATAAAAATGTATGTTTTGAAATGAATAACGAACGTTTTATTACTATATAATATTTTCTAAAATATGATTACTTATGATTAAAATGAATTTATTTTAAATTCCGAGAGCATATTCTAATTTATGTATGTTATTCCAATACATGAATATGTAACTAGAAAAAATATTTGAGTTAGTACTTTACTTTAAAGATCAATGACAATTTTTAATATATTAAAATGAGCAAACAACATTTCAATTTTTGATCCAATTTATAAACAAAATTTTATATTATATTATTTGTAAAAATTACAGGCTAAAAACGTTTCTTAACAGATATTTCATGAAACGTTATGTCATTTATGAAGATATTTTTTCATATAAAAGGATACATTTTTCATATTAATGAAATAAAATATAAAGTACTATCCAAAAATAATATTTTATTGTGGTTTATATACGCATTGTACATAATTGATAGCAAAATCAATTTATAAGGAAGATAAATAGGTCACTGTGTTTGGACATACCTATCAAGGTGGCAAATTTTAGATTTGGTAAGTAATTTTAAACCTCAATATTAATTTCATGAAAACTTCTCTTCCCAAATTTTCTATATTTGTTCTATTAAAAATTTATGCTTATTTAGATATATTTCCCTATGCTTGACTTTTTAACAGTAATTTATAATGGTTTATTGCACTGAATATAAAATAACACTTATCTAGCTATATAAATAATAATTTTACTACATTTAATTAAAAAATGCCAATTTTGTGATAGTTAAAAAAGTTATAAAACTAATGCATCCTTAATTTTAATAATGAATAAAGAAAGAAACGTTGATTTGTAAGCTTGAATCGCTGGTAAATCTAGAAATAATATTTTTTCTTCTTTCTGAAAAAAATAAAATAAAGCATTGATAATTTTTAGAGAGTATTTATAAATATTTTTTTTATTTTGATTTTTCTAGCATGGTAAATTAGACTCATTATTCACAATTTTTTTGAAAGTAATCTTCTAAGAAGATACCAATAAAAAAATCAAGTATGAGCTGATTTCACAAAAGTTTCCAGAAAAATACATGAATGAGTTTAAGTAAGCAATTAGTCAATTAATATCTCTTAATTTTTTTATAAAAATTATTTATTTACGGTTGAAAAATATAAAATTGCATTATATATATATATATATATATATATATATATATATATATATATATATATATATATATATATATATATATATATATATATATATATATATATATATATATATATATATATATATATATATATATATACATATATATATATATATATATATATATACATATATATATATATATATATATATATATATATATATATATATATATATATATATATATATATATATATATATATATATATATATATATATATATATATATATATATATATATATATATATATATATATATATATATATATATATATATATATATATATATATATATATATATATATATATATATATATATATATATATATATATATATATATATATATATATATATATATATATATATATATATATATATATATATATATATATATATATATATATATATATATATATATATATATATATATATATATATATATATATATATATATATATATATATATATATATATATATATATATATATATATATATATATATATATATATATATATATATATATATATATATATATATATATATATATATATATATATATATATATATATATATATATATATATATATATATATATTTATATATATATATACATATATATACATACATATATATGTATATATATATATGTATATGTATGTATATATATATATATATATGTATATATATATATATATATATATGTGTGTATATATATATATGTATGTATATATATATATATATATATATATATATATATATATATATATATATATATATATATATATATATATATATATATACAAGAGTTTTGACATTTTTGTGGTTATAGACTGATTATGCCAAACAAACATTAATATTTGAGGATACATTAAATAATTTATGTATTTTGAGTCCCTCAAAATAATATTAAATATTATTATCATATAAAACAAACGAATTAGTGCAAGAAATATATTTTTGCTCAAAAATAAACCAGAAAAAATATTTACATGATTTTCTAATTAATTCTCTCATGGAAGAAGGACGTCAAATTGTGCTGCAATGGATACCCAGCCACTGTGGTATCGCGGGAAATGATGCAGCTAACAAATTGGCAAAGGCTGGCTCAGATTTACAACAGCCTTCTCCAGCCTTGGAGTACCATACTGTTAAAAGGCTTATTAAGTCAAATATATTCTCCTATCGTAGAAATGTTTACAAGATGTGCATAAAGGGGAAAGCATGGGCTTCCTTACTAACAAAGCCTATTCCGCGTAACCTCCACAGAGCTGTGGGAGTGGCAAATTTTCGCATTAAAACTGGGCATGATTATCTGCAAAACACCTTCACCGTTTGGGTTTGAAAGACTCTCCGATCTGCCTTTTTTGTGGACTAGAGGACATGACTGGTGATCACCTTTACACTTGCCCTGGACTTTCGGACGTCGCAGTTAGAAATTCTGCGGAAGATGACTTTTTATTCACCTGAAGATTGTATTGGGCTGCCCGACAGAGACTGATGGTTTAAAAACCAAGGTCGGGCGTAGGATAAAAAAAAGATTTTTTAATAAGTGTGCCTTCCATGTAAGTCATAAATTACTCTTGATTAACAATGCATTATATTTTTATATTTTGCTGCACCTGTGACTAATTCTTTGCAGAACGACTCTGAGAATACTCAAAATCGTCATAATTTAGTGTTGGGAGACTCAGTGTGAGTTTATACACATATATAAACTTTGTTCACAGGTACCGACAGCTAACAAATTTTATTTTGTATTTGCTATTTCAATTTTTTTGTCTAAATTTTGTTACGTTTAGGATGACAACAATCTTGTGATGAATTCGTAGAATACTATGAATTACAGTATACTATGAAATTTATTATTTATTTAAGAAAAAGTTGCAAAAATTTAGTTAAAGCGATATATACTTATTTATTTGACTCTTTATTTGCCTTGAGAGAATCTCAAGTAGTTCATCTTCGTTTATTTGTATTTTTCGGAATTCTGTAATTCAGTAAGTTTACTTTAAGCTTACTCTCTCAAATATTTGCACGATGGTTTAATCACTATGATAGACTTCCATAGTAATACATCATTCACAGACTGTGATTATACTGTGATATAGACTGTGATTATACAGACTGTGATAACAGACTGTGATTCACAGACTGTGATTCCTGTATATATATATCGAATTATGTATTAGACTATGATGGTACTGCACGTCTAGCAATACAGTTAGTTTAAGAAGATAGAGGTTCCAATTTCACATTGTTTTTATGTCCTACACCAGGATATGATTCCATTTTCCATTCCTAAGAGGTCTTTACGGTTATAATCAGAAATTTTAAATGGTATTTCTCCAACAAGAACGGCATCGAAGAAATTCGACAAATCAGAACCGGCAAACTTATTATCTGTAAAACTAATTATAAAGCTGCTGAATGTACCTGTAACTCCCCAAACACAAATTGAAGAGTATACTATGAAATTTATTATTTCGCTCATTTCTTTGGTTGAAAGTCTAGAAAATCTAGCTTTAGAAATTGAAAATGAAAACCTTACTGTACATCAAATCATTCGTTTCAATAAACAGGGATAATCAGAACTTTCAGAAACTATCTAGGTAAGAGTGTGCGGGCATAAAATTCCACATAAAATTAAATTGTTTTACCTATAGTAAATTTGAATATATTCTGTGGATAATGTTCGTTAAGTTCGTTAATTTGATTTAAATTTAAATATGCAACTAAGAAACGTAAAATACAGTAAACGTTTCGCAGACTTTGTGGCTCACGACACAAGACTGATCCTTATCTTGCTAATGTGTGTGTGTGTATGTTCCATATATTGTATATTACAAAGGACCAATATAAATCAGATAGCGATGCATGTCCATCTCGTAAAGAAGGAACTCGGTGTATAAAATTTAAAAATATTAAAGTGATAATATAAATACCTTTTATTGCATCAAGATATTGATTTAAACGATTTAAATCCAATTTTGATGCTATTGTCAAATCCAATCAACAATAAGAAATTACTCATTAGAAAATAAATGATATAGTCAACTCAATCCTTACGAAATTTGAAGAGTAAATAGACAAAAATATCTTAGTCATTCAATCCCAATAAAAAGATATTCTTAATGTCATTTTCCTGAGGTATGAAGAAACCGTCTAGAATTTTTTTAAACTGAAAGTCACTCGTCTTCTTCTACTGCAGTCTTTCCCAAAGTGGGCGATAACGCCCCCTTGTGGGCGTTTGAGACCTAGAGGGGGGCGTTAAGGGGCCCAGAATAAAATGGGGGGCGTTGACGTGGGTTAAGGGGGCGATGGTAGATTTGTAATTTGATTTACTTTATATTTTATATATAAATTTCACTAGAATTAAGACCTACCTACTACACAATAGCAAATACTCAGTTTATATTTCAACCCTGTATGATGGTATAAAAACTTAAAATACTTAACATAGATTTCGTAGGATAGCCCGCACGCCGTATGCGCTTACATTGTAAAATGACGAAAAGCATACAGCTGTGTAAATGCATGAATCGCCAAATGTGGTAAACATTCCGGGAGAAAAGACTAACTGCGGGAGCCGGTGCACTTATGATGTTGTGCTCCGTAGACGTACTGTCGTGACCTTCGAGAATAAGTAGTTTCGAAGGTCACGGTACTGTATCCGTTTTCGTTTGAAGAAACCCTCAGCGCTTTTACGCATGCGTAAGGTCTGCTTCGAGTTCATCAAAATAGGGTTGAGACAAAAGAGAAACGTTTACTTAACATGCGTGCTTCCGTTCTTCTGAAAAACTGGTCTGAGGAAAAAGTCCATCTCAGCGTACTGCCCCTTTTCAGAATAGAATCATCGACAAGTGGTGGTTTTGCAATACAAAAATGGACTCTACGTGGTAGCAATCGGCTGGTTCATCGATACTTGTTCAAACTTGCTCAGTACGATTGAGCGTCGAAAGAGATAAACGAGTTTGTGCGTCTTTGTCTTATTCCTGTCGGTGCTTGCTGTATTTAAATCCTATATAAAAGCTCGTAATTTTTCTTATATTTTCATTAGTGGCTTCGCGCGCTATCTTTAAACGAGTATTTAAGTTCAACACTTTATTTATATATTTTTGAAAAAAAAAAAAAAAAAGCCATGTCGCAAGCAAAAAAGAAGAAACGGCAATACAGTGCAGAATATATTAAATATGGATTCATAGAAAATTCGACAAACCCATCTTTGCCTTTGTGCCTTCTTTGTTCAAAAACATTTTCAAACGAAGCGATGAAGCCTTCAAGACTTCAAGATCATTTAAATAAAATCCATCCAGATAAGAAGGACAAAAATGTAGCCTATTTTCAAGATCTGGAAAAGAAGCATAATGCTCAGCCAAATGTATCGAAACTTTTTTCGATGGCAGCTAAACAAGACGATGACGGACTTCGAGCTTCATACAATATCTCTCTGTTAATTGCTCAAACAGGTAAATCACACCATCGGAGAAACGTTAATTTTGCCGGCGATAAAAGAAGTTATAACTACTGTGCTCCATAAACCGCCGGCAGATATAATTCGAAAAATTCCTTTGAGCAATAATTCTGGGCAAAGACGAATTGATGAAATGGCTGAAAACATTGAAGTGTCATTGTGCAATCATCTGAAGACCAGTCAATTTTCAATTCAGTTGGATGAGTCCACTTTACCAACTAATGAAGCATTGTTGTTGTCTTACGTGAGGTTCATTAAAGATGAAAAAATATGTCAAGAACTTTTATTTGCTAGAAATCTTGAGACAGACACAAAAGGAGAAACCATATTTAAAACACTGGAAAAGTTTTGTGATGAAAAAGGAATTCCCTTGAAGAATATTATATCAGCTGCTACAGATGGTGCTCCAGCTATGACAGGCTGTCAAAAAGGCTTCATGTCGTACTTAAAAAACAAAATTCCTGATGTGATTGCTGTACATTGCGTTATACATCGACAGCATTTAGTTGCTAGAAATTTAAGTGAACGACTGTTTCAATCATTGCAACATGTCATCAGAGCAGTCAATAAAATCCGAAACAACTCTTTAAGTGACAAATTATTTAATCAGCTTTGTGTTGCTAATGATGAAGATTTCAACAGATTGATCTTTCACACAGAAGTGCGTTGGCTATCTAAAGGAAATTGTCTGGCTCGTTTTTACAATCTGTTTGACTCTGTCATAGAGTTCTTGGAAAACAAAGACACAGCATTGTGCGAAAACCTCATCACATCAAAGAATGATATCGCATACCTGACAGACCTTTATACATTGTTTAATGATATGAATCTCCAACTTCAAGGCGATGACTTGAACTTAATAAAAACAAAAAATGTCGTCGCTGCTTTCGTAGCCAAGCTGCTCTTACACAAGAAGAATATCGGCAGACGTGAGTTCCATAATTTTCCCAATTTATCAGTATCCTGCAACAACGACGACTTGCTCGTCTACTACCAACATTTGGAAAATCTTCACAGTGATTTCATTGAAAGATTCCAGGACATTTTGAAATTGGAAATACCAGACTGGGTGTTAGATCCTTTTTCAAATGTCAACATAGCAATATCACTCCAACTGGAAGAAGAACTTATAGAACTGACAACGAACGAGGAAATAAAAATAAAATTTAAAAATGGCTACCAACAATTTTGGCTACAAAAGTCAATTCCGCAGTTGTACCCTGGATTGTGGTCGATCGTTCAACAATTTTTGATATCATTCCCATCGTCATATTTGTGTGAACGTGGATTTAGCGCTGTGACAACGCTGCTTACTAAAAAGAGAAATCATTTGCAAGTTACCAAACGCGGTGACTTACGACTCTTTTTGAGTAAAATCGAACCTGATATCAACAAACTTGTTAAAAATCATCAAATTCATCCATCCCATTAGGTTTGTTTAAAAACTAAAATTGATTACCTATCTATATTGTTTCTTTTAATTTGATTAAAATATATTATTAATATTATAAAGTTGCGTTTTAATTGCTCTCACTGGTAAAAATGTCTAGTTTAGAATGTAAGTTTAAGCACCAGAACCGATTAATACAACACACTGTAACTAAATTAATTAAAATAATGAAATTGTGGTTTTTAAGTTTTAGAAGTGTATAAAAAATGGGGGGGGGCGATGAAAAATAATTGATTTTCAAAGGGGGCGGTAGAAGAAATAAGTTTGAGAAACACTGTTCTACTAGAAGGGAAATCCGAAAAAGTACTCAAATCTAGAAACAATCGTCCGACCGAAGTATAAGAAATATACAATTCAATTCAATTTTACTTGTACACTATGAGGTTAATTTTGATAACTAATCAGAAATTTAACTAGAAATAACTGAAAATACTAAATTTAGAAAGGGAAGTAATAAGCTTTCTTATCAGTGGTTATACAACTGCTATCTTTGGTGCACTATCCCTAAGAGATGTCAAATTTTAATCATAGTAATTGCTACTTTCCTCAGGATCTCACTAATTTTCTGGAATGTACGTAATGTTCTGAATCAGCATCTATACATGAAACTTCAAAAATTTAATTTTGCAGATGTTATTGCAGTACTAGAAACATGGAAAGAAAGTTTGAGAAGATATAAATATTTAACAAAATAATGTTTCGTCAGGAAAAAAAGGATAGCTGAGGTTGCAGTCTACTCTTAACAGTTATTAGATTCACTCTAACAAGTAGTTTTCTCCCATTCGTCTCAGATGATGGCAAAAAACACTTAGCACTCAAGATCACTGCAGCAACTACTAGAATATGGAATATTTTTATTTCACCTGCTAAATTATATTTGGAATGTCTTTACAGCATAATTCAAGGGATTCAACCCCCCTATACTCTACTCGGAAATTTTAATGTAAGACACTCATCATTAAGAAGCTGATACAACTCAACAAACGCAAATAATTATGTTGAATGGATTCAGGAAGAGAATTACTTCTTCCTGAACTCTGAATTTCTATCTATTATGGTCCTCATTATGAGTCTTCATCATCGATTTCACTTTTGTATCACCGACGATTTATCACCTAAGTCATATTGATATTCTTCAGGATTATTTGGTTAGTGATAATGTACACCCTAAACACTGTATATAACTGTTAGAAATATTTATAACCATATAACCCACAGATCACGACTCTTGTGGTCAGATTTCTTTGCTTTCATCAATACACATCATATATTTCTAATCTTCACTCTATTGAACAATTAAACCATCTCTGCATTAGTAAGTTTCATGAGTTTTGAAGAAGGCAAAATATGCCATCTAAATTTTATCCCACATGATGATCTTGATGTAGTTATCTCCGAGGGAAAAAAACATTTTTGTTGTATTGCGAAAACCTCATTTAATACATACATTGTGATGGCATGTAAAATAACGGCCATGGGACAACATCGACTACTCCTATCTCTTTCACAGAAACACTGGGAAGAAATAATAATATTAATTAGAACATCTAGAAATATTTTCAACTTATTAAAAATCTTTAAATTAGAGTTAAAATCACTCCAACATCAAATTTGATTATATTACACGAAAACTCTCCAATTGCAGATCTTACTCTTCAAGTTAATATTTTTACTGATTTTCATACTCAACTACAAATTTTGGAAAATATTCAATTTCAGTTAAGGAGTCCATTCTAAAATTGATGATTACTTTTAGAATGAGTCCTTTACTGCATCTGAATTGCATGAAACTTTAGAAAAATGTAAGAACTCGTCCATTGATCCGGATAAGATATATGAAAAAATATTGAAATGCATTTCTGTTACAAACCTAGATTGCTCCTCTCTCTGATGGATACGTTATTATTAACAGCAACTGTATACCAAAAATATGGAAATATTTCATTATGATTTCAACTTTATGGCAGGAAAAATGTCCAATTCTGTAGCATCATATCGTCTTATATTCTAGACTAGAAGTATGTATAAATTAATGGAACGAGAATGATTTTGAGGAGATTTATCGCCCATGTAACCACTAAATCTTGCTTTCATCGCAGCCATCATGGATTTCTGTGATATTGTGGTTTTGACAGCCTTGTATCCATCATTAATCATCACATATTTCAACCAAATCCTTGAGAAAATTTGTTGTAGTGTTGCAGTGGATATTTCCCATGCATATGATTCCATTTGGCCTAAAAGTCTTATCTATAAATTACTAAAGGCAAACATCAAAAGGTTGCTGCTTTGTGGATTCATGAGCTCATCACAACGAGTTATTTTCATGTAAAGTAGAGAAATAAATTCTCTTTATCAGACACATCCTTATAAAGGTGTATATTATCACCTTTCCTGTTCTCAGTGCTTATGACAGACCTCTACGATATTCTTGCCCCCGACATGCTTCATATACGCAGACTGTATATTTGAAATGTACAAATATGTTAACTTGGTAAAACTTTAGATGTAATTAATATCAGCACTTGGAATATTGAAAAGTTGGTATCAAGAGTGCAAGTTGTCCACAAAAATGACTTGAAATTAACTTTTCTTCAAAACGCAACAACAACCTAATTTCAACTTGTTCATCAACAATCATCTTATTTCCCGGAGTAAAAATATTCGAGTTTTGGGAATGTATTTTTCGCATAATTTATCTTTCTGCCATCATTTTCAGGAAAAGAGAGCAAAGGTATCAACAAAGCTGAATGCCTTAAAAGGTATTGCAGGAAATAGATTGGGTGCTTCTACTTTTCATCTTCCTCGAATCCTAAAGTTCTTTCATGTCTCTTTAAGTTTCTGTCGCATATTTATTTCAGCATGCTCAATAAAGCGCAAGCTCTTTGAAATTGTATATCACACTACCCTAAGAATTGCCACAGGTCTTCCTTAGTGGACCCCCATACTGATGCATCTACAAGTAGCTGGAGTAACTTCTCTTCACTCCAGACATGAAATGATTTCTTTAAATTTTTGCATTCGGAACCCAAGCAAATCATCACTATCCCATTATGCCTCAGTTGGAGATAAGCTGACTTACAATCAAGTTACTCATAATCATTTTCTGAACCTCAGGGCCAAAAGGTGGCTCAACCATCAAGGGATACATCATGCATATTAAATTTTATAACAGGCTGATCATATATGTCAACAAAAATTTCCATCTGTTACTTGGGTCTTTCTTCTTAGATTAAAACATTGCCAAAGAGTATAATTTGTAAACTACTTCATTACGTTTGCGAGTCATTATAACATTCATAATCGCTGATTTTTACTGTTGCTTCCAAACAGGAATAAAATGTTGATATTGGAATAGTAAATTGTACTATTTTCAATAACAGGAAAAATTAGCTCTATAAAATTTAGTCTTCTCAGCCGAAACCATTTATTGGTGTCCCTAAAATCTGCGATGGAGCAAAAAGTATGTCATTTTCACAGATTCTTACTTTTTGCATTTCAGCTCTTATAGTTTGTTACAGGACATCACCGGCTATTATCCAACTGCTACCATTAAAAATGCTTCAATCTGTTCAAAAATGTTTGTCGTTACAGTTAGTTTTGGTCCCTGGACATGCAGCGATTGCGGGCAATGAAACTGCTGACTTGTTGGTCAAACCAGCAAAAGTAAGTCAATATGCCTTACAGTCCATTTCTCCAGAGGATCAGGAAGTTTTTCTTTAAGGAAAGGCTTAATCAATGGAAAAATTGCAAATATGTGTTCTCTATCTAACATCTATTCATATTAATCATAGGCTAATAATGAAATCCCGACCAGAAGATGTAAGGCTGACCGGAGCTAGAACAAGATCTTTCTCTATCAATTCTGTTCTAGTTAAGTTTAATCTCTGGCATACTTATCGCTGTCAATGCGGTGAATCTGAAACTATACATCATATTTTCCTAAACTGACTTTTATATGAAGATCTGAGGAACAAATTGCGGAAAAGATTAGGAATAGGAACATTATCGCGTTCTCTTGTATATTTGAATTATCTTTAAATCCAAAAATAAAATTCTTGCTTTCAGTGAATTTCTACAACTATCTGAAAGATTTTAATCTTATGACATAAAACGTGAAATTTTGTAACATATAAAATCCTTGAGCTCTGTCCTCTATCACAGAATTTGTTACTGATCTGCTTTATGTCAGAACATGTCTATCAGTGTCCATCTATTGATTAAAATACTTTAAATGACTTTTTTAAACAATGTTAGTCAAATGGTAATAATTCATCTCCAATTATCTCCTTCAAATTGAAGCATCTTAGCATAGATCTTTAAAGTGTTCGCCATACCCTACTTATCTTATTGTTTACTTAACGCCCTGACGAGAAAAATAAAAAATATGATAGATGAACTAGGATTGACTTGCTTACATTATTCTTATAATCAAAAACAACTTGTGTTCACTTTACTGGAATTTCATATACGTTTTTGAAATCAATAAATATTTCTCCAGATATTTATGTACTGTAACCAAATTAAATTTATGCTAAAAATAGTCAGATGGTAATATTCCATTCAAGGAACATTCCTATAAAATGGAAAAAATATAATTTTAGTAATAATTTGTTGTTTCTGTTAACAATTTTTACTATTGAATTTTTAATTGAAAAGTTTATAAGGATTAATAAATTTTCTAGATGAGATTTAATGATCTAGACGCAGTTTTTATAAAGCATTTATTTAAATGATAAAAAAAATCTCTATTTTCATTCTGCGCAAAAGTTGTTATATTGCAAACTTAAAAAGTTTTGCAAGAATTCCTATTTCATAAAATTTCAAAATACAATTTTTAACTGTGAAATTTGGTGCCTATAAAAATGTTTTGATAGAAAGAAACAACACATTCAATTTGTTCAAAATACAATGAATTTAATTTATTTGTAAAATACTAAAAAAGTTTATATATTAATAAACGTGAGTGCATAATAAAATCTCAGTGTGATAATCGTATTCAACAATTCTTATATGCACTTGCACTCTTCGATATATGCAAGTGCATGGAATGAAAAAAATCTGCATCATTTTGGTTTGTATTTTTTTAAAATTCTTTGTAAATCTACATTAAGTATTTTCAATAAAATAGGCTTTATCATTAATATTTGCATATATTAAATTAATATATAACATGAATTTAAGCAGTTGAACTAAATTCTTTTTTAACATAACTCACTAAATGTGTTAAAAACTAAGTTATTCTTTCACGTGTTAAATTTTTTTCTTTAACCACAGTATTACATGAATACAAGATAATTTATTTTTGCATTCAAAACAGTTTGAATTGTTAAAATTGAATGTAAACTGGAACTTTTTAGCATAAAATGGAACGCAGGATAATGTTACAAAAATAATTTGAATTCAAAATACTTAGTGTTTATGAAAGTTCTTAAAGTGCTTATGAAAGTTAATTCCCAATATCAAATAAAAGAGAATTTTCTGATATAAAAGGTATGAAGTAAGACAGACGCGCAAAATTGAAACGAAAAATAAGTAACATCATTATCATTCTATAGTTGCTTTTCACAATTTTTAGACTAAAAGAGATTTTTATGAAAAACACAAAAGAGCAATAGTAATTTAATAGCTTGTGATAATATATACATTTTCAGGTTTTCAATAAAACAACATGCCTTTTCTTAAAATATAAGACTGATGAAAATTATAAAATAATGATGAAAATTATTGCAAATATTCAAGTTCCCTTAAAACTGAAATTTAAATATTGCTCTTTTCAAATTGATAAAGAGACCATGACTCTTAAATATTCTCAATTTTATTATGATGCTTGGAATAAAAAATATAAGTTTTAGCACCTATATTTATTAGTATTTGGAATTTATGTTTTACGTAATCGGAAATGCATTGTATATACTGCTCTAACTAATTATATATTACATTGTTAGTTTATTTCGATTGTTGTCCTTACTAACTGCATTAGAAAAATTTCACTGCATTTGAAAATGAAAAGTATATTTTAAATTGAGAGAATTTTACTTAAGCAAATATTATTACAGGAAAAAATCAATGTTGTATTTCATGTGCTGCATTATGAAGAAAACGTCTTGTTTTGATGAATTTCTTAATGCAATAACATGTATTTTAAAATATATGTATTATAAATGCAATAACATAATATTTTTAAATTTCAAAGCATTTCTCCATAATTTATTTACTGTACTTATTTTTTCAAATTATCTCATAAATTATTTCACGTTTGCATTTTGCTCTGCATTGAAGCTTAAGTAGGATTTATTAAAATTATTTTTGCTCGATTCACTGCCGTTGATTGACAGAGTTTTACCAAAAAATATTGATAAGAATTATTATTTTTGGCCAAGTACATTGTATTAAGAAAAAAATAGTAAAAATTTTAATTTTCAAGAAAGTTTGAAGCCTATATCTTGAGATTACAGATTGACAGCTTTGGCTCAAAAATTAATCGTTTAGTAATCTTTAATTAGATAATTTCTGTTGGTAGTCGTTGCGATGCAGTCACAGAATGTCTCATGAAAGAATTGTAGACTATCAACAATTTACGGTTTTGGTCCAATTTACTGAAACGTAGCACTTTTTAAGCCTTCAGCGTTAATACACGAGGAATTAATGGTTCATCGCTCTCAAATTACCGTCAATGCAAGTAAGAGATGACACAGTGTCAAGTATCCAACTGCACTCAAATTGTGAGTGTAGATGATCAGTTTGTATGGGATGTTTGAATGGGCAATTCTCTTGAGCACGGAACATGGGTGATATATATAGAACGATGCACAAAATGAGGTTGACAGAACAAAAATGGTACGCTTCTTTGGACTTTAGTAATCTAAGAATATGATGTTATATCATTCTTGCTTTTAACTTTAATGTTGATCCCACTATTGAATGTGTAGTTTTAGGAATTAACGTCAATAATAGCAGAATCCAGTGTTTTGCGTAGAGAACAGATCAACCTGAAGAAAAAAATCACCAAATGGTTCGTTCAATTATTTGTGGTGTTGCGAACGACCAAATTTCTTGGCTAGGATGAGTTACAATGATTTATTAAATCTATGCTGGAAACATATCAGTCTCCTTGTCTGTTTGTGGTAGAATGCTGCTTAAATACATAAAAGCATTGCATGTGAGTGTCTTGATAATATTGACTTGATATTCAATTGACACTGAATGGATGTCGATGGAAGGTATCTGGGATATTCCAGTACGATACATCACAGTCCAGATAGTTTATATTTTGACTTCTATAAAAATCAGTAACTTACTTTCTCGTTCATACACAATTCATTAAAAAATTAAATAAAGGTACAATGTTTAAATGTAATTTATGTAGGATGAATCCTCCATATAATTTTTTCATTTAATAAAATTTCATGCGTCGCACTACCCAAGCTATTTTATGTGAATACGTTGCTAAAAATCATTTGCCTACCACAATTTTTTTTGTCAAGTAAATTTAAAGGGTGCAGCTAATTCTATCCTGGTATAACAATTTTAATGACTCACAGTATAATATTATATGGAAGAGAATGAAATATTTTGAAAATAAAATCTTTATCATTTCTCTTTTTACTCATATAATGTTATTTAGTAAATAATAATTATTTATTTACTAAATTTTAATGATAAAATTCTATTAATATTCCTTAAATTTAATTTTATAAATAATTTTGTTATAATAGAAATTAAAGTAAAATTAAATATGTCTTTGTTACAGTCTCATTCATGTATTGTATGATATGAATTGTAAAACATGTAATATTTATAATTTCACAATTTCACTTAAAGATTATCAAGCTTGATCACTAATAAATATGAGAATTGTAGGAAAACAGTTATCAAAATATTTAACGTATCTTTCAAAATGTCAGTCAAGATAAACATGTCTTGTGTTGGTGAGAAAGTTTGATACTGATTATTCAAATATTTTATTTTTATTAAAAATTAGAAATTTCAAATAAGGAGTATAATTGGGATAGAAATTTGGGAAAAAATGTTGTCTGAACATTTATTTTAATGTAAACCTGAATTTACTGAGAAAAATGATTTGAAAAACATACTTTAAATCCGGAAAACGACACTTAACAAATTAAGCTTCTAACTCATTTAATTTCTAATCAAAATCATCACTTAATTATATGAATAGTAAAAGTAAATTTATTTAATAAACTAAAATAAGCTACTTTACAATGTGACTTTACAGTATTTTTTAAAAGAAAATCAAAATTCTCTTCTTATTTTTATTCACGAAAGTTATGAATGTGAATTAAATTTCTAATGCTTATCATTCTGTTTTATAAATTGCTAATAATAAAAAATTTATTAATCAGTTAAATACCTTTAAGGATAAAAAAAATTCAACTGTTAAATTTCAAGTGGAAAAACTCGGAATATAAAATAAAAAGTGCACGTTAATCTTATTTTGAATCAAAATATATTTCACGTTAATCTTTTTTGAGTAATATCTGTAATTGAGCATATTATTTTGTTTTAACTCTATTTTAAAAATTGTGAGTAACAAAATATTTGTTTATACTTTAAATGCTTTTAAGGATAATATAAATATCATGTTAAATCACAGAAAAAAGTCAGAATATATTGAAAAAAACGTACTTGAAATCTTTCACATATCCTCTTTGAGTAAGATCTCTAATTGCTCGTATGAAGTTGTCATGGCCACCGATACCTGAAGTTACTACTGTAAACGTATGCCAAGAGTATCTTCTTAGAATACTGAGCATGGCTTGTGCCTGATGTTCCACTGTTGCAGCTAATTGAAGAATGCGAGAGTCCGAAACACGCTGTAATTTTCAAATAACTTGTAATATTCAGTAACATCATATTTATTTCAAATAATTTTTTAATTTTACAGTTTCGCATAGAATTGTGAATGAATTGTGTATTTCAAAGTCCTTCAATTACATTCGATAAACGGTGGTAACAAATTACTTTTCTTAGCAGAAATAAGTTTGACATAGATATTTTTAACAAAATTTATATTAACATATAAGCTTCCTAAACATGAGATTAGTTAAAGTTACTATTAATGAAATATTTTAGCACTTAAATATTAATTCTTTTTTCACATTTTTGAATTTCATTTTTCAAAGTAACGTGAAGCTACAGTAAAATTCCTTATTTCTCCTTCGAAGTTTTATGATTAGTAGAGTAATTTAATCAGAAAGTATTGTGGTTAATTTAAATGTATTTTCATTTGATATCATAAATGCAATCGAAACATTTACAAATACAATTGTGAATTAGAGTTTTGGGCCTATAACATTAAATTAAGCAAAACATATTAATTAATCGTATTATTATTTCTTGAGTTTTAAGAAATTGACTTCAATTTTTGTAAACATAATATTATTAAAACTGTGTTGAACACACATTTAAGTTCATATTAGGGAAATCATTAATTTTTAATAATGTGTTAAATGAAATGTGTTCCAAGCATAAATTTTGACAAAGAAGGCAGTTTACATAGTAAATACCAGAACTTCTTACGCTATCTTAAGCCGTTTGATTGTTTACTACGCTGTGCTAAGCACTGGGAAGGTAAACTAGCATGATCTAGAGATAAGACATGTCCTTCAAACGGAAAAAATGTTTGTGGTTTGCCCATGTCTTACATTAAAAATAGAGTTGCATGTTATATTTCTGTTTTCTACATGCAAGTTTCTCAGAACAGATGTTTAAAGGCTACTGGATTACATTGCCTGAATTGGCATCTCATTTGCATCGCTAAGACAATTCCCTCTATATATGAAGTCTTCCCGACAAATAAAAGCACATTCTTTAAGTACCTTACAAGCTGATACCGTAGTTTTAGTTTACACTTTAACTTTAGTTTACAAGTACCTTACCAAATTTGAATTCAATCACTATTTATAATCAGAATCATACTTTTGTATACCTACTTGAATTTTTCAAAACGTGTTCTTCAAATGTTTTTGCTTTTTTCCTTGAGAAATATTAATGCTGCTCTTTATCTATTAACATTTCAATTAATAATAATAAAAATAATTAATTTCAATTAATAGCAATTAATAATAATTAAAATGAATACTGAAATGCCTTCACACTTTTCTTGTTATTAAGCTATTTGATATTATGCACAGAATGGCTTGGATGTAAGATTTAAAATTAGCCGAAGAAAATAAAATTATTATAAAAAAGTATTTTTAAATGAAAATGTGCGTATGCCTCCTGATTATACATTTATGCAAAAACGTGCTTAAGAGTCTATTTATGTCTTTTGTATGTCTTTCGGTTTGTTGGTGTAATTCATAATCAGTTTAGAGAGCATAAGAAATTCAATGTGCTTTTTATAATCCAGTATTTTTAATCGTATTTAACTGTTAAAATGCCTGCGTAGGAGTGAGTGTCTCATAATAATTAATTGCACAATCTATCACTATTTGTAATAAAATGTTTGTAATCATCTACATTTATTACATTGTAATGTAAAAAGTACTTTAGGATTATACAATGATTGATTAAGGTAAATTTAAGACAAATAATATTATTACATTATAATCAATAATATTATTATTTTAGTTAATATTTAATTATGATATTATTGTCTCTCATCTTCTAACTTACTTCCTGTTAATTTGTTATTTTCCAGATATATGAATAAAGTTAATTGAAAATTTGCCTCTGACACACAAATAACTCTGCACAGTATATTTAACATTCATAAATCTGATTAGTCATAAATCTGATTTTAATCATTAATTTGATTTTAAATATCAATAGAAAATATTCATTTAAAGGGTATCAATGAATGGAATAATTTATATGTGTTTGCGTAAAAAAGAGAATGAGGACTTTATAAAGGTTTAAATCATAATATTTTGTAAATGCAAAAACTAAGTTTTAATCATATAAAACATTTTCGCTTGGAATTTAAAAAAAATAATACATTTCATTACTTTTAATTATTTAAAGCAATTTCGAATGACCAATTTCACATTCATTCACCTTTCTTTGCATAATCAAAAGACAAATTAAGTACTTTATTACATTTCACTTGTTTCTGTAAAACAATTTCACTGTCAACACTCATATTCATCTAATTAAATCTAAAAAGAACTTGGAATACGTTTCACACTAGAATGGAATAAAAACACCGAGAGTTCGAAAATATTAAGTAAATGGTGGAGAGATTTCTGGTTATCATGTAAGGTGAACTCTAAACATTGGATGGTCAAGGAGGAAAATGGATTAAAGAAATATTTGGGTATATTTTATTGTTCCTGTAAAAGAAACATGCATTCATACGGCATGCGAATTTTATTTTTTTTTTACAAAATGCAAAGTAATCCACAATGCAACACTTCATTATACAAATAAAGGCATGCAATGTTTAAAAATACAGAAAATCATGCACATATTTTACTTAATTTGTAAGTAAATAATGTGTTGCTATTGTCACATCATAAATCATGGTTCTTTATTTGAAAATTTTTCCAGTAGAGCAAAATTAATTAATACCTGTACATTTATTGAAAAAGTTTTATTGTTTCATGATTATTTCATAATTGAATAAAACATCTAATACTTTGTATTATTTGAATGAAATGCTTGTGAAATCATTAATTTTACATTCATTTTATATTTTGTAATATGAACAATATATATATATATATATATATATATATATATATATATATATATATATATATATATATATATATATATATATATATATATATATATATATATATATATATATATATATATATATATATATATATACATATATATATACATATATTTCATTATTTTAGAATTTTAATAAGCAAATCTGAAAAATAAAAAAAATGTTTACTAGGAAAATAAAGAAAATTTAACATAAATTTTAAAATTTAAGAAACATTTTACTTAAAATATAAATTTACTTCCTTAAACTTAAGGAATTTATTAAATTAAAAGTCTTCCTTCTCATACATATTTAAAATAATATTATCTCAAATTTGGGCGTATTTTGACGTTGCCTAAAAGAGTAAAAACCTATTACTTAATTTCAATTTAACAATATGCATTTTTATAAGTTAAGTCATTAAATGTTAACTTATAAGTTAAGTCATTAAATGTTATTGAGTTTTTATGTATTTAATAACATAAATTAGTATATATTTCCATTGTACAATTAATATTAATATTAATTTTATTTTTTGACATATATATAAATTGATATGATTACATAATTGAGTTTATCTTGAATAAAATTCAAAATAATTACAGGTATTCTAATTATAGGTATATTAAGTTCTTGCAATTAAATGCCATTTGAATAAAATAGTTAGAAAAAAGAGTAAACAAAATCCATTCTACATAAGAGAAATAGGGTAAGTGGTGATATTTGAAACAGAAGTGCAAAGCTAAGCATTTCTACCTGTGTCTGCATCCGTAGTTAGTTGATTGGCAGCAAAAAAGAGGAAATGAATTGATGAGAAATGATTTCGTTTGAGATATTTATAGGGGCAAAAATCATCCAGGAATTTCAATTCTGCTTTTCATTTTAAATGTTTTTCATCAACAATATTTAAATAGTTTAAAAATATAAATTTTTATTATTAGTTATATGCATTAAATTAAAGTAATATAATTTCATGTCATAATATTAATTTATTCATTTTAAGAATACATTTGTATTTTCATTGCAAAATAAATTCTAGTATCATAGGTACTTTCCTAATTTTAAACTTATCATTAATTTTATTTATTTAATTTAAAATTAGAAAGGTCATCTAAATTTCAATAGGAAAATTAATTTTTGTAAAAGGTAATGATTATATATTTTATAATTGGTCTAAATGAAGCAATATTTATTTTAATAAAATGAATTTAAAATTTAAACAAAAACGTATCTATGAAGTCATTTAAATCTGTAGGCTATGAATCTGAAAATAAATGAAATTGTTTATTAAAATACTATAAGCTACTAAAATATCTATTTCAAGCCATGCTAAAACGTTGTTACATTTGAATGCTTATAAACTTTAAATTTTCTAATGCAGCTATTTACAAAATGCAATTTTAATTTAAATGCATAGTTAACTATTTCTAATTATTTGAATTTATGTTTATTATTTTGAATGAATATTAGAAATAAATAAAAATTTAAATCTCAAAAACGAAAATAATATTTTGATTAAAAAAACTGCAAAATTTATATAATGGAATATGTATAAAAATTGGATTGATCTGAATTTAAAATTGACCTGATATCTATAGTATGTACACATAACGTGGAAAGCAAGTTGGGATATTATTTAAATTATTAAATAAGTTACTAAAATTGAAACGTAAAGGGTATTTTTGTATAACATAAACGCTATGTTAAAAACAATATCTCTTATAGCAGGTGATTTTTGCAATAATATCTTAGCGTACATTGCACATAATTAAATATAATCATACATTAACACATAAGCATTGCAGTTTGCAAGAACCGTCTGTCAAAAATGCACCAGATCTTTTACAATGCATGAATAATAACAATGTATTGTATGTGATAATATTGCACTCGCCATTTTTAATACTATATGCATAAAATTTCGTGCAACATTTACAAGTCTTTCTTATGCTTTATTAAATACAGTCAACATATACTAGTGCGAACACTTATAAATATAGCTCAACATGCTGTTGATTCATAATTGATTTAAGAACCCAAATTACGACAATTATTTATATTAAAAATGGTTGTTTTTCTCAGTAAATTGATAGAGATCTGTTTGTTTACAATTACCTTTGCAATTTATATGCATCTTTTTAATATTCAGTAAAAAGTATTTGGTGTACAAAATCAAAAATAAGTGTAAATATGTGCATTATTCTACATAGTAATAAGTACTAACTATGAAACTAAATTTATTAGAGACATGTATGTTATTTGAAGAAGAACAATATAAAAATATTAAACATTAAGAACATTTTGATAATATGTATCAATCAAAATCATTGCATACACATTTGTTTTTGCAATCTTTCATTCATCAATCTTCTATTTTATTTAAAAGTATCATCACATTTCATTTCTTTTTTATTTGTAAACAAGATTGTAATTGATATATGATTGTCTTACGTTAATAACTGAATAAATTAGCTTGATCAAATGCATGTTTAATTGATCTGCAACTATATCTCTTATCTGCGTTTCTTCTTAACAACTCTATTGCTATATATATGTAAAACAAAAAATTAATTTTTACTAAATGTCAACAAAAATAACTTATTTGAAATTTAAATTAATACATTAAGTTCTGAATTTCCAAATGTTTCAGAATTTATTCTGCAAAATTGTTTTAAACCAACTAAAATTGAATTTTGTTGTTTTTCTTTTACTTGAAACGTTATTACCAATGACTGCATAATAAATATAGGGATATATGTAGATTACTTAGGTAATTTTAGTCTACACATGAAATGAAAGCTATGTAAAAAATTATATTTGACTTTGAATTTGACTATTTATATTGCTTTTGAAATACATTTTTATATTTAAATTTATGGAAAAAAACGTTTCAATCAAATAAATCTGCTATGTGTGACATTAATTTTATTGTCATTGAACAGCATTTTAATATGCCAATGGGGAATTATAGATGAAATTTCATTAGTTTGTTAATCATTTATGTAAAAAAATTGTTTGTAAATAAAAAAAATCTTTAAATATTTAAAACTTATACATATTTTGGTGTAATGATGTCAATAAATAAGATATTCATTAATATTAGGTTATATAACGTATAAAATTGTTTTAAAGTAAAACATAAAATTAATTTATATGAACATTTACGTTCACATTCAAATAATTTTAATATCAGTGAAATCACAAAATGCAATCGCAATAATTTACATCTATTTGTAAACTAGAATATTTTATATTGAGAGAACGATATTTATTTTACAAGAACTCATGATACATTTTTTATATTTTAGAATTTCAAAAACTTCATTTTTTTCAATCATTTTCTGTCAAAACATATAAATAATTCATTACAACCACATAAAAATGTTTTTAATATGCATTTTTCTGACATTATTTATGCTCTGTGAATTATATTTTGTACTATTTGATTTCTCTAAGGAAATGTAAATCCAGTCGAGCAGAAATTCTTTGTTAAAGTTTAAGAACGCTTTGATGAAGCTTGAAACATAAATAATAACCTCTGAAAGTGTAAACATAACTATACTATTGATGTTGAAAATAAGTATTGCATTCAGATTTATAGGAAAATAAAGCTTATTTTGCGAATATTATGAAGTCTTTTTAACTGCTCTGCTAAGTTCTTATTCATCATACATATACAACATAAGAAATTATTTTAAAATTTTAAACACTTATTTTAAAAACTATTTAGCAATGACATTTATAAATATACCTTTAAATTTTACACAAGTAGTTAGTTTGTAAATTCATATTAAAGTTAAAAATAAATAAAACTAAATCATATAACATCATGTAATTATGAAATGAGATCTCTCTTTACAATAAAGGTTTCAAATCAGTTCATAAGTTAAAATCAGAAAATTATCTGAAATAAATTTGTAAACAAGTTGTTTTAATATGAATTCTATGTAGTACATTAAAAATATATCATTCTTATTTTTTAGAAGTCTTAGTGTAGACTTCTTGAAAATCTAATGTAGTTTTTTACAATCGTATATGAGTTTCCGAATATGGAAAATTCGACAAATTAAACAATTTAAATTGTTTAAAATATTATTTTACTATATTTAAATAAAATTTATCATTTAATTGTCTTCTTACTGATAAAATATAAAAAAATAAGCAAAAAACGGCATCGTAAAACACTTTTATTGTTTTTTTTAAAAACATTGCTTTCTAAAAATATTTTCCATTTTTAATGTTATACCAAAATTAAAATGTTTATTCTGTATTTCTATAACTTTAAAACACTTTCGAGAGGAGGACATATGTGTAAGTAGAAAAAAGTTTTACCAATGCAACCAAATTCAAATGCATAAATTGTGAGATGACAGAAATATATTTTCACAAATCAATAAAAGAAGTTTATATTAATTTTGAATAATGGATTGAATGAAATGTTTGTTTCTTATGTTAAAGTAATTTTTGATCTTCAGTATAATTTGTCATTAAATTTAAGTAAGAAAAATGTTCCATTTGCTTGATTTATTTTATCTGTGCCAAATGTGAATGTTGCATTAAAATATTATTCACTGTAAAAATTTAACATTTTTTCCTTACTAATATATTTAGAAAAGCGAGTGTTCATAAATTTGAGACATCTCAAAAAATTTAAAAAAAAAAAAAAACTGTCGAATTTGAACTTTAATTCTTTTATCTAAAACTGGTGTGTTTGAAGGACAACATTGAAATCAAATTTGAAAATGTACTTTCAACTAAAATATTATCAACATCATTTTCTATGCATATATGTTTATTTTGGCACGTTCAAAGTTTATGCATTTTCACTGCGTTGATTTCAAGTATTTTTCCAACAATGCAGAATGTTATTTTACGACTCAAAGTCTGCCTTCAGAAATCATTCAGCAGGAGGCAGTTCGTGGTTATTTTTCAAAACGAAACGAAAGAGAAAGAAAAGCTGGGACGTCACATTTGATTTTTGGTACCTTTTGAACACGGAATACTTTTAGAAATTTCTTTTAGTCCATAAAGTGGAAAAGTTTTCTTTTCACTATATTCTGAAGAGAGGAATACAAATATGCTCTGAGTTCCGATGTTCATTCAAATGTAAAGTATATATTTTTAACATCGATATGTTATTTATTTAGAAATTGAGATATATTTTATTTTTTCCTTGAAGTTAATAATAGTTAATAATCAAAATATATATTTAAAAATCTTTCATTTAGCTAAGATATGGAAAATAATATAAGTTTAAAAATATAAAGGAAGGATTTCTGTGTGGATCACTGACTAATAATTTGGATTCTTCTTCTTCTTCTTCTTCTTAGAATTGGGTTTGTATGTCATTGGGCACCTCTGCTTTTATCAGCATTTTGTACCATTAACTCCAAACCCAATGTTTCCTAGTTCCAGTTGCTCGGGTCACCCACTTTATTAATAAAGTCCGATAACCCTTTAATGGAGTCTAGGTGTAACTCTCTCGTATCGATGATGCCTAAAGAGGTTAATCTAGGGAGGGCAAGAGCCTCGCATTCATAAATGATATGCTCTGCCGTTTCCTCTTGCGTATGACATTTCCAGCAGATAGGGTCTTGCTGAAATAGTCCCATCTGGTCAGAGAGTCAGTCATACTAGGGATAGCTTCCTGACTTTCACCAGAAGATGGTTTGGAGGTCATTTCTACCTCAAGTGAAGGATTCATTACTGCCCCTTTACAAGACAGCCTCTGAGTTCACTTGTCTTTTTCAGCAAGGTCAACTTCAGAGGCATCACCTGTAGATGCAGGAAGGATTGTTATTTCTTGTGTCTTTTCAGCCACAAGATAACAATTTATAAGCTCAGGTAATATAAGTCCACCCAGCATTGCCTGAGATACTGGGCAAGGCAAATTACTCTAGAAGTTTGCCAGGCAACTAGAGGCTCCGTTAAGACACCAATACCGCGGTGCCAATTAGCCCTAGGCACGGAACGCATAACACCAGGGTTTACGGGAGCTGGTTCGCGGCCTCTGATTCTATATTCAAGGCTATCCTGTCATTCCTACAGGACGTTCGGTGATCCACCGCCTACCGACGCGCCTGGTAGCTGCTCAGGCCCCAGGAATAATTTGGATTGCGTATTATTTGTAATTGGATAGCATCACTGTACTACAATAGCTAAGCAAGGCAGAAGCAAGATCTCAGAGAGTGTATAATTATAAAAATTAAACTTAATTAAAATAAAAAAAATTCAAATCAATATATTTAACAATATAACATACTTTATATCAGTACCTTGTTTGTTTACACTGTATGTAATACTTTCCATGTTTTAATTTACTTAGAATTGAAGTACTGTCATAATGTAACATCGTATCATTATGTACTGTAACAAGCGTCTTTTAATTGAAATGTGTATTTAAACCTTTTGATAAATGCTTTACACTCTTCTCCTTACACTTGTATTAAAATCTAAAGGAAAGGTCGATAAATAAAATAAAAACGGAAATAAAAATCTAAACTATTTTGATAAACTATTGAAATTTTAATCTAATTTTTAATGTTTCAATGGCATTAGAATCCACTTTATGCGTTTAATCTACAACCATAAATTTCTTTCTAAAGATTAGCAGAGAAGATGTATAATAATTAATACAATACAGCACTATAATCAAGACCAAATGATTTTCGTCATTGAAGATCCTTCTTTATTTTGAAAAAATACGAAAAAATATCTCATTGTGATCGACTGGCTAGATGTTGAAAACGTTGCACGTTAAATTTACATTTAAAAACAAAAAGGACAAAATAGTTGCATACGGATTCACGCTACGTTAAATTTTTAATAAAATATCATAAATGTAACGATTATGAAACTAGAAAATCTTGGTTAGAGTGAATCATTTTAAATGACTCTACATTAGATATTCTATAAATAGAGAAAAAATTGTTTCTTAGATAAGCAATCAGTTCGAAATGTTTATTAAATAACTCTGGATAAACAGGATTTAATACTTAATTTCAAATATAAATACCTGCAGCAGCGAGTCATAAATTAGTTTTTTACCTCAACATTTAAATTTAGAAGGCTATAATAAAGTATTCAGTTGATTTTTCTATGCAAACAGAAAAACTGAATAATTTATTAACATTACGAATCATTCTAGATATCATTCATTTTTTAAGTTGATAATTTCTTTTTAAGCTTTTCCTGAGAAAATAATTATAAAGAAATAAATTTGTTAAAAACATTCAACAAAGTTAAGTGTAGGTAATGCAAAAAATAATCTATTATTTTGTATTTTAATTACTGGAATCAGGATATATTTGCAAGATTTAACTAAAACTTTGTTTTACTGATTAAAATCACAGTATTTATAACATATATATGTTTTGAAAATTCATGAGTGCACTAATATGCTACAAGTGGTAAACCAAATTGTAAAATCAAAAAAATGTTAGTTCTTATGGGAATTAGAAATTTCGAATAATTGTTTATAAGGAACACAATATGCATTTCCTTATAAAATACTCATTTGCATTTTATCAAATGCAGAGGACTTATAAATCACATCAAAAAAATTTCCCAACTCATTCATCTTGACAAAAATTCACTTTATTAAATATAAATTCTTAAACCTGAATTAGTTATCAATTAGCAGAAGATTTCTATTTGAAAACGTTTCTTTATATCTAGTGACAATTAAAGTGAAATATATAAAATAAAAATTTATATAATTCGTTGTACACTAAGCTAAAATAATTTATAACAGAAAGTATTTATTTTAATTTTAGCCAGCACTAAATACAAGAATTATTCAAAAAATATGATCAATGTAAGGCAATTAGTTTAAGTCAAAAGTAATTTATCTCATTTGGAGTAAATTTATTTCATAAAATCTTTGTTACTTTACAAAGTGTTTCCCCAAGTTTCTCAATTATAAAAATTGATTCAAGAAATAAGAAATTTCTGTGATTTTTTCTTCAATGTATATTCAAGAATTGATGAATGCAAAATACATTTTAGAAAACTCTTTCAACACTTTCTAAATCTTAACCGTAAACTGGAGCACATAACTAACACTGAAATTATGCAGATTAGCATAATTTTCAACGATTTCAAAATGCAAGAAATACTCGTCCTGAGGAACCTGAATTGAGTTCCCAAACGACTTCAAATGTACAATACCTGAGCGTGCGGGTATTTCGGAGAAATAACTTCAACCTCATGCATTTAGTTTCCCTCTAATGAATTTTGTCAAGCGAAGACTGCGTGACTAACTACGTGTTTCTTTAAATATGAGCGCTTTAAAATATAATCAACTAGTCTCTACTCATATATATAACAGCGTTGAAATTAATAGAATGTGAAAAGATGAAATGACTGGGACTTAAAATGATGCTAAGATCATTTTGGACATGAAATTGCAATCAAGATGCATTTACTCACAGAATGTATGTTGCATTTTATATAAAATTTGTACGCATAGGTCTGGGTTTCATATATATAATGTAAATGCATTTAAAATTTAATATTATATAAATAAATGCATCACAGTACACAAACAAACGCTTGTTGCTGCAAAATATCTCGCGGAAAATGGCTATCATAGCTTAAGCTTACATATAAAACTAATTAATAAATTAAACTTTAAAAGTTTAAACATCACAGAAAATTTAATATTGTGATTAATGATTACTTCATTGAAGTTTTAACTCACGATTTAACGATTATTAATCACATATGCTTGTATCATATATATATATATATATAAATATATATATATATATATATATATATATATATATATATATATATATATATATATATATGGCTTTCTACTCCCATTTCTTAAAGATTTTGTGCCAAATTTAGTGTGTCATTTATTTTAGACACTTTTATTTAAAACGTTTATTATACTAATGCCAATCACTAACAAGTATTTAATTGTCTGCTTCCTTTCATTAAAAAAGTTAACTTTATTTTTTAAGAATTATTCAGGATTACGAAAATTATAAATTTCAAACCATTTTTTTTCTAATGCCATGCTGCACTTAGGATACAATTAGGCAGCCCTACAATAGACGAATGTAAGGGCATCTTATGCAGTGGGGCACCCAGAAGTGCGCCATAATCACCCCGAAAGAGAAGTAATATAGAAACACAGAGAGAGAGAGAGAGAAAGGAGCAGCCATGCCCGAACCAGGATTCGAAACGAGTAGTTCGAGGATTCGAACCTACTGCTTTGTATTTAGCGGCACCAACCGCATCGCCATTGGTCGACTTA
Source organism: Latrodectus hesperus (assembly GCA_037975125.1). Taxonomy (NCBI): domain Eukaryota; kingdom Metazoa; phylum Arthropoda; class Arachnida; order Araneae; family Theridiidae; genus Latrodectus; species Latrodectus hesperus. The sequence goes on along the minus strand of CM075855.1, from coordinate 23,224,641 downwards.
ATTTCAAATCAGAGAGAAGTTTAGTAATAAAAATCAGAAACTATTTACTTTGTGACTCCATGTTTATCTCATGACAAACTGATATTTTCTAAATGAAATATGAATTTTTATTTACGTAAGCTTATTATCATTCGAAATATAAAATATGATTCTTTTAAATTCTACACCGTAAATATTTATACCAAATATAGCTTAAACTTATCATTAAATAGTGGTATGAAATAAAACATATCATGTCATATAAATGTACAAATATATATCCCTTGATTTACTATATCGCACATAAAAATAATATTTGCTTAAGGAAACGGAAATTTTTGTTCATCTACTCTTCACATAAAGGAATTTGCTTAAGAAAATTTTAATGAATGCATTCAGGTCACTTCTATAACAGTTATTCATACGACGCATGTTTTATACTTATTGAAATACTTTAGACATCGTTATAAGATGCGTATGAATCATTCTTATGTAAGAAACACAAACATCAAAAAACTGTATCAGCATGACTTGTGTTTTTAGTTAGTAAGCGACTTTTGCTATAGTGAGCAAGTTTAAAATATTACTTTAATAAAAAAAACTGTGTTACTTTTAGAAGATAGTAAAATTCTAAATGAAATCATTTTATTTTTTATTTAAAACGTGTTAATAAAATATTTAACCAAGACTATTATGGACTAGATGTTAATACAATATAAATTTTCTTGTGTTTACTTCATTACATTGAACACATGAATTCAGCATAAAAATAATTTTGTCAACATGATAGCCAAAAAAAAATCCCATCAGAAAAATTAACATAATCATAAATGAGTAAATTTAATATATATTCAAATATAACTACTCTGTATTTTTATGTATTAGTGGATACAGGTGTTTATCAAAATAATGGAAAGACCCTAGATTGTGAAGGAATCCTTTATTAATATGGCGTAGGACCACCTTTGACATGTGATACAGCTTGGATTCGCCTGTGAATCGATTCGTTCAAATTCTGAATAGTATTTAGAGGAATATTGTCATGGAGTTCCGTGGGAGATGCCGGTGGAAGATATCGATTATGGATTGAAAGCTCTAAAATAGACCACAACGGTTCAGTTATATTGAGGTCTTGGGACTGTGCGGGCCAAGGTAGATGTTCCACTTCATCCTCATGTTCATCAAACCATGATTGGTCAACTCTGGCAGCATGAATGGGGGCATTATCATATTGGAAAAATTCCATCTCCTGCATGAAATGAAACTTGCATCATAAGATGGAACTGATCTGCTAAGACTTTTCTGTATTTCTCCCCAGTGATCCTTCCTTTCAGGGTTACGATTGGACCAGCAGAAAACCATGACACGGCTGCCAATACATCATCGATCCACCTCCATGCTTGACAGTTGGAAGGAGGCAATCAAGATCATACGCTTGTGAAGGTGTCCTCCAGACTTGTACCCGTCCTGTTGTGAGGAAAAGGGTGAAACATGATTCGTCTGACCATATAATAGTCTTCCACTAATCCATCGACCAGGTTTTGTGGTTGTGGCACCACTCTACACGACGTTTGGCATTGGCATCAGTGACAAGTGGCTCGAGAATTGCTGTTCTGTCGTGATTATTGACACTCGTGTATCCAGATACTGATTGAGCTGTGCGGTCATTTTGGCTGCAGTTGTTTTCTTTTTAGATATTACAATCCACTTTAATACCCGTTGGTCTCTTTCACTCAGCCTCTCCTCCCGTCCACTATTTTGCTTTGCTGAGCTTGTCTTTCCTCGCTGTGTGTACACTGTCATGACTTTAGACACCGTACCTCTAGAAACGCCTGAAAGCTGGGATGTTTTGGTCACTGTTGCTCCAGCTAGCCGGCTCCTACAATTTGCCCTCTCTGAAAATCTGTGAGGTCTGGCAATTTACGCTTCTGACAGAAATTCAAAACGTGGACAGCTCTACTACAGCTCTCTCATACTACCTAATATATGTATTTCTTATAATAAAAAATCTGGTAGCTAAGATTATATTTTAATGCTTAAGAAGCTAATTCTTAAATGTCCCTTTTATTTGCAAGTATTTCCATTTTTATAGTCACCTGTATGTAATGTTTCCACTTCATTGGATAAATATTAAATTAATTATTAGAATACATCTTTATAATTTGTTCTACTCATTAAATAATTTTCGTTTATAAAAAATTAAAAAATATATACATTAATTTAAGAAGGCTAGCTAAAGTGTTTAATGATTATTTTATGTGTTATTCACTTTAAAACGAATATATATTAAATTAAGAAGGCAAAATACAAATTACCTTTGTTTACAGAAGTAAGAGACTATAAAAATTTAATTAGTTACATTATTGTTAGCGCATAAAGAACAATAGACTCAAAAACATTTTATGCACTTAAATTAATTCAGTCATTATAAATAAACTCCTGTTTGTGAAAATTGCAACACCATGAAGGAAGCATCATAGTTGAATGAAATTTAATACACAGTTGAGTGGTAATGATACAAATAAATGATTACATTTTCAAACCAAATAAACAATAATAAGAGATAGAAATTAGTATTTTGTGTGGCCACCACGCGCCGCAATAAGAGCTGCTACACGGCGCGGCATGGAGTGAAACAAATTTTGAATATCTGCCTGCGGAAGAGTGTTCCATATTGTTTGCATGCGCAACCAAAGTTCGTCTGTCGAAGCAACAGGACGAGGATCACGAGCGAGACGCCGCCCAACGATATCCCACACATGTTCAATCGGTGACATATCCGGCGAATACGCAGGCCAAGGAAGAAGCTGTACCTGCTGCGAATCAAGGTAGGTTATGACAGTCCTGGCGACATGTGGACGGGCATTATCCTGCTGGAATACAGCCCCTGGCAATCCTTGCAGGAAGGGAATAGCTTGGGGCTGTAAAACTTCGTTTATGTATCGGGTACTGTTCAAATTGCTCACAATTCGTAGCAATTGTGATCGTCCATGATATGCTATGGCACCCCAGACCATAACTCCGGGGGTTCGTCCACTGTGGCGTTCGATAATGCACTCCGGGATGTTCCGTTCACCGGCATAGCGCCTGACACGAATTCGGCCATCATGGTGCCACATATTGAAGCGGGATTCGTCAGAAAAGACGACCTGCTGCCAATCAGCACGCCAGCTCCTATATACATTGGCCCATTGTAGCCGCAGACGGCGATGGTTTTGTGTGAGAGGAATCCTGTATAAGGGAACCCTTGCGCGCAGCCCACGCTGCAGCAGACGTCTCCGAATTGATGAAGCACACAATGACACACCTGTAGCTGTTGACCACTGTGCTGCCAATTGTCTGGAAGAAGCTGTGCGGTCCGTCAGCGCCATACGCACCAGGTGTCTGTCATCGCGAGCTGACGTCACATTCCGGGGTCCACTCCCGGATTTCCGAGCTGTCCGACCCTCGTCCGTCCACAGCTTCCAAACACGCATGATTGTGCTTCTGTTACGCTGCACACGAGCGGCTACTGCACCATGAGATAATCCAGCTTCACGAAGGCCGACGATTCTGCCCCATTCAAACTCCGAAATTTGCTCAAATTTCGCTCTCTTTCGTCGAAGAGGCATAGTAAAGATTCAGTTAACGTTTACCACTAGCATATAACCACCGATAATCATACACGCCTCGAAACAGCCGTCTATTTATATTCGGTTCGATCCGCCGTTCGGGGGTGCTGCACACCATACGCATGCGCTACCGGTCTGCAATTCTAATCATTTGCATATCATGCCCTACTTTACATTTCCTGAAAATTTCAGCTCACTCACGTATGTCCTTCGTGGTGTTGCAATTTTCACAAACAGGAGTTTACATTTAAGTATAAACATTTCTTTATAGAAAACTGAACCGATAAGACAATAAATCTCGTTTTCGTAAAAATGCAAACACATTCATAAGTGAACAGTACCTCATTATATATCTGAATAATTCATTAAGTCTCTGGTCATGTGACTTCTGAAATTATTTTCTCTAAAGAATATTAATGATGTTCAATGATTAAACCCTAAACTAACAAGCTTCCTAATATCGCCTTTTGTTGAAAAACGATTATTTTAAATATATAAAAAATGTATTACATATTACAATCAACTTAATGATTTATGATTTAATTAGCTATCCTTAATACTTGCTTACATATTTTCAAAATTATTATGGTTAAAAATAAATTACTTTACAAAGATATTATGGAACAAAGAGTATTAGTCTCTCAAATTTGATATTCATTTCTAAAACACGATTCTTGTAAAATTAAATGCAAATAAATATTTTTGATGACTATTATTAATTAATAAAGATATAAATAAATTCGCTTATTATAGGAATGAACATATTTAATAAAAATTTTGAAATTAAGGAAATTTTTATGAGGATTAAAATAATTGGCTATAAGTTCAGTTAAAAATTGTGCAAAAAAAAAACTATACGAAACGAAATGCTTAAGAATTTTAATTAATTTAAAATGTATGTCTCTCTTATGATGAGAAATAATCTAACTCGCTTGTTGCCTTACAATAATCAGGAGGCTTAAGTAAGGATTTAAATTAGATTAAGGAGGCTATATACAAAGTAGGAGTTTATGTTTACAAAATGATTAGAAGTTAACGATTGCAAATTAACTTCTATTCTAAATTTTGTCAGTGAACTTTGATAATAAACCATGGATAAAATAATTGAGTACATTTGGTTCCGTAGCATTAGGTTCCATTATTGATTTTCTTTTTCAATGCTTCCTTTATTTGAAGTTTCCCAAAATAAACATTTCTGAAAAATTTGAGATATAAGAATAGAGAAATATTGGAAATTTGCTATTATTGCTGTAAATATATTAATAAAGAAATAATACTAAGACTGAAAAGTAAGTAAACAAAAGTTTTCAGCCATAGATTTTTAGGGCAACAGCTTAATGCTCAACTATTACAAATTTTATTAATGCGGTTTGTATAACAGTTCCCAGTTAAGCTGTAATTGTCCAAGGAAAGGAAACTTGCATTTTATTATTTATCATTTAAATAATTACTAAGAATTTATGCTACATATACTTATTTTAAACTGTTAGATGCTTATGTATTCTTAACATCTAAGAACAAGTAATTATTTTGTTAATTTTTAGTTAGATTACATAGTGTAAATTTTTTCTCTTAATAATTTTAGCATTTGAAAGAATAATCTAAAAAAAAGTTCTATAAGCTAACTGAATTTTTATAATTAAATAATAATAAAATATAATTATTAAGTATAATGAAAAACAACACGATTGTATTTTATTCAGAGAAATAAATATACAGCATAAGACTACTGCTAATAAAAACGCATAGCAGAACTCCTATTATCCGAATCTATTGGGACCCGACCTCACTCGGAGACTCCAAAATTGGGTTTTTTCGTAAAAGATGTCATTTTATATTAATTATTATATGCCAAAAATGTTAGAAAAATTATATAATTTTAAAGATAATTATCTTTTATTCATTTAAATGAAAAGGCTGCAATTTTCATGTTAAGGTATGTATGTACAACCCTGCAAATGAAAGCCATTTCTTGTTGAACATCTAGATCAGAGTAAGCTATTTCACTGCCTTCATCCATTTTCGGACAGCCAAATTGTACATACGTTTGACAGTTAAGATTCACCCTCTTGCTGACATTTCATCCACTTTAAAGCGATTTCTAAGAAAATATTTCATAAGCTGATGGATCCGTGTCTGTTTTACCTTGGACATTAGGATCATCTTCATCCTCGATTCTTTCAAGAAGTTGACCATCATTTGCAATTTGAAATTCAATGTCTGATTTGTGACCCATTCTCTTATATCTTCGGCACTAATGAGCTTCTGAACACCCAGGGATTTTTAAAAGATTATTACAGAATTTCTCAAGGGACACTTCTCTTTCTTTTTTTCCCTTCTCTTACCTTTTCTTTATCTGAGGTTCTACCATTTTCACATTCGCCTTCACTTCTTCAGTTAATTTTATGTTTCTGAAATTCTGTAAACAATTCGAATGATAGGAGATTATATATATATATATATATATATATATATATATATATATATATATATATATATATATATATATATATATATATATATATATATATATATATATGTGTGTGTGTGTGTATGTGTGTGTGTGTGTGTGTGTGTGTAATGGCATTGCATTTTTATTTTATACCTGATATTTACCAATACAATATGCATGGTGTCAGCATATTTTCTTATAATGTATTTTTGTTTTAAATACTATTAATCCACTACAATATTCTTGTACTAACAAAATAAATACATTACTTGTGATAATTTCAAATATGACAGGACTATTTATTTATATAACTTTGGACAATGACAGGACCATAAAAGTTTTGATATTTAAAAAAATCACAGTGCTTATATTCTAGAAGTTTTGTTTTTAGTTTCATTCAGTGTTTTAAGAAAAGGATGGAAATCGTAGAAATTATTAACCTTTTTTTTTCAAAAATCATTTAAAAAAACACCGGTTGGCCATATTATGATTACCTTTACTGATACGTTGACTGACTAAGCATGTTCTCCTCTGTACGCAACTTTTATTGAAAAAAGTCGCTTATTTTAAAACGATATTTACCATTTGCTTACTTTTAGTCAAACCCTTATTTTGCATTATGAACCGATGAAAAGAATTTTATGTAGCAGATTTTAACTATATTAATCCTCCATATTCATGTGGACGGCCAAAACTGGCAAATTGAAGTGTGTATAAGTTATTGATCGATTAGAAGTTGCATCACCATTATGTGATCTGCGAAATTACATGATTTACAGGACTTCATATAGATATAAGTTTAATAAAAATAATTTTCTTTAGAAATATAAATATAACCAGTCATTGCATTTGAAATTTCTGTTTACCATTTTCAAGGACTTAATTTATAATCACTGCAATCCTCACTATTTTCTTTTAAAAGGAACATGCAGAAAATCAAGATTTTCATATATGGAATTAAATAAAATTAGAATGATATCTGAAATGCATGAAATATCCAAAAAGTTTCATGTAATGTATTATAGAAATGAAACAGCATATTAATAAATATTTATGAATTATTTAAAAATTCATTTGAGTGGAGGACTCCTTTAAAGGAAAAGTTTTTCGATTCTAAAAACGAATATAATGTATAAACAAGACACTTGATAAGTGTAAGAATGATGAAATAGTACGAAAAATACGTATAATAAAATATAAATATTAAGCAGATGCATATTCAGTCAATTAATAATTTATAGGGTAAGAGCAAAATTAATTTTTTTGATGATGCTTAGTTTTTATTGAAAATTTATTTTAAATTCATTAATTTTTAAGTTTTGGCAGTAAAATCACTTGAAATTCTTATAAACGACATAAGCATATTCATTATATGCATAATAGCATATTCATATTCATTATATTAAAATTGTTGATGTGTTGATACATGTATGATAAACTATATTCTAAAATGCACATAAAATGCTGTAAGATTTGAACTCACATCCTTGGTTATCATTGATTTATCTACTGATGCCTGATTGATTTATCTACTGAGTTTGGTTTGTGTGTTTATCTTCCATGTAAGATGTGGAATTTCTAGCTTATCGTAATCTATTATAAACTAAATATTGAGGCCAAAGTAGCTCTCGGGTACGAAATGCAACTGTAGGATTAAAGACGAATAAATCAATTTGAATTATTGTCGTTCACTTAAAGGGAAGTTTTTGAGATAGTCATCTCATGATTTGTTCATCTAAGAAATTGTGAATTTTTTACACAAGAACGACTTAATTGCATCTATGAGTGCTGTTAAAATCTGAATTTTTAATTGATAATATTTTTCATTAAATAATGAAAATTATTGGGCAAAATCAATGTGTAAACTAAAAACAACAGAAAATCTTATTCTTAATACCTAGAATTGCATATAAGAAATTATTTTTTCTCTTTAAAATAGCAGCAAATGATGTATTATTTAAGAAAAAGTACTAATTAAATTTTTATTCCCTAAGAAATTATGCAATAAATATAAGAGAGAGAGAGAGAGAGAGAGAAAGAGAGAGATCCCAATTGTCCACTTTAAAACCAATTTTTCAATTGAGTTAATATTTAGTCTTAATTGATTAAAATATCACAAATTACGTTTGAAAGATATGATTTTAAAATATATTAATATTTCTAAAAAATGTCAAATGAATATGTAGGAATTTTTGACTAAATGCTTAAATTATGCAAACAAATTATTTACTAAAACAAATGTAAGCTTTTTCATAAAATTTCAGATAATAATATAATTTATTTTTCCATTTGCATCATATAAAAATGTTTTTAGTCGTAACTAACTACATATTCCAGATTATACGATTTTTAAATTTTATAGAAGTGATTTAAACTTCTCTAAATAATTTTATTTTTAATTTTTTTTATTTAATTTCTCTTTTTTGTTTTGTTATTTATGACACTTGGACAAGCTAAGTTTGCCAGCCGTTGGCAATCAGAAATCAAAATAGAAGTTTGCGTCTTTCACTTAATCAGAGCCCGACGGTAGTGAAAGTATGTTTTTGTTCTATAACTCCCCCAAACAACACCCCGGAGGGTTCACTCCCTACGATAGTGAAAGTATGTTTTTGTTCTATGACTCCTTCAATAACACCACAAGAGGATCCACTCCCTCAATTTTGACTTTGATCTGGAGTGGGGTGGAAATTTTCTCCAGACCATTACACCCACAGTAACTGCTTAACGACTGACTACAGGGCTATTGATTCCACAGATTTAATGAACAGGCATATCGAATGTTTACGGTGGGTCGTTGGTGGAATTGAGAATCAAACCTGCCCTTCCAGACGGAATGCCGATGCCCTAAGAACAAGGCTACCATGCCTTAATTACCCTTTAATCTTTTCAATTAATCACTATTTGTTCAAAAAATCATGGTAAAATAATATTGCATGCTTTCATTACTTAACTTGCATTGCAATATTATTACGATATTTGAAAGTTAAATTTTAATATTAAATGAATAATAATAAATGCTTTGTATATTATATTTTGTAAAAAACAAGTTTTCGAATTTGTGTGTGTATTGAGGATTTTGTTGCTATTTATAACACTTGTACAGGCCTAGCTTGCTATCCGACGGCTGTGCGAAATTAAGTCCGATGGGTGTGTCTTTCGTTTAAGAGAGAGTGAAACGAAGGTAAAAGTACGTCTTTCTCCTTCGTAGTACTCTGGACTCTTCCGATAGCTTACAACAATGGAGGATCCACTCCCTCACTGAATATTTTAAGGAGATCCAGTAAATTATTATTTTATTTGGCTTTAAGTTTTTTATACTTCAAAACCGATTATAGATATTAATGAAAATGTAAAAAAAAATAATATGTACTTTTATACAGCAAAAGCTTAAGAAAATTCATGCAATAATGTAAAAAAAAAATTCAAATCACCTACACATCCGTCCAAACGCTGTTTTTAACTTCTTGAAAAAGGTAAAGAGTCAGAGAAAAGAAAATATTGGCAGACCTAAAAATTTGACACTACCTAATCAAAGAAAAATCTTCAAAGAACTTTAAAAAACACGTGGAAGCATTTTTAAAGCACAAAACCCATCTGAAATCACACATGAAACCAGAAGAACACTTTACAACTACATAAAATGATCTGCTACGTTTTCTATTCAAGAAAAGAAGGCGTCATCTTGAATGGTACGAAAGGCAAATTGAACACCGGCTACAGTGGGTAGATTAACACATTTCTTAAAACACCGAATATATTTCAGCTAACATTATATTTTTTGATGAAAAAAATTCAATTCAGATGGCCCAGAAGTTTGTCAATATTATTGACATTGTCTGGGTATAAAAGAAGAAATTTAATTTTTCCTGACAGGGAAAAGGAGGCAGTTTAATGGTTCGAATATGTTGGGTATGGCGGAAAGACCAATCTAGTGTTTCTGGATGACAGACAAAAACATACGCATTACATTTAAGTTTTAAATTCAGAACTTCTTTACAACGCCACTGAGCTTGGCAGAGAAAATTGGACATTTCAACAATATGGATCATCAATTCATACTGCCAATGGCGTTAAAAATTGGTTTGAAACAAATAATATTTGGGTTTTGTCATAGCGTGCTAAAATTACAGACTTCAATATGTTCTCAGATGAATCACTCATCGTATTTTCCAATGATTTTTGCATCATATGAGTGTGACATTGACGTACAGAAGTTATCCGAATGGGTGGTAATTTTTAAAAGCGTCTCTAAGGGACAATATTTATCATGGCTTGCACACAACTAATCATAAATTCAAATCAGTTTAATTTTTGGGTCACTATGATGCTCCAACGTTAGTTAGTTGATGTACTGTGGCAGGGAACATTCCTTCACTTTCAAGAGATATCCAAATTCTTTATCAACAGGATGAGGCTTATAGTACATTGTTGATAAATTTGGAATGAAGATGGACATCACTTGCTGATCATTCCACTGCCGCATATAGACGATGAATTGCTGCAAATGCTTTACAGGGAATGGAAAGCTGATCCACAGAACACCTTCCCTTGTATTAGTAACTAAGTACTTAGGCACATTGTTTCCTGTAGTCACCATTTACCATAGATCTACAATCTACTCAACAGACGATATTTTCACTCTTCTTTATGATTATCAAATTAAAATATTAATCACTAAATATTTGTTGGTGGCTCTGATGAGTTAAATCTTTACTTTTGGTCACCTTCTTGATGCCTCATTTCTCCTGTCACGTAATTTAAATCATAAATTATTGACACTGATACAAAACTAATATTAAAAAGTGATGTTAAAGCCTGTAATTTTGGGATTAAATTACTTCCAAAAACATTTGTAACTTGTGCTTTTGAATTGCTTTAAATGGTTCCTTTTATTGCTTGATTTAAAATAATCAATAGCATTAAATATTTTTGAGAAAGTAAGAAAACATTTTAGTAACAGTTTGTTTTTTCGCATGTTCCATAGTAGAAAGACAGCTCTCTTAGGTAAACCCATTTGGTATAATTTCAGAAACATTTGAGAATGGGAAATGAACGTTGTTCTGCTAATTGCTGAGAAATTTCTCAGATTTCCTACCATACAACTTGATAATACAATCTATTAAGTATGTAAAGCTCTTCTAGAAAGCAATTCATGTGGTGGATATTAATATTTAATAACAAACTTAGGCTGTTAATTTTTCCAATACAAGTTAATAATGCCAATTAATTTAATAAAAATTAACTACATTATTATTTATCATTTACATACTGATATAAAATGAATTTCATTTCTTTTCATGGAGAATACATTAAAGCCTCTCACTATGTATTCATAAATTCTATGACTTACGACAGTATGTGAAATATAATTAAATTTATACCCATTTATTATCATATGGGTAACACGTCACTCACATTTATTTTACAAGAACCATTTATGTGAAACTATATTGTCATACAGTGACATTGTTTAAAAATGTACAGCAGTTTTAACTAGTCTCCAAAACTTTTAAGCAATTCAATTGGTATATATATATATATACATATATACATATACATATACATATATACATATACATATATATATATATATATATATATATATATATATATATATATATATATATATATATATATATATATATATATATATATATATATATATATATATATATATATATATATATATATATATATATATATATATATATATATATTAAAATACAAAATGTTAAGAAAAAGAGGAATATTTTAAAACAAATCTAACTGGTAAAAATAATATAAAGTATCAAGTACCAGTATATTTACTGATATTAGCATTAGTCTTGTTATGGTTAAACTTGAAGCATCTGGTCTGACAATTTAATGAATATTGACATACAAGATATCTATGTGTTACAATATTTCATATGGTAAATAATAACATTTAATGGCGAGGAGTTAGTTTAGCATATTAACTTGATTGTTTAAAAGAAAATATTAATATTTCATCTGATATAAAATTATTTAGGATAATAGTTATTTAGAATATGAATTTCAATTTAAGTTTATAGTTATTACCATTTACTGAATAAATAATTAAATTATAAAAATATCAATAAGTATGCAAATATGCCAGAATGTATTTTTAAACACTAAAATGTGATTTTTTGATTTTATTTATGATTATGATGTCTTCATGTAATTGTTAATGTCGTTCGAAACGTGATAATAACTTCGATGTGCAAAATGAGTGAGCAAGTTTTGTGTAAAGTTATAGAAGTAAAATAATTCGATTTCTGTTATAAACTTTCAGATAAAGCATTGTGTTAAATTCTCACAGAAATATAGTCATTGTTACAATCCAATGTTACTTGCATCACTGTTATAGTTAGTGCAAATCCGCCATTGTTATAATCTATATTAATATATTTTACACTTTATGTAAATATTTTTAATATTGATAAATAAAATAAATTTCAGTTTTTAATTTGCAGTTCTGCTGTGCTACGATATTAATGTGACAAATGGTATTGTTGAATAAATGTTAGATTCACACAGTGAAAGCATTATTATATTATAAATTTTAGAGAAATATAAAATAATAGTACTAAACTGTATAAAAATTAACGACATATCTATTACTTTTTGATTGTTCTTACATCTTTTAGTTCTATTAAATTAGTATTATTTTCTTATCCTGATTGTATTGTATTTGAAAAAATATTATATAGTTAATTATAAATAAATGCACGAGAAATATAATGATACAATATTTTTATAATACGCTTTCATTAATAATCAAATCATTCCTTGATATGACTATTTTTCCCTAATATCACTTGAATTACATATAAAATGTTATGAGAATACTATAATATTACTACAAAGCTCTATTTTTGAAAGTTTGAAAGTTAGTATTACATTAAAATAATTTGAATGTATAACGATGTGTTATATCCATATAATATCTATTACATATGTTAATTATCCATTTATTAGCCCCCTGAAATGCAAATATCGTGTAAATATAATTGCTAAATAAACAAAGAAATTTTTTTAAATATATTTTTGGAAAAGGACTTTTTGCTTCATTATAAATATAAATTTGAAAAAAAAAATAACTTGGCTAATTTGAATATTTTGATTTATCAATGAATGATAATTAAAATAAAATAAATTGATAATTAGATTAGTAACTGCATTAAGTGAATTTTGAAAACGTGATTCATTTTAATTTGAACAGTAATGTTAATGATTTTCTTTGCTTTAATATAATTTAATCTTAAAATATTTTTTCAAGATAAACAAAAAAGCAATAGCACTGAAAATGAATTTAAGAATATCAGAAAATTACTTTTTGGGACATTTTATATGCAATCGGTTAACTTTAGGCGAATCACTAAAAATCAATTTAAGAATGACCAGTAGTCACCAATTATGGGTTTACAACAAGGGCTTCAATAACTATTCTTAGGTATTCACAAAAAAAAATCTGATTTTCTTATTTTCCCACCAAAAATAAGAGTTTGGGTAGCCTTCTTTATGTTTCTTCTCATCTTATTTTTAATTTTTGTACGTTTTTATTTGCTTAAGATAGGAACATAAAAATGCTGGTCCGCAATTATTGGTAGATTAGTATTAACAAAATTACAGACGTGTTGAAGAAACTTAAGTCATCGTATTAGATCTAGTTTTATTCATTTAAAGAGTTAGAACTTTTGATTACGAATATAAAGTTAACTTAAGATAATGGCTACTTTATTTGAATCCTTGGAGGCCGCAAGAGGTGACTTTGTATAACTTTGAATCTTAGATAGTTGATATTTCACACATTTCCTGCACCAAACCTGATCATCTTTATTGACATTCGGCAGCATGAATCATTTCGTGATTAATTTTCTTGTTCTGTCGTCTAGACGTTGAGGGAGATATGGATGGTTATTGCTGGTGGAGACATCACGATAAATTGATCTGGAATGCAGACCATCTTCAGCCTTGATTTAAACTTTCTATCTCTTCATCTTGAAATTGTGCAATAGTTCCGCATTTAATTCTTAAAATAGCATCTGCAAAAATGTTTTCTTCATTTTTGACAAAAAAGAATTTTCGTTGAAATATGAGCAACATTGCTAAATTGTGTTGCTTGTCTTTGAGAAACTTTCTCCAAAGTTTGTATAAAATCAAATGCGATAGATGTGTGGTGTATATAGATTGTTGAAAGACATTCCCTTTAATATATGCCAATAATGTGTTATTACAGTGTAGACAGACAAAATCTCTCTATCATGTGCTCTGTACTCTTTTAAATATCGATTAAACAGGACGAGAGTAAATAAAATCGACGTAACTCTCTCTGGTCAATTAGATGAGCAATGATTCCCCGTAGCTGAATCATCGAAAGTAAGTAAGCGCAGCAGTGTCAGTCGAGTTATGAACCAGCTTAGTTTTATTAAGGGTAGCAAGTACATTTTTGAGGTAAGAATGTGCTGCTAGAATCTTCAGTCACTGTTATCTTATACCATTTTTATGTAAACTTTTCACATTTAATAAAGCTTTAATTATTTAAAAAGAATTTTACTTTTTTAATTTAATCACAGTGTCATCACATTGCATTCATTTAATCCTTTAAATGAAAGCAATTAGATGACTCGATAACTTAAGTGAAAAAATACAATTCTTATTTTTTCATTTATACAAATTAAACAGTTATTTCTGGACAACAATCCTATCCTACCATCTTAAGAAAACAAAAATTTTCAGAAATTTAAAAAAAATTAAAAGCAGCACAGTTGAATTGGAGATACTTTACATTGATTAGCTTCTTTTATTTTTAATTAAAACAACACAAGCATATTATATTTTACTTTATTTTTATAGATTTACGTATTTTATTCTAAATTACGGATTTATACAATTTTTCCTTCAATAGCTATGTATTATAAATTAAATGTTATCGTTTTCAAAATATATTGATTATTTTCGATAATTGGTTTTTTTATACATTTTTTTCTATTATATAATCTTTAACAAATGCTTTTGAAATAATTTTAATACTAAATTGATTTCCTAAAAATCATTAATTGATTATTTTTCTATCCCTCTCTTTATTATTTTAAATATTTATATGTGTAGATAAAAAGTCCACTTCATTTAACTAAATTTGAGAAATAATAGCGTCATAGACAAATTTCTGAACATTTGTAATAAATGTCTAACTAAATTAAAGATATTCAAATTAAATCTTTTCGTTAAAAAATGCACAATATTAATATTACAATCCATTAAATGAAAAATGTAAATTCTGAAACCAAACTTGTTAAGAATTGTATTGGTATCACAAATTAAAAATATTAGGTGTGGTAAGTTTGATGATAAATTTCGTGTATTTATAGACATTGAATATAAATGATGTAATAGGTCCAATTTACTTTCCGATTTGGTAAATTTTAAATGTATAGTTTATTCTTTCAGAATTTGTTTGTCGAAAAATACTGCTTTAAAAAAATAAAAAAAAATAAATAAATAAAAAACAGAATCAATTGCATGTTATGAAATAATGTGATTTATAATTGATAATAACTGCAAATAATCTGATGTTATTGTCAGAAAAATAGCTTCATATACATTAAATACTTTGTTTTGAAAAAAATATGTATAATGATACTATAAGAAAGATGAATAATAATCTAAATCATAAAAGTAAAGTTCATGCTGTATGACAAAAATAATTACATACTTAACAGTATTACTTGTAACTGAACTCCATTTTTAAGTACAATTTAAAAGAAATATAATTACTTCAAACATACATATTTATTAAATGGTTCTTGATAGTTTACAACTGGATTTTGTAACTTCATATGTATGACACATTTAATTAGATAGCAGAAAACTAATTAATTTCCATGATACTGTAACCGGATTAAGGAGAACTGCTTTGCCGAAAATAATTTTAGGACTGGAATAAAGCATAATATGATCGCGGATTATGCATTTATAAATGTAATGGTGAATTTATTATAAAACCGATGTATTATATGAGAATAATTACATTTCCTCTGTGTTCAAGTATTAGCAATATTCATATTATAAATACTGACGAGTTCAAAAGTGAATTAGATCAAGAATCTTGAGTTTCAAATTTTTATCACTTAAATTATGATTGTTGTTATAATTTTAATGCTTGTATTCTACAATATCTAAGGCGTATAATGTTACATTTTGAGCCTAAAGTCCTATTCTATTGCTCTATATTAAGAATCTAAAATTAAAATACAACGTAAGATTATTAAAACTTATTATTAAACTAATTAGAAGTACTCATCATTCAATTGAAAATAAATTAATTACTTATATTTATTTATCAATTTAAAAATTTTAAATATATATATATATATGTATATATATATATATATATATATATATATATATATATATATATATATATATATATATATATATATATATATATATATATATATATATATATATATATATATGTACCGATTAAAATATCCAGAGAAGTACCCATTGGATATTTACTAGATAAATTAATATTAATAGAAAAAGCATGTGTAAAGGTTATAAATACACTGCACAGAATTCAAGGCAAATGTTGCATTGGTACGTTAATATTGGTTGCACTTTAATATTTAGGTTAATAACATATTTCGGTTAATCACAATGTAACATTTCTTTGACTCATTGCTCAAGTTCAAGCTTTAGCAACAGTGAAATAAAGAGCCAGTTGGTCAGAATAAGTATTCATTTATTTTCTGAAAATGTACCTATAATCACTTTGACATGCTTATAACCAACTGATTTATTATTTTGTATTTTTTAATCATAAAGTGATTGTTTCCCTCGTTACAACTGAGATCGTGAGATCGCCTCTTTTTTATGGCTCTCTTTGGCTTAAAATGTCTATGACGTTAGATAACATTTCACCCATGTCACAAATTGCTGAGTTTGTAAATTTTACTACTAATATGAAAATACCAACCATCAATTCTTAATAATACATCTAACACTAAAATGAAAAAGATTAATAATTTTATATTTTGTAAAATAATTAAAATTAATCAAATGATCTCTTGAACGTATCTCCAGATATTCCATTCTGTTTAAGTTGAGGTAAAAATGTTCACTTTTATGAAATGAAAAACATATAAGTGATTAAGATTGCATCAGGATTAATATACTAAAGGGATTTGTAGTTTCTATTAATATTAAAATTAGAGTTACTATAAACAACTTTTTAAAATATTAAAAATAATAAATAAATAATACAATAATATAACATTTTTGCAACAAATTCTCAAAAAATTTTTCCTAAAAATAATATAAAATTTTTGATAATACTTTACTAAGATTAAATTTATTTTTAGCAAAACGTTTTTTCATTTCGTTTTCGTATTTTATCAATCTGTATTTTCATCAAAAAAGAAACTAAATACATTTATTTCAAGATAAGACTCACTAGTTTTAAATTATACGATTCGATTAACAGTTATTTGGAATTTATTCGCATTAGGAGTATTAAGAAATAAAGCAAATTCACACAACAGATAGCATTCATGTAAAAAAAATTTTTTTTCGTTATTTAAAACAAAATATTTCTTGAATAAAAATTAAGGTTTGAATTATTAAATTTTTATTGATATAAATGTTTCGGATAATTTGTAATTAATTCCAAATAATAATCATACAATACTTTCATGGATATTGTTTAAAACTGATAATGAATGTAATTTAGATAAAGCTTATTTAAATGAAATTGTGAATTTATTTTTAATATTCAAGCTGCTTACAATTTAAAATATATGTTTATACTAAAAATATACGCACACGTGCGTCTTTATATCAATTCCTTATTAATGATTTTAATAACCATAAAATGGTTGTTTTTTTGTTACAGTTAAGATCCTGAGTTTGTCACATTATTACGATTCTCGTTGGCTTAAAATATCCCTGATGTCAGAAAATGCTTCATTCACGTCACATCTTATTGAGGCGGCGTCGTAAATCCAGCTTGTGAACGAATTGGGACCCTGCCTTTCAATCACATTCTTCAAATATTACATTAGGCAGCAAATAAGGCGAAGTTCACCATCGAATGTCTGAGAATATTATTGAAATTTATTTTTCTATGATTTCTTATAAAGACTGACGCATCGGTTTGAGAAGCCGTTTTCAATGGATTCAAGTCATTAACACATGGACAATTAAACAGCAGAAAAATGCAAAATGGAAAAGGCATGACCAAATATCCACTTTGTGGTTAGCTTAAATCGGTAAGGATGATTTAATTTTTTTAAAAATTTCCTTAACTAATAGAATTCTAAATTATTAATTGCAATTCTCTTTTGAATCTCAAGAAATCTGCCTTGCTTACGCCAACATTAGAAATTTTCTTTTAATTAATATTACTGAAATAATAAAAATCTTATTTGTAAAACATGAGCTCAAAAAGATGGTTATAAAATCTTTTATTTTTACTTTTGCTTTTCTGTCAATCTAATGTAAGAAATTTAGCAAATTGTAGTGACAGTTGTATCATGTGAAACTCATTCCTGTGTTCAAAGATTTATAAGGAACTCTAGCGAGTTGCAGCACAATAATCCTATCTAAGCCACTTGAAAAATCGCTTATTTCAGACATTTAGTATTAAATAAATTACTAATTTTTTATTCTTAAATGAAATAGTTTTTATGTAATATTTCATATTTTACGTAATATTGTTACTATTATTTTATTACAAAAGTAATTTCCATGAAGTCTCAGGTTGATTCAATTTTCTTCATACAAAATATTCCCATTGTGTTTAAAGGAAAATTTTTGTTTCAAAGAGAAATACACAATATGTAAAATATTTACTGAATCATATCCTATAAATTGATAATAACAAACACTACGTTAACGTATAAGGATAATACTGTTTTCTTCTAATAGAGACTTTAGCTTATTAATAGTTGGCTAGATATTTGTTTTAAAAATGTTTAGTTTCTTGAATATAATGTGTGCATATTTCAGTAAATCATCTAGAGAAAAACTGGATCCACGAGATCTCATACTTTATTGTTCAAGGAAAATATGTCAAGTTTATTACTTTTTAATCAGAAATTAATGTGAAGTGTGACATATACGAATGATAAATTAAGTTTGCATAAAAGGCGTATTCTGTTTTTGAATAAAATCAAGTATTTGTAATTTTTTGGTTTCAGATTTTTATCGCAAACTTTGTAACACATTTTTAAAAGTACTATTTAAACAATACAAAATATGTTTTCATCAAACTGAATGATTAATTAAGTTATGAGCAGAAGATTATATTGTTACTGGGACTGTCCATAAGATACATTGATGCGTTGCTAGACATAAAGACTGAAACATCAAGTAAGAAAAAGAAAAATTATACGAATTTGTCACGAACAACGTGCAAATTTATAAGAATTTTTTTTCACTCCAAAATTTAAAATGATCCTTACAAGGCTATACATTAAATCAGATTGGGTTTGAATAACTGCTTTCAGCAATTTATTGCGCTTTGTTTCAATCTCATATTGAATTAAGTTAATTGTGAGGGTATTTTCTTTATAACACATGACAACATGTCTTCAACTGCCAATAGGTTTTAAACTGTGCACGACAGGAAACAATCAACTGCACTTTATCAATAATTGTCTGAACATGACATGTCCTACATTACCTTGTATTTTTTTATTTAAAAAATGTGTTACTCATACTTCGAATTTAGAGCTAAACTATGGAATTCAGATGGTCAAAATTGTATCAATCTCTTTTTCGAATTACAAAAAGATCTAAATTTTAAAATGTTTATCATGTTCACTTGGCTTTCCATACGATCTCATCAGGTGCAATGTACCTATGAACATATAAAATGTAACTTAATGACAAGAACTTTTTTCGGAAACTTGAAATATATTTATAGCCATTGGAATGCTACCCTATTTGTTACGGGACATGGCCCGTTCCCAACCTTACTGCACGGAATAGGTGTTAATTCAAGCGACCATTGTGCGTGTGGTCAGTTTGGGAGACAATTCACTATGCCACCAGTTGCCAAATTACAAGTTCTTGGCACTTCTGTTCTCCCAGTGATCACCTGTTAAAAGTCTGGATTAAGAACATCTTCGACAATGGCCGGGCTAGAACCAAACTAAACAATTTGATTTCCTTCCTGCTTGAGCATAGAGACTTGATTTTACAAGACGAAGTAGAAGCAGATGACTCACTTGATGAACTGCTCTCCTCTGCTTAGTCAGCCATGAGCATCTATGTTTCAGTCCATACCTGTGGCAACTTAATGACTCTAAAACCAACTGTTTGTAAACTGTCACTGTTATAAACTGTTTTAAACCACCCAATCCGCTATCCTCACGCCGTTTTATTATATAGCTCTGATTAACTAAACTGTACTGTTCCATCATATTCCAGTCCCTACTTATGTTTCATTTGTGCCTGGTTCTCCTCTCACCCAATTTCATCTAATAAACTTGTCCATTGGAGTCAGCCAGAGGCAGTTGGGTTACTGCCCGCCAACAGTATGTTGGGAAGCTACGTTTGGGGCTATTGGCTGTGGTTGCGGGCGACGCTTCTCCAATGGTGTCACTCACATTTCTTTCCAGCAATATCGGCAGAATCCTTCTTGGGTTAGGTACAGGGATATTGCTGGTGTTTACGTTTAAATGTAATGATCAACCACGGTGGCCTGGTTGATTAGGGGATGGTTCTCATTATCACAAGGTACGACTTCGATGGCTAAAACGAAGTCTTCGTAGATGGAAGCTGGGGTACGTTAAAACGGGGAGTGGTCGCAATGTCTTCAAAGTGAAATGATACCTCTAGGTGTCTCAGGACAAATATTGGGGTCTTCGACTTGGTTTCTGCTTCAAAATCATGAAGACTCCATCCGGCAATTTCTATCTAACTGGTAGAGCCCAGCTCAGGGCTAGGAACAGGTAACCATGCTGATGCAACAGCCATAACAACATGTAATGACCAAGATATTTCTAAAAAGAAAATGTGCACTAATGAATCTAAATACGTCATCAGGGTATCATAATTTACGTCTGCTGTCATGTTACGTTGTCAACGGAAGTTTAAACAACGGTTAACCTTCCAGGTAATCTTTAGTGTTTTACATCATTGTAAATAATTAGATCCCATATGCTTTCAGAACATACGCAGTTTTTGATTAATGGTCCATGATGTAGTTGTACGGTTTAGAAAATTCTCCTTCTTAATGACTTTTTATTCAACCTTAAAAGTTTTATCGTGTTTTAAGGCGTAATTTATTTTTCCTGTATCGTCCTAATATGATTTGTTTTTTAATCAAACAATAGGTAGTTCTTTATAAAATTTAAATTGGTAAAATTATACGTACTCATAACAATAAAATAAACTTCAAAGCATACATCATTACAAAGTATGTACTCTGCACGGATCCTTCAATAATAAATTGTATAAATGTTTAAATTTATTAACATTCTACTCTGAATATTTACTTTTAAAAAAAAAGATCTACTTAAATATATATTATTATAAATATTACAAATTATGTACATTTTACTTAATGTTAGACCAATGTATATTATTCAAGCAAGAAGCATTTCTCTTTGATTAAAACCGAAATGAAATAAACAAAACAAGGATATTGCATTCACTTGTAACTCTAGAAAAGAGAAACTATAAAATCCAATTAAATGCCTAACTTGGACATAATTTATCGATTAGAACATTAAAGAAAAAAGTTATTTTAGAAAACTTACATTTTAAACTGGTATCAGGGATAAAATTAAAGTATTTTGTATGAAACAATAATCAAATTTTACTTCTTTGAAAATTAAGATAAAATTACTTTTATTTCGTTATTATTTATCAATCCATTTTTCTTCTTTATTATGTATACGAAACAAGTTGAAATTTTCTAACAATGAACAATTAATAACAGTTTATTTTATGATTAACTTCTAAGCTATTTTTTAATAAAATATAATTTTAAATTTGAAAATTAAACATATTCTAAATTTTTAAAAATGAAAATTAAAGAATAAGTTATGTAATAAGATAATTTTTTTTATTATTTTATAATTTGTGAGATAGTTTTTACAGTAAATCTTTGTAATAAGATATTTTGCATATTTAGATTGTTTTTCTAAATATTTTATACAAAAAACTGTAATACCATTTCGTTATGCAATGTACAATATATAATATATTTTGTACTTGGTATCCTATATTCTTTTTTGTATTTAATATTGTACAACTTCTTAATAATTTACGATTGTATTAATTGATTTAATATAATGCAACATTTTGCGAATGACTCAGTCATTATCGTTGTAAGTTTATTAGTAAATATCTATAAGTATGTATACCAATTACTGAATAAAAACATTCAGTCATTAGTTTTAAAATAATTTAATTCTAAAACGAATAAATTTGTACTTTTAATCAAACTCTAATTAAAATATAAATACATTTTTTGATTAACATCTGTTAAAATGTGTTATAAATATGTATTAGTGTGAAAGATATAAAAATAACAGTTATTTGATTTAAATTTCTTACCTGTTCTAATCCCACATTATCAACATTCCAGGCAATAACAGGTAAGCCGAGATACCCAGTGAGCTGAAGCATGTATTGAGCCGTTGCAGCATTACTTCCATACACCTGTGCGTTTGTCATGTACATAATAGCCGATACATTGTATGGCAATATTTTTTCACATAGAGTTTTGAGCACAGTGAGGGGACTAGCTGATAGATCCATCATAACATTTCTAGTCTCGAGTCTGTATTTAGTATTAAAACTAAATTTAGCGGTTTTGTTTTTGTTAATTCCTTTTGTGGCATCATCTAACGATTTATTGTAGGCGCGGGCAAATTTTAAGAAGGAGAAGTATGGCAATATGGCTCCTATGGTTATGGGAATACCTTTTTCTGAATCACTGTCTATTTCTGAGTATAAAATTCTTTGTCTTTGCTTAAAGACAGAACATTTCGAAACTAAAAACAACGTAAAAAATAAACAAATAACGAAAATTATGCTTTTAATTTTAGTCATATTCATTTTTTTAACTTATCATTATTGTGTTTTTTAAAAAAAACATTTCATTACTGGTATACCTACATATTATATATATGCAGAATAATCTGAATTTTATAAGAAAAAAATGTTATTAAATTTTAAATTTACATTTTAGAAGTAATTAAATTGCAATGAAATTTAAAATGATGGACATAAAAATAATATTTTCTATGCATAGTTAATTTAAAATTAAGTATGAACATTTATTGTAATTAGAAGGGAGAAATTAGAGAAATAATTATTGAAGTAATTTTCAAATAATGTTTAAAATGGGAGTTTATACACATATATAGAGGGTATGAAAAATGATGTATCTTAGAAATGAAAATAATTATTTTAATTAAATTATATACTTACTAATCTAGGTAGAATATATAATTAAGAATTATTAATTACATTACTTGTGTCAAATAGTTTGCCCATGAAAATTACAAATTACTCTAAAGTGTCTTCTTGTTTAATTTTGATATCAGTATAAATATTCATTTTATTATCTTACGAAGTTTGAGTTAAAATTTTACATTTATTTTCATATTTTATGAAATTATTTGAAGTGTGTATTGTGATGATGTAAATAAATGTCAGTAAATATTTCTGTAATTTGGTTTCACTAAACTCTTTGTGAAATCATGCGAAGGTATATCTGTTTAGGTAATTACAAGGAACACCTGTAAAATATAATAAAATTTATTAGGAAAAATAATTCATAGACTATCGAACATGTACTAAAGCAATATTACATAATCAAATAAAGAATTAATGAAAGCTATTGAAAATATTTGAATGGTAAAGTCAGCATTATATTAAGAGTTTTTATCTGTGTAATTTTGATTTTATTTTCAAACGAATTTCATATGCTTAAGTAAAAGTCATTTTTGTAACATTTAGTTAAACAAAAAAAATTTACTAATTTTCTCATTAAAAATACTTTATAATTGTTAATAACCGAACACATTGAAAACAAAATCATTTACATTTGTTATATTTTTATAATATCATTAATCAATATGAATTGTGAATGTGTATTTGAATGTTGTAATATAAAACTTAAAAAATCTTTAACAAAAATTGTCGTGTGTTATTTGATCAAACTTACATATTTTATTCTAATAACTGAAAAATTAATTTTTATAATTAAACAATTTCATTGAATCTAATTACAGTTTTTACAAGAAGCTCATCATATTTATAAGCAAAATAGTTATTTAATTTTTAAAAAGATATCATACAAATATTTGTAGATTTATATTTTACTTTTAAAACTTTGGTATTTTAAGTGAGAAATGAAGAGAAAATGTAAAAGATGTGAAAGAAAATTGAATGGTCTCACTTCAGATGTGTAAATCTACCTCTCAAATACACACTTACTGCTTTATGTGTAGTAACCATCGAATAGCAGATTGTTAATTTACAAAATGTATAAAATACATCAAAACTTTATTTTATAATTCTATCGCTCAAAAAGCCAATAGTAAAATGATTTATAAAATTTAAAAATAATAATATACATATTTTACTTACTAAGATTTCTAACTATAAACTACAAACTAAGAATTTCTAAAAATTATTGTCTATATGCTATTAAATTATAAATGTTGAAAAGTTTTTAGCAAATTACGATAGTATTTTATTTTTAAAATACATTCGTAATTTAACTAAGTATATCAAATTTCTATTTATGCATCTAAAATAAATTTGTGTTTAATTTTTCACTGTACATATTATTAAAGTGAACATCAATGATGTATTTTTAAATGTTTTTCAGTTCATAATATTTATGTGTTTATTTTATATAGTTCATGATATTTATATGTTTGCAAATATGTATAAAGAAAATTAATTTTTTATCTTAATTAAGAATTACAATAAAAACCGTGATTATCAACACTTTTTCTTGCTTTACTTCACAGTTTTATTATTTCACTTCAAGTAAGCATTAATACTACTAAAGAACATAAAAAACAAAAACTTGATAGCAGTTCCTTCGAATAAAGGGAAGAAAGCACGCAAACTCAGATATTTAAAAATATTAACAAAAATCATCTAAATAATTACATTTTTCTATCCGAAATGTTACTAAAAACGTGTGAGTTTCTAATCATAATATTCAGCATAGAGTATAATTGCAAAAATATGTTGTATAAAAACAAAATTAAAACACTCGTACTTGTTTATTTCTATAATAAAGCAATCACTTATAAAGCTGCAAAAGATTTGGTTGTTTAGATTTGCCATGTATTATCAATTTTTCCTGCATTACTTAATTTTACATGAAACTCCAGATTAAGCTAAAAGTTTTTAAATAAATAAAACTATTTCAAAAACGATAAAATTCGAATTCTATACTTTCATATTTTTTAAAAAAATAAATCTGTTGAGACATTTTGTTGTTTTAATAGTAAATGAAATTTAGATATAGATTCTAAAAACTTTAGCAATACTTTTATGTGAATATATTAATATATGTGAATTTTTTGAACAAATTTTGAAAGCTGTTTTTTTCTTGAATATTGACATGTTGCTTACTTTTACAAAAGTAAACTTGACGAATCTTACCATAAAGCTATTAATTTAATATTTATTAATCTTAAGTAGTTTCATTCATTACAAAGATCATTATTAAATGTAAAAAAGAACTATTTCTTCAATTATTTAAAATTAATTTTTTGCGTGAATTATTTACATTTATCTCGTGTCTAAAATTTATGATTGTTTTTCAACTGAAAAAATCTAATAGATAAAAATTAAATAATTTCTGCAATTACTGTTACGAATTACAAAAATTAAATTTTAAAATTACAGAATCTTATAAGTTGTTTGTATTAAATAACCTTATCCTCAGATCATGCAAGTACTTAAAATGAATACAGTTATTGAAATTATAAATGTGAGTTTTATCGCTTCTCAAGTGACCTCCGTTTGTATTTACTTTCTTCAAAAAACTAATGTATACTTCCTTTCTTTATCTTTTTAGTTTTCTGACAAAATAAAATCGTATTGATGCGAAACAAGAATTGTTATATTTACAAACGAGACATGCTTTCAGTTTTTTGAGGTAAAATGATCACTACATTTTATCTGCTTGATTTGTTATGTGTATTCGAGACTGAAAAGTAGGCTTCTTTTCTTAAAATTACTTGATTTGAAAACTGCGAGCAGTACTTGAATATTTCATGAAACAAATTATGCATTTATGCAAATGTTACTTTTGAAAGTTAAAAGGAAAATGTGACTTCGAATGTGAAATATTTTATGTATACGATATTAGTTTACATTCAATATACACTCAAAAAATAAATTTTGAATTAAAAGTTTCGAAATAAATTTTATTCCACTTAAATAAAATGGTTAAATATAGTTATAAAATAACATGTAAGAAACTTCACATTAAGTCGTGAATATAAAGTTAGAAAAAAATAAATAAATAATGGGAATATTCAAGGAGAGTCATTATAAAAAATAATTTTATGAAGAAGAGGGAAAATAGTGTAAATAGTGGTGAAAATTTAAAAGTATATTAAAAGGGATGCCTGAAAGTATTTCTTTGAAATAGCAATTGACTATTCAACGTTAAAGCGTTAAGTGAGCTCTTACTTTCCTGAATTCTCTGCTATAAAATGGAAAATTTGGCAAAATGTTACAAAGGAGAAAGCTAAAACTACTTTTTCTAGCAAATTAATTTCATTAAAGAGATTAGTTTCTTCAAAAAATTAGATTCTGAAATTCATTTTTGCATTTATATTTTCAATGTTGGTATAATGCTCCAATTTAATTAATTTATAGTGAAAATATTTTAAACTTCGTTACAATAAACGTAAAGCACTAGTCATAGTTTAATAGAAATGGTATATAACATTCTTATATTTCAACAAGAAAATATTTTTATTTAAATGTAAAACTAATTTAACTGCGCGTTTAAATAAAAAATATTATATTTTGAGAAAAATCTTTAATGTATCATTTTTAAATTAAACTATATATTCTTAAAAGCTCTCTACCTTTTTATAATTTCTTTTAAAAATTATTCTACTTTTTCTTCTTCTAAACAGCTTCTATATAGAATAGAAATTCTAAACTGAATAAAAATGATATGAGACTAATTATTTATATTAATAGTTTAAAAGTATTTAATTACTTATAACCCCCAAATAGTTAAAAACATTATAATGTTTTTGTGAACATTTTGGAATTTTCATGACAATTATTTCATGAACATTAACTGAATTTTAACAAGGTGGTTAATGGATGACTAATATTTTTCTACTTCACATTTCAAAATATGCAATTTTTTATGATACAATGTCATAAAATTATTATCAGGCAGTCCAAGTAAGAGCCACTATTTTATAATTCATAATGTTGTTTTCGATTAAGCAAAATTTTTTATATGAGTTTGTAGGTGTAGACAGATGCCATAAAATAATATTGGAAAAATAATATGCCCATTTTTTAATATTACTTTATGTTAGAAAATATACTTTGTAACAATTTGCATTTAAAAATATATATTTAGTAATTGTATGAATTTAGCATATTATCATGAAATATACTACATTCATGTTTAAGAATCTCATCAAAATTATGAGAATTTTACATATATTCGTAGTTTATTTTCAATTAACAGATATGATATTCCTCTTTCTCCATTTAAAGTAATTTAAACGTTGTTGAGAAAATTTTGCTAATTATCTTCAGAAACAAAAATGCTTCGTAATCTAATGTATTTGCATTTAAACTTGTTGTGTTAGGAATACATAAAAATAAGTTAATTTTTGTTAGCAAGTATACAGATGTAGATTTCCTTAAACAAATTCAGATATTTATGTGAATGTATCTTTTTCGGTAATGCTATTATGATTCGGTCGTTCATTATTTTGATTATATTTCCTTGATTTTAAATTAAGAATAATAAATTTTACTATTTCTATGCAAATTAATTGTACTAGTATTTTACAAAACATTTATATAAATTAAATTGACGTTACTCAAAAGTAACTTTATTTTATAATTTAAAATACTATAATTAGAAAGAATAAAACAATTGACAATAAATGAATCACCTAAATTTCAGCAAATAACTTATGGTAGCAAAAATTAATTTATTAAATATGGAAATATTTTTTTATATTTAAATCACCAAGTATTTGAATATAAGATTAATTAAATTAAAATTTCTGGAATGAATGCGTAGATAAATATCAAAACTGGTTAATAGCAATCACTTCACAGCACTTCGTTAAAGTATGTATTAAGTAACAGTTTTTCTTCGATTAAATTAATCTATCGTGTATTTCTTGATTTATTTTCTTACAAGTAATTTTTTGCTTTTGTTTTAACATTTCAGTCTGCATTACTTTGGTTGACTAATTTGTGTCAAATATCAACACAGTTTAATTAAATCTAATTATTATGGTAAACGTTTTCTCAGTTGTTAATGTTTAAGTGACTGTGTTAATTTTTATCGTGGATTTGGAGGCGGAACCTTTTTTCCCGTTTTACAAAGAAATAAGGGAAAAATCACTATTATTATTAACTTTATTCTGATAGAAGTTTTTTTTATTTTTAACTTTAAAAATATGATAATCTCAAACGTTCATAAAAAATTGTTCTGAAGTACAATGAATATCGTTTCAGTTGACAACAGTAGTCATTATTGAAACAAATACAGAAGGATTGTTTCCTGATCTACATCAACTAATGAACCATGAAAATGATTTTTAAAAAGATTTCGTTCAAAGAGAAAATTCAACTTGCTTCTTGCATAATATTATATATTAGATAAATATAGATAAGGCATAATATTCTCTACACTGGATGTGTTATTCAATATTTAGATTAATTTTAACATTTAAACTTTATTTATACTTTGTAATTTTTGAATACAAAAAAAATATTGCTATAAATATTAAAGGTAGTTTGTTCAATTGTCATCAGAAACATCAACTTCTTTCATATACAAATGAAGTAGGCTATTCCAATACCAATATTAATGCAAATAGTATGACTAGATAATACTATAAATTTTAATCTATATTATACATTCAAATAAAATATTATTATCGGGAAAAAATGAGGTCATTTAAATTAAATGAAATGCTTCAATAGCATCCAAGATCAAAAATAATGAACTATAAAGATATGTATTATAAGGTTAACTTAAAATTTTTGTAAACTAATCAAACTTGTTAAGTAATACTTTGGTGAGCAAAATTATCTAATTACATTTTGCAAGCAAATATTTTGACAACATTTTTGCAAAATATTAATCGACGCATCTTAAGTAGCCTTCTATTCCACTAAACATGAGAAAACATTTTTTTCTAAAATATGATTCTAATATTTCACAAATAAGTGAATATCAGTTACTTTTTTTTACAAAAAATCATAATTTGAAATCATAGAAATATTGTTTGAATAAAATTATTTGGTGCTCTCAATTTTGATCTAAATTAATATTTAATCAATTTATTATACAAACCTTTTAATTAAGTCTATAAACTGCTAATTAATTAATATACAGCTAAAAGTTTTTCAGTATTTATTGAACATTTTTTAGATTATTATATGCGTGAATAGTTTTGGTTATTATTATTAATAACCTTAAAAATTATAACTGTAATGTATATATTATTAATAAAATGTAAAATTTCATTTGTAAGAAAGAAGCTTTTACTAAAACTATTGATCAACAAAGATAATTTTCATGGAAAACACAAAAAGATTAAAATTTTAGTATTTATTAAAATTTTAGTATTAAATTTTATTAGAAAGTATTACTTATCTTTAAAGAAGTGTAAATTAAAAGTAGCAGCTACTTTAAAAATTAAGAAATGTAAAGGTAATTTTTAAGTTATTTAGTAGAAGATATGTTAGTATTAATAAAAAGATAACTTTTAACGTAAATAAATTTAAATTATTAATTAAATTAACAAAAAATTAAATATTCTTTCATTTATCAGTTAAAGTTAAATAAGTTTATTTTCTTCTCAGAACTAGCAATATTTGTTTAGAAATGGCAAATACAATAATTATTGTTCAATAAATTTCTGGAGAAAGCTATTTATATCATTCGGCAAAATTATAACTGTAATATATTAGTAATTATCTTAGATATTTTTTGTAATATATCATTGGAGCTGATAAAATACTATTTATATTATTTATTAATATGAAATATAATGTAAAATGGTATGAAAACAAAGATGTACTTGCTCAAAAATGTTACAAATAAAATTGTAAAATTTTGATTACAAAGATTGTATCGTTATAGAAAACATATTAACTATTAAATATATTACATGTGCATTTCTTAATTTTTTATTACACCATCTTTTCCAGACTCAATAATAATTTCATTATTACAACTGAACAAGTTTTACTCAATAATACAATGTTAAGAAACTTATAACTGTTTGTTAAAAGCTAAATTAACTATGGAATTTGTTTCCAGAAATGGCATTCAAAACGTTTTATGCATATGTGTTAAAAAAAGTGTAAATAAATGTTTTGTAAAATCCAGACTGTATTTAAATAGTTTATGCTATATATATCTTGAAATAACATGCATTTCTATAAATAATAAGTTAACAAAATTGAAAAAAAATATTAATTTCATAAATTTTGATGTATATGCTGAAAAGAAGTTCGTAATTAGTTTCTCAAAAATGCACTGAACACTATAAGAACTCATAACGAATAGTTTCAATGAATACATTTTAAAAAAAAAGCACAAAACTTTATTTTAGCAAATATGTTTTTCTTATTACTTTAATTAGTAAATAAATTAATTTTCGTATAATTTTACCCAAAACAAGTTTGATTCCCTTTGTAAAATATGCAAACTAATTTTATCTCCAAATTATTTAAACTATTACAACAATTGTTACACCACTACATTCTTGGCAGCAGAGAAGTAATTTGCTTGTATTAGAAAAATAGTTTCCAGATATTTAATTTACAATCTTGTCAGGAAATGTTCTTAATAAATTATTAACGCTTTTCTTACTCTGCAATTTGTTTTAAAAGCCCCGTAAAGTGATACTTCAGACAAACGTTCCAAGCCTATCTCTTGTTTCCTTTTGCTCTTTACAGCAAACATTTCAAATTGGTGTCCTTTGCGCGGGATGGCGATAAGGCGGAAAAGATTTAATTAATTTGTCGGCATTGTCTGTAGAAAAGATTTTTCCTCTGGGTTGGTAATTCCAAAAGCGTGAAATCTTTGGGTTGTTTTCGTTTCATGCCTTCCGAGGAGTAATGGCGATGTTTTTATTCAGGATAAACTATTAGAATAGTATTTTTCTGAATAATTTATCTGTAAAAATAAAAGTAGAACAAATGTTTATCTAAGAATAATGTTAATTGATCCAAAGCTTATGTACGCACTACAAGTTTCAAATGATTTTTTTTTGTATTAATGTGATTTTTTGGAATATTTTCCCTTTTTTAAACATGACGGCTAATGGAATCAAAATATATCGTTTAAACTGAATTGTGAATCCTTACAACAGCATTCACGCTCCAAGTAAGATTTGAACTGTCCAATCGTTGAATGAATAGCAAACCCTCGCTCATTCAGTGACAGCTTAACTTTTTTCTGTTAGATAAATAAACGATAGGAAAGCAGTTCTTATAAAAATATTGTGTAGGTTTTTATGAGAGTTTAATTTTGGAATAATATTAAGAAGGTATATTTCTTTTCTCATAAATTCTATATTTAAAACAAAAGAAAAAATAAGTTACCAAATAGAAAGATTTATATTTTGATAAGTTATTCTGTAATATCCTAGATTATAATTTCTTCTTTTTTGAGGAATAACATTCGTATTATATTGATCAAAAAATAGAGATTGGTAGAAGAAAGCTCAAAGGTTATCAATGCAAAAATCGGGAGAATATAATGTTTATTGAAAAAAAATTTTAATGTAATACGCAAAAAGTTAAAACATCAAATGTGATCAAATTGTACAATTTTTGATATACGAGAAAAATTATTAATATATTTTAAAAAGCATAATTATTTTCGAAATTTAGAGAAAGAGTAAGACTGAATTTTCTTGATTAAAAATTTTATTTTAATCCTATGCAAATTAAAATTCTTTATATAGGAAAATATACCCATATTTGTTTTGCCTATATCAAAAATATTGTTGAATAAAAATATATTTTATTACGCAAAAGTTAAAACTTTTAAATATTATTTTAACAAATATTAATTTACCTAGAAAATTTCCTTGGATTTATATTTTAAACAAAAACCTATTTATAAATTCTGTTTTCAGTTACATAGAATTGAATTAATCTAACCATCATTAATTATAAAGATGCTTATGATGTGCATGTATTCAAAATAGTAACAATGTTGTCAAAATATAGTATACAAAAGTATACATTTGTGTATGAAGCTGTTGTTGTCATGTGACAGCTAAGCTGACATTATTGGGTGCGCTGCTCCACTTTTCTAACTGAACCACATTTTGGTGTGGGATCCGACTTCCTCAGTACTCACGTGCCATAGGAACCCGTTTATAGGGTAGTCAACTGTTCAAGACTCATTCATAAAAGTAAATGACAAAGGCAGAATAGATAGAGAGGTAAAAGTACATGTATGCTCTAACCGAGATTCAAACCCAGGACTTCCCTATCCGCATTCAGGCATGCTGATGTATCAAGCTGTGTATTAATTATAAAGAAATACCAACATTCTCAAAACATTAATTTATGTTTCTAAAATAGCCTATTTTCGCATTCATAAATTTGGAAATTTAATTTACACTTTAGACAAATATATATATATATATATATATATATATATATATATATATATATATATATATATATATATATATATATATATATATATATATATATATATGTAAAATATTGAAAATCAGCCACTTTGCACAGAACAAAAATATAATCAAAACTATCAAGAATTGTTTGACTAATATTCCTTTAGAATAAGAAGAAATTGCAAAATTGCAATGTCGCAAAATACTATTTTAATGTTTATTTAAGTATTATTTTACACTATCAAAAGATTTTAATTTCTGCAGATCATTGATTATTCAGCTTTTTTAATTTCCTTTATACATTTAAACTGTCAATATTTTTATAATATGAAAAGTTATTTTAATGGCTTTTAATTTTGAAATTATAAATGATATTTGCTGTCATATTCTTTCAAAGAGCACTTGTAATTGTTTACATATTCATTAGAATATTATTGTGAATTACAATTAATTGAACTTTAGACTAATTAGGATAATCTAAATTAAATACAAAATTATTTTGATTAAATATCATAATTTTATCTACAATTGTTTTGAAATTTGAAAGAAATTAAAAATATTAATTTGCAATATTTTTATCTCTAAAAATCTGACCAGCTGATATTTTTTTATGCTGTTTCTAAATTTTCAAATAATTAATACGTTTTCGTAGATACGTTTTGAAAATTTTCATGAAAGATTTATGAGGCAGCAAAAATACCATTCATTGTGTTGGTAACTATTATATAAGAAACAAATTTAAGCTTTATATGTTCCAACTTTGCGTTTTAAGAGAATAAAGTTTGCTTTACTGAATTCAGTTAACTCAATAATAATTTAAATGTTTGATGAATTCCTTATAAAAAATTGCTATAATAATCAAGTTAATGTTTAAGGAAAGGAGGTTTTATTGAAGAGCTATGCATTAAGGTCGTCAGACTTTCACTATCACTGTATGAAACACATGCTCACCATTTCAAACTATTTCGGAAAATAAGAAAATCTAAAAAAAATGTATTTGAGATAAAAAGGAAATTTTAATGTTTATAACGTTTTTTTTTAAAAAAAAACACATTTTTATATCAAAAAATTAAAAGTTGCGAGAAAAATTAAAAATAAATAAATTACTATAGAGTTTGTATTATTTTGTTGATACCGAAAAACAAGGATAGATTTATGAAATCAAACATTTAGGTTCTAAGCTATAAAACTCGTTAAGCGAACCATCTTCCACAATTTGATATCCTTGCAATGTTTTTTATTAACTTAGATATTTTCTTTTTTCTAAATGGATAATCTCCTTTGAGTGGTAAATCCTAATTTAACTGCAACTAATATTGTCTATTGAGAGATGAACATTGCCTTTCTACATTTTGCATGAGTAATTGTTGAGAGAAATGCCTTGGAATTTCCTAAGTTTTGCCTCTTGCAACCCAGAAATACAGTTAATTGTCTATGAAAAACCCCTGGAAAATCCATAAACGCAGTGGATACAAAGAATCTTACTAAACATTTCACAGTTGTTAAACTGTCCAAAAGGTACAATCAAATTGTAGCAATTTCGATATTAATCAACAATTAATTTCTTAAATAAAAGAGTCATTTAAGAATAAATGTTCTTAAAAGCAGCGCCACATATAAATACATATATTTTATGAAGCTATATAATAAAAATATTTACATAATTTACATTAAGAAACTGCAATGTAGAACATTTTTTTTATAAATTTATAAAATTAATTATATTTAAACTAATTTTTATAAACATGGTGATTTATTTTCTGAGTAATGTATTACTGCATGTCAGTGAAATATATTACTAATTTAGTACGATATTAAAATGTTCCAACAAATAAATATAACTAACATTTAAAAATCAGAAAATTAATATGATCTTAAATAGCTATTTAATAATCTGGAAAAACATAGTCGGAATTAATTATAAATGGATAATTTGTTTCCTCCATAGAATTAACTGTAATTAGTCACGGATCTATTGACGCTATTTAGTGCCACATTAATTTAGGAAATGACTTTCGGAGGCTCCATTTTAAATTTAAAAATGCAAGCTTAATTTAGTTTCTTGATATAACTCGAGATGTAAGAACGTATATTAGCTGCAAAGTTAGGGGAGAAGTTTTATTTTGAAAAAATAAATCATGACTCAATTTTATAATTTTACTTAATATGATAAATTAAATCCTCCCACTGGCTTTGTTATAACCATATTGCAGAATTTCAGAATTTAAAATATTAGTTTCTCAGTCTGAATTAAAAATTCTAATAGAACATACGACTGTGTCCTTAATTTTGTCGTAGAATATTTAATAGAAAGTGAAAATAAAGATTCGTAACAACAACTCTTAACTTAAATGTTTCACAAGTTTTATTTACTTTTAAATTTCCTTTTATTTTAAAAGAGAATTCTTTCACTTCGTGACAGATCATGGAAATAAATATGAATATTCACAGAGAAATATTTTTTACTATCATTTGAATTATTTTTTGAGTAATAATAGCTGCTGTTGTTGTACATTATAATATAAAGTCAGGTGTACGAAAATAATCATAAATTATTTTTTTTCGTTTTTACACATAAGTCAAGTATTAATTTATGGTTTAAGTAGGCGTGTTCAGATTGTTTTGATTTAAATCTTCATTATGAAAGAATTATATTTATTTACAAATGATAAGAGAAATAAAAAATTATATTTTTATTCTTAAGTGTGAAACACAATAATTCATATATTAGTATACAGCAAAATAATAATGTATTCAAAGCCAGTAATGTTTACAAAAAACATATGCATACATTGCTTTTTTTATTTTCTTTTTGGACAAGTTGCTGTTGCTACAAATTTTAAATGAAGCTTTTACGAAATTGCTTAGTTATCGAAACCAGCAAATAGCTATTAAAATCATATTCCAGTTAAAATATTTTCAAAATTTAAACATGTTTTTGCTTGACACAATATCTCAGATTAAG
Organism: Latrodectus hesperus; assembly: GCA_037975125.1. Lineage (NCBI taxonomy): Eukaryota > Metazoa > Arthropoda > Arachnida > Araneae > Theridiidae > Latrodectus > Latrodectus hesperus. Next base: position 23,188,749 of record CM075855.1, on the reverse strand, counting down.
CTTTCAAGAAGAACATTTTCATAAAAATCAGCACGAACAAGGATTTTATTATACAAAATCCATCTAAAACCTTTCTTTCTGGTTGCTCATCAATGATCATTATTGATCACTATCTTTACGTCTATATATATATATATATATATATATATATATATATACATGTATATATATATATATACATATATATATATATATATATATATATATATATATATATATATATATATATATTATATATATATATATATATATATATATATATATATATATATATATATATATATATATATGTATATATATATATATATATATATATATATATATATATATATATATATATATATAATATATATATATATATATATGTATATATATATATATATATATATATATATATATATATATATATTATATATATATATATATATTATATATATATATATATATATATATATATATATATATGTATATATATATATATATATATATAATTTTGTTTTATATTTTATTACCATTCTTCCTATATTTGCAATATTTTGTCCTATTTTTGATACACTTTAATTTAATTTTTCAATGTCTTTACGCCATTTTTAATACTATGAAGCCTTTTTTATGAATTAACTTCTTAATGTAAAAAATATCTTTTAATCATTTCAAAATTTTATTTACAGAGAAAAAATCAATACTCGGAAATCATTATGTTAATTTCTCTGTCATTGCTTAGAATAGGATCTGTAATGTGACCTTCAGAAATCCACAAAAATCTGAACGTGGCACAATACCTAAGATATTTATTAAAAACACGGGTAGGTGGCACTTGTATAGAATCTATGTGACTTGCAATGAAAATCTTATCTTTCACTTCTAAAAATATTATACAAATAAATAATAAATGATTCACTCATATCTGCAATAATTATTTGCCAATCATCATAGTTTTAAATTATTATTTAACTAATTTTTAATGGTACCTGTTTTGATTTATAATGGATTCAGTTGTTTATTCGATTATTTAAAAATTTGAACCTTATATAAAATATTAAAAAACATTTATTTTAAACCTAGGTAAAATAAATAAAAAAGGAAAACTAGATCAATTTATTCTCTTCAAATAATAATACAGAGAGAGTGAAAATAACTGATTAGAAATAAAAAAGAAGGAATTTCTTAATTTTTCTTAATTACATATTAATGACAAATAAATGTTGGAACTTTTAAAAATAAGATTATTTTCAATTAGACTATTCCAATGATTATAATTCCGTACAAACTAATAAAGGATTAATCTCTTATTAAAATATGTGAAATTTAATAAATAATAATAATAATAAAATCTAAAAATTTTAGGACAACATATAATTAAGTTATACCTACATTTTACAATTTCATTTCTTCAGTTTTAATTTTATCGTTTTAAATTACAGTTTAAATTGAAAACTGTGTATTTAAGTTTATAGTACAAATACGTAAATTTATAAAAATTTTGAAATATGAAAGAAGAATAAATAAAATTCAGTCACAGTTCATTTATTTTGCATATTATGTAATGCTTCAAATTTTATAGAAAGAAATTTAGAAATTTAACTTTTACGATATATATTAGGCGCAATATATCGAAAACATCAATACATTATTAAATGAAAATGATTTGTTCTTATTCAATAATAGCTGAGCATTTAATCTTAACTGTAAGTCAACTGAACTGTAAGACAACTGTAAGTCAAAATGAAATTAAGTGTAGTGAATAAGTTTTATTATTTATTTAAAATTTATTTTATTTTAATTTTAATTTTATTTTAATAAAATTTAAATTTATTTATTATGTTCGAAAGATAAGTCTTGATAATATTTTAATAAAATACTTACTAGAGAGTCTAATAATAGAAGGGTCAAAATATTTATTTAAAACGTTATATGCTTTTTAACAAACCAGTTTTATATAAAATATACATAAATTTTCTTGTAAGACATTTTCAAAATGCTATAAATTTAAATTTGTTTATTTTTTAGATACCAAAATGTAAAACAATTTACTGTAAAAATACCTGCCTTCATTAATATGTTAGATATATTATAATAATTAAAAGTTAAAATAAAAATCTTTGGGATAAGTTTATTTACTTTACACTACATAAAATTTACATCCATCACAGGCTGTAAGAAACAGCATATTCATTTTGGTATTGTCCTTCTGATCAGTTTTTTTTTCAAAAAAAGTAGTCTTGAGATGACAAATCCCAAACATCCATCATCTAAACTAACATGATAAAAGAAGAAAGTGCTTTTATATCCATGAATTCCCGGAGCTAACATACGAGTATTCGTTATCACGGGAAAAACGAAAAGACTAAAAGACTTTTTATTTAAAATATGTCCTGCCTCAGACTGTCGTAACTTCAGTCTATTTAACGTAATAAAATTGCTCGAATGAAGTTTACTCATTAAAATTTAGTCAATTCTATTTTGAAAAAGCAGTGACAAACTCAATATTATATATTTCATATCTTATATTTAACTTTTGTTAGATTGTTCTTGCTTTAGAAATTATACATAATATAATTCTTTTTAAATGATGAATAAACAAACAAAAATAAATAAAGGCATCTATATATATATATATATATATATATATATATATATATATATATATATATATATATATATATATATATATATATATATATATATATATATATATATATATATATATATATATATATATATATATATATATATATATATATATATATATATATATATATATATATATATATATATATATATATATATATATATATATATATATATATATATATATATATATATATATATATATATATATATATATATATATATATATATATATATAATATATATATATATATATATATATATATATATATATATATATATATATATATATATATATATATATATATATATATATATATATATATATTTGTGTGTGTGGGGAGTTGGGGGTGTGGGTGTAATATTAAATAATATATAAAAATGTATAAATGTAATATTATATATAAGCTAAGTTAGAATACATACATACATACATAACTGTGTGGGGAGACCCCGGACTGTACCTTTAGGTTAACGGGTGCCGTCTCCCCAACACCTAGTATGCTCCACACCTCTACGAGGTCCGTGAGGGCGCCACCATCGTGGCATTTAACAAGGCAAAGAAATTGTGTTTACAAATTAGTAGCAAGAAGTTACAAAACATTTTAAGGGGCATTAAGCCCTGTTGAACATCAGGCAATAGCATTCAATATTTTCTCTGAGTTTAAAATAAAATAAAACATGACATATACAACAAACAATGGAGAAACAATTTTCAATCAATGAAAAGACAGTTAACAATTTCTAGGGTAATTATGGCAATAAAAACATTATATACATTGAAAGCAAGATTATAAATAGTATAAACACTTAATTATGAAAAGGAAAAAAAATGGCATGATATGAAAGTTGATAACTATATACAGGCAGGCAGCTTATACAAGTTTAATAAGCACCTTAGCTTTTAAAAGCATTTTTTTAATAATTTTTAAATAATTCCAAATAAATTATTTAAAAAGTTTCTAAGGTACTAAAAGGGAATAGGATTCAAAAAGTTTTTAAGGTTCAAAAGCGGGCTCATAATGTTCGAAAAGTCCAAACAATTCGGGACATACAGTTCATAAATTTCATTAAGCTCATATAAAAAATTTAGACACAATTATTAATTGTGGAAGAAACTTAACTAAGAATAGTTTTCTGATTCGTCTGTAGAATCTTCTATATCGTCTGTGGAATCGTGGCCTAAATCCTGACAAAGTTCTAATCCTCGTTTGTTGAGATGAATCATTAGCTTTGTGAGGAGTAATCTGCGGTGACGATCTTTCAAGCAAAATTTCAGGAACTCTATGTTGGTCTGTTGGGAGTTCTTCTTTAGGTGGTAATTCTCAGTCTCTGGGCACTCTAGGACATAGTGGAAAGGATCTCCTTGGGCTCCACAGATACAGGTAGATGAAACTGCCTTTCCGAATCTTTGGAAGTACTGTGGAAATGGACCGTGAAATGTTAGCAGCTGGTTGAGGTATGGATTATCATACGTTAGCTTGCTAGAGACTTCTGAGAGTAGATGTTTGGTTATTCGACCTGTTGTTGCACTGTCCCACAGAGACTGCCATTTTTGAAGTGTGAAATGCTTCAGTTGTTTGATAAGTGAAGCTAAGTTAGAATAATAGACTGACAGATTTTTGATAATATAACTTATTTAATACAATTCTAAATTTATGAATGTTCCCTTATTTTAACCGTATACTGAAGTCCTAACGCACAGGTACCACAGATTTCTTAAGATACCTTTTTATGCATTTAACATCCTCGTAGCATTCCTTACATAAACCCCTTCAGTGAGAACCAGCACACAGATGTCCGCTAACCAAGGTAAGGGTCACACGTATGTTAAAGGTAGGCAATTGAACTTTATTTGATCTTTTCTATAAATAAATGCTATCTGAAATGTATCGATGTCTCTTCCATTCACTTCCCTAACACTCTGCTGCAAACTTCTTCGGAGGCTCATTCATAATTATAATTATTGTTAGAGACTCATTTAACAATAATTATAATAGCTTCAATTTGAAATTGAAACGTTCATCTTTTTTAATGTGAGAAGTAAAATAAAATTTACACATGATAATTAGATAGTTTCGAAAATTGACATCAGTTATTTTTAAATAAAATAACTGCTATTTTACTCTTTAATAACAGCAGCTTTTTTTAAAGTTAGGAAATGAAGCTTCATCACAGTATGAACACGCACGTGTCAGCTGAACTGCCACTTTTGTCATTTAACAGTTCGCAGGTCGTAAGTAGAGTAGTTCTTACTGTGCAAAGGAATTTTCTCAAAGTTATTCACTCAATACGTCAAAAAACTTTTGTTTTTCTCAAAGAGTATTAGCATATATATTGGATCAACTTTACATTTTGACGTTTTAGGATATCAAAACTTAGCGACAATTAATTCATTTTTGAGGAAAACATTTTTAAACAACTTTCTTAAGGGACTAAAAATTGCATCATGTTGCTCACTGTTTAAACGTCAGTAAATAGTTTCATTTTTGCATTAAATATGCAAAATAATACTTGTTTACATTGCATATTTTGAATTACACTATTTTTAAACTTTTTCTATATTTTTACACTATATTAGATTAAAGAAGTTCGAGCTTCGTTATAAAATAATTTTAATAACAAAAGATGCCATCGATATATGTAAATATATATATGTAAATACTATATGTATTATCATATATATATATATACATATATATATATATATATATATATATATATATATATATATATATATATATATATATATATATATATATATATATATATATATATATATATATATATATATATATATATATATATATATATAAATACTGCTATATAAAATCCATAGTGTTTCAAACACATAAATACGAAAGTTTTACTTTCGTATTTATGTGTTTGTAAAACTATGGATTTTATATAGCAGTATTTACATAAACATATAAGCATAGAGCTTTAAATTAAATAACTTTTATTTAAATTATTATATATTCAATTATGAGAATATATATATATATATATATATATATATATATATATATATATATATATATATATATATATATATATATATATATATATATATATATATATATATATATATATATATATACATATATTCTATACATATATATATATATATATATATATATATATATATATATATATATATATATATATATGTATATATATATATATATATATATATATATATATATATTAAAATTATTCTAATCTAAAATTTAAAAAAATATTCTAATCAAAATATAAGTATCTAACACTTTAGAGAAATCTAACACTTTAGATTTAAACTTTAGAGAAAATTTATTTAATTTAAAAATATTCCTTATCCACAACATTAATTTAAATAACAAAGAGAAATTATAGGAATATTTATTTTTCATATTATCATTAAAAAAATTAGTTATTGAACGGAAATTTCATTGCAATTTATTATATCATTTCCACTATAAAATAAATAATACAATACATTTCAAGATATTTTATATACATTTTCAAATATAATTCATTTATAATCTTACTTTGATACCAATATTGACGTAGATAATTGAATAAGAAATGATACAATGCACAATGAAATTTATTATTTTAATTACAATGTATTAATTGAATCAATTAATATATTTTGATAATTTCAAATTTCTCAAAATTTATTTTTGACATCCTGTAATGGACTGCCTAGTAATGTAAATATTTGGTTTTGGTTAGACATATTGTATCAAATACATGGTTCATCTTCCAAGAAGATTTTCCACAGAAAGTTTGTTGACTTTACATTCTACTAGGTTGAAACACTAGAAAGCTCACTCCCATGCTATAATCACAAGAAACACGAATGTAGAGAAATGCAAAATATCCTCTCTCTCTCTCCATATATATATATATATATATATATATATATATATATATATATATATATATATATATATATATATATATATATATATATATATATATATATATTAGTTTGTAAATAAGGTTTCTCAAATAAAAATGTTGTATCTGTGTGTGGAATATTATTGCCATATTCTTATAGGTAGAGGAAATATTTACCCATTCAATTCTGACTTTGATAAAGACTGAATTGTAGTCCAAGAGAATTGCATTTAATCTTATTCCAGAATTAATTCGAGGTGTCAATAATGACTGAAAAAGATAACATAAATAGATTCAAAAATATAATTTTCTGGATTTCAGGAGCTCACTATTTCTTATCACTAAAAGCATATGCATTTTGTCATCATGGTCTTAATAGTTCATACAGGAATGTCATGAGTTCCCAGTGAACCATTTTAAGGATTTAGGAAAAGAAATTCACTAACGATTGAACAACATTTAGATCATCATAGATAGTAATCTTGATAGACAATTTTCGAATATTTTTGATTATAATCTAATCAACATAACACTTGGAAGCAAGAAAAATGACACTATATGATACATTTAGATTAATACAATTCTGTTTACTGCATCATATGTATTTTATTTAGCAGCTTCTTGGAAAGCTGAGATTTTTTCGCATTTGATATCATAATGCTGGCCTATTATCTGGAGTGAATTTGGTGGTACTATTATTAAAGCATATCTGTTAACTAAAGTTTTTTTCATTACTGATGTTGATATGTACTCGAACATTTTTGGAATTACCGCTCACGTACATAAAGTGTTGTAGTGAATCGCCACTATATTTTAACCATTATTTTGCTGATGCTAATGTCAGGTTAATTAAAATACTGTAAATAAGTTGACTTGCTCTATAATATCATACTAATCAACGTACTTTCGTAAAACACATTTCATATAAAAAATTACTAAAAAGATAGCAACAAACATTACAGAATTATATCGTCTTATGAAGGATGTTTAAGGCCATGGTAGCTTAGTGGTTAGACCAAAGACCCACCGTGTCCACGCTATATACGTGCTCGTTAAATCTGAAGAATTGAAAGTCTTGTGGTCGGTCGTAGTGCAATTACCATGTGTAACTGTCGGGAGAAAAGTTCCTCCCTCGACCGATCAAAGTAAAAATTCTGGGAATGGATCCTTAGTGGTGCCATCTATCGGAGGAGTTTATAGCAAATTCGTACTTTCACATTTGTCATGTCGTGGTTAAATGAAGGATGGACAGTACTCACGTAAACTAGTATTGCCAACTGCATAGTGAGCTTAGGTTATCCAAGAGTCATAAGTAACAACAAAAACAATAACGAATTATTAGACCAATTGCAAGAATTTTTAATTCCTATAAAAGAATGCTCTGCTTATTATGGATGAATCTGACGTAATATCATGATTTATCACCTGACTCTTAATAGTTCAAAATATTATATCTGTTCAACAAAGCACGTTAACTGACTCTTAAGCAGTTCAAGATTTTATACCTGCCGTAATACTTTTGACACTTTTTTGATAACAATATTCGCATTTGTTTTGGTGGCTATGGACAAGCTCCAACCTGTTACTGGATTTTGAGTACACGGAGTTTTGGTAGGATCTAACTGTTAACTCACATCCCTTTAGTTGCACTGACAATTTCAGGCGATTCATGTGCTGACATTTTGTTGATTGATCTTCTGCATTGATGGACAATGCTTAGCTAGCAATAAATTTACATTTTCAAGTGATTTTATAACAATATGTATGGTTATTATTCTGGAAGAAAACTTTTTTAATCATTTGCTTTCAGTGCTCTATTTATCATCATTCTTTTAACATTGTTCATAGGAAAGTATTTTCATATCTATTTATTTTCGATTATTTTCTTGCACTTGAGAAATACAACTCGTTGTTCTACTCCTCGAAAATTTTTTCTATTTTATTATATATTTCCATTGGTTATATTCATTTAGTCTTACATAACGCTCGGATTCGTCAATTTTAGCTTGTGCTTTATTTTTGATATATATATACACATTTGAAACAAGTATGTATTTATATACTGGCTGATTGTGAACTCTGTGCTTTTTGAGCAACTTCAACAAAATAATTTTTATAGCAGGCTCATACACACATTTCGATGCTTAAGCTCAGAGAATTTTTACATGAGTCACTGATTATATGCTACCTTTGTGGTATAACCTATATAAGTTATGATTTAAAGGAAAATATGTACTCTCTATAGTTTAGCAGGGTTCAAATGTTTGTCTGTCGCTCAATGGTCATGTTTCGCAAAATTGGGCTAACTACACCGGGATCCACAGTTTAAAGTGCATACCGAACCACTAGAAACATCCATACCCTAGGTGGGATTCGAACACATGAACTGTAGAACCGAAAACAAAAGCGCTAACTATACGGCTGCCAGCTCGGATCAAACTTGATCGAAAAAGATCGTGCAAAAAGTACTTTTTCGTCCAAGGTTTCAGAGCAATGTGTCGTCTCATTTTACTTCACTATGAATGATAGACTTTCTTTCATAGTTTTATGTAGTTTTAAAAAAAGGCCACTTATTTTCAAACTTTGTAGTTAAAATATCAACTTATATTGTATTAATTGGGCGTGTCACAACGTAAGTAACTATTCTATGATCTTGACAACGTTCCGTACAGCGTTTTGCAATTAAAGTAATATATATATATATATATATATATATATATATATATATATATATATATATATATATATATATATATATATATATATATATATATATATATATATATATATATATATATATATATATATATATATATATATATATATATAAATTTCGTGTCACGATGTATGTTCCCGATAAACTCCGAAACTACTGAACGGATTTTGATAAAATTTTGTTACCATTTATAATATAGTCCAACATAGAAGAGATAAAAACTATTCTATCTTTTAAGTAGTTTTTATCTCTTAATTATTATTCTCAATATTTATTAAACGACAT